>CM049570.1:33650272-33982772 GCA_027123335.1 Amphiprion clarkii | reverse complement strand
TCTGCTACGTGTGCTGCAGATAGTGCAGTTTTAAGGCAATAAAAATGTAAATATTGATGTATTTGACAATATTTCCTCTACATATATGTATTTATGTTAGAGTATTACTGCAAAGGGGAAATGATGTGAATGTATTTCACAAACTAGTTAGCAGCTTACTGTGATAACCACTTTACTCCGCACCACCATCTGCTCAGGAGTGATATGTACTCTGCTACATGTGCTGCAGAGAAAAGAAAGGCGCATCAATAGAAAAAAACCCAAAACAATAAATACTGGTGATAATGCACAGATTTGAACATACTGATATTGCACAGATTTTTATGTATGTAGAAAAAAAATCATTTTGGACTAATTTTGGGTAAACTTAGGTAAGTTTGGACGGATTTCACCTAATTTTCGACACATTTTGGGAATCTTGGATAAGTTTTAGTCATTTGGAACATTTAGAAAAATATTTTTGACAAGATTTATGTCATTTTAGACTCATTTTGAATCGTTTTAAAAACATTGTAGTCCTTAAGGATGCAATTTGTCTTTATTTGATTTCAACCCATTTGAGTAATTTTAGACTTATCAATATCATTTTCCATACTTATTTTGTTTAAGATAAGCTTTTCTTTTGTACAGCAGAGGAGTAGATGCAAACATTTAAGGAATAGCAGTAGGAAAGAAACAACAAAGAAAAAAAATACACAAATGTAGTTCTAGAAACAACAGTATTGCAAATTTTTTTATTCTTTCACGGACAGAAATACTGAGAGAAGTAATAATGTTGCAGAAATTATTAATATATTATTATTTTTATGCAGAATTATTACTTACAAAGCAGCATCTATGATATTTGATTGATTTGCTGTCAAATATTTTAAGAAAAAGACTAAATGTCATAAAATATTTAATTATTGTTGCAGCAAGTGTGAAAAAAATCACTCAAAAAATGTCGTCATAAAATCTACATGTGGGGTAATTTTATGTCCGTTTTTTTTCTGAAACTTGTTAATATTTCTTAGATGTTGATGTATGACCAGGTTTACTTAGGAAACATGTACGATATGACCTTTAAATGTTACTAACTCTTGATAAGGATCCATCGCAGGTTAGATTTATTGATGTAATTATGCAGCTTGTTAATAAAAGTGACTCTCTGCTGCAGACTTCCTCTCCCCGGCTGCCTGCTGACCATGTTTCCAGATGAAGTGGATCCACAGACTGACGACAGCTCACTCCACGGCGGACGCATTCGCTCCTTCAAACACGAGAGAGGAAACTGGGCCACCTACGTTTACTTTCCATGTGAGACCAACACCGTGTGATTATCAGCAAAAATCGCATCCTGATTTCTCACGCTGTGTTGGTTTCTGCCTCCTCTTCACGTCAGACCGTCCTGAGGAGGAGTTTGAGGAGCTGCTGGAGGAGCTGCTGGCGGCGGCGGCTAACCGAGGCGTGGTTTTAACCCGGCAGGAGGAGTTCCACCTCAGTTTGTCCCAGACGGTGGTGCTCAGACACCATTGGATCCAGCCCTTCACTCAGAGCCTCAGGGCGGGACTGGCTGCCTGCAGAAGGTTTGTTCACGTGCTCATGATTGAGAAAATTAATAAAAAATAAACAAAACGACACTTGTATGAAGCTAGTGGCAGTAAGGCTGAGATTCTCCTGCTATATGGTGCGTTATGGCTGTTTAGAGATTAAAAATGATGTCTACTAACTTCAATATGTGGACTTCTAATGTATGTTTACCTGGTTTTTCTGTCCAGGTAAGAGAAGCATATATTCTCTAAGACACCAAATTTAAAAATAATGAATAAATACTGAAAATATCTTAATTTTTACAGCAGTTATGTCAGTTTCAGACCACAAAATGCCACACTGTTGGAATCACAGCTCACACATATCTGCTGGCATTTCTGTCACATCTTCTGGTCCAACACTTAGTTAGCACGAGTCAACTTCTCATAGTTGTATGTATATTTTCTAGGGCTGGACCCGAATATCCAGATATCTGAATATTCGGTCATTACAGTGGTAGCCGAGTATTTATTTCCAGATCCAAATATTCGGAGCCCCCCGTATTCGTCACTAATCGGGCCGAATATCCGGAGCCCAGAAATTGCTATTCGGGTCAGGCCTAATATTTTCTAGCGCTGGGCAAGTTAACGCATTATTAACATGTTAATGCATTAATAATTCATGCCGACAGTTATTTTATCATGTGTTATCAGCTGCTACTGAACACAGACTGTTTCTGCTGCTCACTGATGAAAGACAAATGTTTCTGCTGGTACCAGAGAAAAAATAAGAATACAGATGTATGAATGTTAACTTGCTGTTGCTGGGAAGGTTCCTGTTCTAATGTTGTGATCGTGGCTCTGGACTCTGAGGGTAACTTGTTTTTCTATAACAAACCAGATAAAACGTTAATGCCCTTGCTGTGGCAAATAGCTCTGGTTTGATTTGATTACATTCATGTTTAGGTTGAGATTTACAGGAAATGTTTTAACTGCTGCTGTGTGAAGGGAAGACTGCTGTTAAAAAGTGTTTGCAAACCAAATGTGATTGCATTTTGTTCATGTAGCAGTACTATATATGTATATTGTATAAACTTGTCTAGAGCTGGTGAAGCTATAAATTAGCAGGAAATGATATGAAAATTCTACCTCAGGCTGATTTTAGTGTGTTTTTTGTTTCCAGGTTTGTGTGTTCTGCAGGGAAGCTGAGGGTTTACTGTAACGCAGAGAAGACGAGGTACAGTCAAACTAATTATCTCTGTTTCTCATGGTGCAGAAGTCTAGTTATCTGACAGCTGCACATCCTTCAGGCTTTGCACTTCAGGAAATTCCCTTCATCTGCTTTGCTGCCACTTGCTGAACTAGAAACGGCTAACTGCAAAATAAAAGAAGGAAAGAAAAGAAAGCAACTGTCTGGGCAGTGAGTGGAGTCCAGGTCTAGCTTGGGTAGATGAAGTCATCCTTTTTAAATTAACTCTCAAATTCATCATGAACATCTGTGCTCACTGAAAGCGGTAGAACACTTTACACTTTCCTGTTCCTGTTTTTATCGAGCCGTCATCCTGCTCATATTTACCTGACAGTCGCTGCTTCACATTTCTGGCTTTTTTTTTTCTTCTCACTGCTACTTTTTTCCTTTCTGTGTCTTTTTACATAATCTGTCCACCGTCTGCTCCGTTTTTACATCTCCACAGCTTTCAGCGGTGTGTTCAAAGGCCTGTAACGCCACACAGAGTTGTCCAACCAAAGTTGTCAATAATTGAATGTGTAACTGTCCAAAAATAGCATTTTTTAAAAATAGAACTGGGAAAATATTTGTGGAAAAGACTCATTTCTACGTACATGTTTAGAGCCTTTTCCTGCTTTTCGTCCGTCTTCATCATGTGTCCCCTGCAGGACGTTCCTGGGGATGGAGGTCTCTACTGGGCATGCTCAGTTGTTGGATCTGGTGCGAGTTGTGGACAAAACGATGACGGAGTTTCGTCTGGAAACTTTCTATAAGGTCAGGAATCATTTATTATTAAAACACACCCAGATTTTGGCAGCTGTAGTGATTAATGACGCCTCAGTAAATCTGCAGGATGGCAGGTATGTTTCATTTTTTATTTCACCTCTGAACTCCAGGCAGTTTCTGAACATCTGCTGCATTTTTACTCACTGTGGGTTCATTTTTCACTGCAACTTAAAGTCCTGCAGCTCCATGGAAACAGAACAACCAGGACTAGAAGTAGACAGAACTCAGAAATGTCTTTTATGCAGCTTGACAGTCATAATACCATAAATTATAAAGAAAACAATAAAAGTGGAATTTCTTTAATTATTTTTATTACAAAAAATTATAAAAATTTAGCATGTGCAACATTATTTTAATGGCTGACTTGAGTTACCAATTTCTAAATAATAAAAAAATTATAAAAAATAGTGACTCTACATACTTTATTCTTCCTACATATATTTCTAGTTTTATACATACTTGTTCCATAACTATGCTGTATAAACACTGCCTGCAGTTCAACCAAAATGTCTCAGAATTTTTGTCACATCACTCTTGGTTGCAGTTGAGTCACTAAAGGCTTCATTGTTATGCAGAAAAATGCAGAATTTTTAGTTTTTTTACAGAATCTGGTTTGAGCAAATGGATTATTTTTGGCAAATTTTTTAAAAGAGACACGCAGAAAAAAATTATTTTGATTTTGACAAAATACCACAATTTCAAGCTGAGATTTGGTGAAGTTATACAACAAAAGCATAAGTTACACATGATAGGAAAGTTGAAAATCTAAGAATCGTTTCTGTTTTTGCTATTTCTGACATAATTTTCTTGATTTTTGAAGAAGATAACATGCATTTCCAGTCTGCTGGTGGGTTTATGGGTTTTCATTAGAATATCTCACACACAGTTCCTTTTGTTGTTGTTGTTATCAGTCCAGTAGCCATTTTACTTCATTATATCTGATAATAATGTGAATAAATGATTCAGAGAGTCTGCAGTTGAGCTCATTAGTGTTTCATCTGCTGTGTTTTCCAGGATCCTTCTTTCCACGTCAGTCTGGCCTGGTGTGTCGGAGACCAAACGCTGAAGATGAAGGAATCCATGCAGGAGCTGCAGGTTCTCAGTGTTCCTCCTGATTTACAGTTAATCCCCAAACATGTGGTGTTTTCAGGCTTTTAGATTGATGTGGGATTAAAACAAAACCTGAACTGAAAAAAGGAACATTAGAGTTAAAATACTGGAATTAAAATTAATGACTGAAAAATGAAAAAGAAAGAATTATCATTGAAAAGTTCATCAAAAATACAAAACAAATAAAAAAATAAAATGACATAATTTGGAATATACGTTTTTTATATTTATATATTTATTATATATTTTCACATACTTCTCAGTGACACTTCACACATTTTGTCAGTATTTCCCATAAATTAAAAATATTTTTTCCAATATTTACATTTCAGCGCTTCCTTTTCCAGTTCAGTTCCTGATTTTATTTATTTACTTATTTAGAATTAAAATATTTGTCTTTGGAAAAAATCGTCTTGACAATGAAGAAGGTAAAATGATGCTGAAAGAAGTTCAACTGAAAAATACAACAAAAACATTAAATATAATTTCTTTTTATTTATTTACTTACTTTGTATTTTGATGTACTTCTTGATGGCAATCTGCAGATTTTATTTAATTTTTTTAAATACTGGTTTCAGTTCCAGTATTTCCATTTCAGTGTGTCTTTTTTCAGTTCAGTTTTCAAGGCCACCTTTTATTTATGGTGCCAAACTGTCGCTGTTTTGGCTCCATATAAACCTGGAACAGAGAAGTGATCCAGACATAAAAGTATCAGTTTTTCTTTAATTTTTGCCGTTTTATTGTCAGTCCAGTAGTTTTAAGTGTCAGGATCCTGCAGAGAATCCCCAAACCCAGAGGTCAGACCAGAGATTGTTGAAAAACACTGAATCTTTTCCATCCAGCTGGACTCCAGTAGTTCTGACAGATTCTTATTGTTTCCCGTTTCAGAGTTTAGTCGACAACCATGAAAACGGAGCGTTCGTGTTGAGGCTGGACTGTGCAGAGCTCCGCTGTCGGACTGGAAACAAGACTTTTCGCTTCCCTCTGGAGCCTTAAGACGCGACTGAAACTGAAAAACTTCCCACAATGCAAAAATCTACGAGGAGGATTGATCAGTTTCAATCCAGATGTTACTCAAATGTTAACTGTGAGGACGAGAAACCCCTCAGAAAACCCCTTTTAGTCCCTTTTAATCAGTAGTTTCTTGTCTTTCCTGCATTACTTAATACTGTAAATAAATAAAGCTGGTTTTATATTTACTTTTCTCTGTGTTGACAGCGACTACAAGCTTTTAAAGAGTTCCGATGCTTGTGTGAGACGTGAAAGCGTCACTGAGGGGAAACTATCGACTTAATCAGTGTTAAAACCTCAACGAGTCATTTACAGGAAGCCGGAGGAAGCAGTTTGTCATCGTTTTAAACGGTTAAAATGACTCTTGTGCTGATTTTACTCAACGTCTTGAGGGTCGTTAAATGCAAATAACTAGAAACCAGAGATTAAATGAAGCCAAACTGTCAGTTTCTATCTTTAATTGTAGGTTTTAGGGAGGAAAAGTGGTGTTTCAGAGACGGACTGAATTGTCTGAGGAGCAAAAATAACTTTTAAATCAGGAGATCAAACCAGGAAACTTCCCCAGTTTATTACTGACAAGAACACTTTAATAATCCTTATGTTTAAATATCTAAATGAGGTCTTAAGTATCCAAATATGCAGGAATTTCCAGAGCAAAACACGTTCAAAAGAGTTTTTTGTCGACATATTAGCGTTAAAGGTTTTTACAGAGGAGTTTTGGATATTTTGTACTATTAGTAGATAAATTACAAATTCTTGCCAGAAAAAACACTTTTACCGTGATTTTAGGAATAAAATAAGTGAGGATAGGAATGATTTATGTAGTAATCCCTCAGTAAAAACCTTTAGAATGAAGCTGGGAATGAAATTGTGAAGTCTGATGTATTGAAGTGCTGCTAAAGGTGAGATTTCTGCTTCAGAATATTAGAAAGTACGATTAGAAACGACCATAATTGCATGCATTTTTACTGACAACCACTATTTATGTGTCAAAGTTGTACGTAGCTAATAGATTACCAGGAAATTCCCCAGTTTATTTATATTAAGACAATTATTTATTCCATTACAAGCTTTTAAAATTGAATTTTTTAAAGAATAAATATAAAAATCTGGTATAAACTTCCACAATATGCATGAATTTGCACTAATTTTCAGAGCAAGTTGCGTTTAAAAATAATTTTTTTGTTGACGTACTGAGGTTTTTACAGATGAGATTTTAGATATCTCTTTCTATTAATAGGTAAATCAGAAAATACTGCCAGAAAAAAAGAGATTTCCACTTCACTTTTAGGGATAAAATGTTCGAATAATCAGGATATGATTTAATATTTAAACAAACCCTTTAGTATAAACCTTTAGAATATAGATCGGAATAAAACTAGAAAGTTTATCATATCTCTTCTTTTTTTTATCAGTTGATAAATCATAAAATACTGTCATAAAAACACATTTACCCTGATTTTAGCAGTAAAATAAATTCTGATATGAATGATTTATGAAGAAAATCCTCCATAAAGACCTTTAGAATAAAGTTTAGAATTAAATTGTAAAATTTGATGGAAAAAACCCTATAATAATCTACAGTAATTCTGTATATTTTTAAATTATACACTGTATATGTGTGAAGTTCTTGCTTACTTGATGAAATTCTTCCAGTTTATTTACACACATGGACAAAATTGTTGGTACCCCTCAGTTAATGAAAGAAAAACCCACAATGCTCACAGAAATAATTTGAATCCGACAAAAGTAATAATAAATAAAAAATTCTATGAAAATTAACCAATGAAAATCAGACATTGCTTTTGAACTGTGGTTTAACAGAATTATTTAAAAAAAAATAAACTCCACACATTTTTGTAGACAATCAGTATTGATGTGTAAAAGTTTTACCTGCTAGACAAACATGAATTTTCTCTGTTGGTTACTGACATTAAGACAAATATTTTTTGTGTTAGAAAGTCCGAGTTTCGGATGTTTAAATATGCAAATGAGGCAATAGCTCATTAAATATGCACTAATTTGCATGAACGTCAACCAGATAAAGTAAGAAATGGACACAAAAACGGCCCAAAATCTCAAAATTGACCAGTTCATGAAGAAACAATGTTTTTATTCTGCAGTTTTTCAACTTGAAATGAGACCAACGTTTAACCAGATTAAAAACTCAGCGTCCGGATGTGAGATTTGAAATATTTTACTCTACAGAAGGCAACACATGTTCATGACGTTACACATCACAGCAGACGTGACCTCATGTTGGTCCACCCTGTGAGGGCTGCATGGCACAGACAATCATTTCCACCAGAACATCCGTCAAAACACAGAGGAATCAACAAATAATAACAATAATAACAATAAAAGACACGATCCTCATTAAGAGTCCACACATTTATCCAAGTGCGATTCCAGTCTGGGTCGAAATAAATCCAGGAAAGATGTTAAAAGAACCGGCGAAAACAGTCAGAGATGTTCCTTTGTGATTGATATGCAGGAGTTCATGATGAAAACCAAATACTCCTATGCTCAATATAGCTAATTTATTTGATTAAACATGAAAAAAAAAACACTCCATCACTTTCAATTTAGCAAAGAAAACAACAGAAAGCAGGAGTTTAACTTCTCTAAACTGTTAAAATGTGACTGTAAAAGCTTATTTTTAGATCCCAGGAAGTGGAAAATGACTAAATAAGAACTCTATTTAATAGATTATCTGCTGCTTTCACTTACTTCTCATGAGCTGCTTTACCAAAGTGACACCTAAACATGAGAAAAGCCAGTAAGTATGGATTTCTTTGTCAAAATCTTGTCATCTAACACAAAAAAAATCCACTTGGTAGCATTTTCTGGAACAATCACTAGCATCTCGTGGCCTTTGGCGCCTATTTCCGTTAATTAAGCTCCAAAAATGCACTTAAAAGCTCCTAAAAAAGCAACTTTGTTTTCGATCCTTCAGTACTCGACTCGTGTAACGTGGATAAAACAATAAAATCAACAAAAATATCAACAGAAATCAAACTTCAAAAAACTGGAAAAGCATAATGCAAGCTGTTGTCATAAAAATAATCATTTAGTCGCACTGAGAGGGATCATAATACAGTCTGCTTTACTATTTACCTTTATTTTAACACGATTACAGTCAGAGGAGCTCAGAAATCTCGTTCACAACATTATTATTAAAACTGGGATCAAGTGGCACAAACAGTGGATCCCTGCTTTTAGACTTTCCTTTATCAGAGCACATTTTGGTTAAATATCTAAAATCTGACACCGATATAAAAGTCATTGCATTTTGGTTTGCTCGACGGTAAACAACCTGACATCAACGTAAACTGTAGGATCGCGGCTAGATATAAAATTAATCTAAAATTTACCTCCGTCCTATAAAATCCAAACACTTTTATTGGAACGATGAGGCGTGAACAAGGATGGGGGGAATATTTGGCAGTCAGTGTTTTTGGAGGTGAGGTGAGTCGGTTCCTGTCAGTACAAAGTTTAAATATTACACTGCGAGCATGATGCCGCCGCCTCCATGCCGGCGTCGTCACGGCGAGAACAGCACGGTCTTGATGTAAGCCACGGTCGTGAAGTTCAACAGCATATTGACGTGTTCGTTCCCGGGGAGCTCTTTCAGCGTCACTGGCTGTTTCTGCTTCCCGGCCCACCGTCCGCACTGGATGGCGCTGTGCAGGTTCACCGTCCCGTCGCCGTCGCCGTACACCACCGTGGGCTCTACGTCGGGGAACTTGTCCGAATACTGGAAGGCCTCGGACGTGGGAACGCCGGTGCCGTACAAACAGTGGACCTCCACTCCGGGCGGCCTCAGGTCGGCCACCAGCGACTCGGTGTCCTGACGCATCAGCCAGCCGTCCTCGAAGCCGATGTCCGAGTAGAGCCGCTGGTAGTCCTGAACGGTGTAGTTGGTTTTGGGCGTCTGGACCAACACCTGGAGGTAGAAAAAGCAGTCTCAGATGTTTGATTTGCAACTTAGATCAACCACGCCATTAAAACCACCTGCTGATGGATGCAACAGCTTTGACTACAACAGTAGATCTCCAGGTGGTGGGCATTAGATGTCACACGAGACTTTGTCATGGTGGCCCTTTACTAGCTAAACTCCCACAATGCTCTCTGCTTGCCAACATAGAACTGCCAGTAGTCCAAATGACCACCGCCTCCGGTTGCGACAGTGTTGAATGGTAAAAGAAATAAATGTTCTTAATTGTTTGATCTGCAACTTACATCAACCTGACACGACACTAAAACCACCTGGCCTACAACAATTCCGTTCTGGCCGGTGGACATTAAGTGTCACATGAGACTTCCTCATGGTGGCCCTTTACTACCTAAACTCCCTTAAACCTCTCTAATTACCATCATATGACAGAAAACTGCTCCAACAGTTTCATCTCACCTACAATAGCAAATCTCTGGTTGGAGGGCATTAAGCATCACAAGAGACTTTGTCATGGTGTCCCATTACTAGCTAAACTCCCTCAATGCCAACATAGAACTGCCAGTAGTCCAAGTGACCGCTTCCTCTGGTTGCGACAGTGTTGAATGGTAAAAGATAGAGGTGTTCTCCATTGTTTGATGTGCAACTTACATCAATCAACCACAACATTAAAACCACCTGCAGACGGATGCAACAGCTTCAACTCGCCTACAACAGTGGAGCTCTGGTTTTTAGGCGAGACTTGGTCATGTTTTTGGACAGAATCTCACGTCACAGATGAGCGGTTCAAGGACTTGAACCATTTGATTGGAAATCCAACGATTTTTTTCGTTTTTACAGTTTGTAGCTCTGAAAAATTGTGTAATTTTGGCAATTAAAAACAACAACATCCATTTCAAAGTTGTTGGTGCTTTTTGAGGTTCAGGTGGTTAAAAAAAAACAATAAACTGTAAAAGCATAGCACATAAACACACACAGACCTTATTTTTGGGCCAAGAATGGGCGTAGGGGAGCAGCCAGTTGGTGGAAACGGCAGTTCGCTGCTGAGTGCGAATCTTCAGCGGGCTGATCACTGGGATGCGATTATTATCACCTGGAGGAAGAGAAAAAGAAACAAGAGGCAGAGAAGTGAAAGAGGGCCGAGAGTTTCACTGTGTGGTTTCTTCAAGGGGAAAAACTAATTCTGTCCTGAAAAACAAACCTGAAATATGCTGCAGTTTGAGTGAAAGTGTTACAGATTTGATTCTTCAGGAAAACATTTAGCAACAGACAGGATCTGAAGTAAGTGAGATTTGAGCAATAAGTTCAATGCAATAATAGAGGAAGAAAGAGGCTGAGAGCTGCTCAGGTAATAAAATGTTTAAAGACTACTAGTCCATGTCATTATGGTGCATGTTGCTGCGCTACAGCAGCAGTCAAACTACCTGGAAAATCAAATGTGGATGTCAAACTCAGTTAACGCAAATATTTTCCTAGTTAGCGGGATTTCAGTAACATAAAAAATATTTATGTGAACATATTTATATTTATTACATAAATATATACAATTTGCTTTAAAAAAGACTTTATATTTAAAATAGAGCAGACATATAGTTCTGCTTTTAGACAGGAAGTGAAATCAAGTATTTTTTGTCGCTGAAATTCAGATCACTGCAGTTGTTGCATCAAGAAACTACTTAGTGCTTCAGTGATGATCTATGAAGCATGAAGTCATGATGCATCTTATGACAATTCATACATTAAATCATCATGAGTCATGTTTTAGGTGCATGATTTGTGGTCTTATTCTAAATATATCATAGTTTTGGTGTTTTTAGTTGATCTATAGTGGAGAAAACAATGAAAAACCTTTGAATTATTGAGCGTGGCACTGTATATAAGTGATGTTAAGTGTCTTTAATCAAGTGTCAAGGGAGTGAAGTTATATTTTTGCACTTTGGAGTTCAAGTTTCATTATTTTTTCACATAAATCTACTAGTAAGAAGAGTAATTTGTCATTTCTAAAGCATTCCGTTGGTGCTATGTTGGTTCATGCTGTCAAACAGGCAGAGAAAACATTTGTATTTTGTCTAGTTTTGCAGGTATGTTGCTTCTATCTTGCTCTTTTAAAAATATAAACCATTACTCATTAGTCTGCATGCAGTAAGTCACAGTTTGGATGTTTTTAGCTGCTCTACAGTGTAAAAAGGAGCTGAATGTCCTACCAGAGGTGACCACTCGGAGGGTCTTGGCCACGCCGGCCCACGGTGGCCCCAGAGAGACGAAGGCCTTGATGTATTTGTCCTTCCAGGCCTGCGGCTGCTGGTTGAGGAAGTACAGCGTGTACATGTTGCCCATGCTGTGAGCGATGAGCACCACCGGCCCCCCGGCCTTCTCCGCCATCTCCTCGATCATCTGCTGCAGCATCAGGAAGTACTTTTTATTCTCATCTGGACGAGACGCAGAAAACAACAACAGAGATGGTGAGAATTCCCTCAACCTGAATAGCTGGAAACTCCCAACATACAGAACATTTTATTATTTCCTCATTGGACAGCAGAGCTCCAATAAGACAGGAAATTCTACCCTGACGGGTAAAAGTTGCTGTACTTTCCAGGTTATTTACTGCTACTGTTTAACCCCCTCACTGTTGATCATTTTTCACTGCACTTTAAAATCCTGCACCTCTATAGAAACAGAGCAAAGAAGACTAGAAGTAGAGAGAACCCAGAAATGTCTCAAAAAATGGTGACTTTAAATGCTAGAAATGTTTTACTATTTACAGCCTCCACAAGCTGCGTTACGATCCAACCTCTGGCACACAACTTTTACTCTGGAAAGATGTTTCACCATGCTGAATGTATCTCCAACAACTTGCTCCTCTGTTCACCGTTTCTGAGCCATGCTGCATTTATTTTATTCATCCAGTAGGTTTGATTTTCAACCTGAAAACTCTGAATTTTTGTCACATGACTGTTGGTCACAGCTGAGTCAGTCATAGCTACACAGTTGCTTTGATGAGATCAGAATTTTTGTTGTTTTACAGAATCTGGTTACTGCAAACGGTTAATTAATTGCAAACTTTTAAGTGAGACTTATAGAAGAATATGTTTTTCGACAAAATATCACAAATTCAAGCTTAGATTTTGTTATTGTTACAGACAGAACATCATAGATGATTAGTTTGAGGACCGTCTGAAAGTTAGAAATAGAGCAAATTCATTCTGTTTCTACAGATTCTGGTTCTGATAAATGGTGTCTTTCTTGTGTTGCATGTGCAAAATTAGGGACTTTTACAGTTTAAATGCTTAAAATCCCCCCAAAACACCAGCAGGATTAAAAAGTAAGCTAAGGTTTAAAAAGAAAACATACACAAACTGATTAGTCCATGAACAAAACTCAAACATGTCTTCAGCTGTAACGCCATAAATCACAATAAAGCAGGATAAAAGTGGAACTTTTTGGATTATTTACTTGACAAAAAAAACAAAAAATAATTCAAAACAATATCTACAACATTTTCCCCCCACAATATTTTACAACACTGGAACAATAATGGTGGCTCTAAATACTACAGATATTTTACTACTTTAATTCGTTTCCTTTCTGTTTGGTGTAAAAACACAGCCTGCAGTTCAGCTGAAAAGTTCCTGAATTTTTTGTCACATGACTGTCGATCACAGCTGAGTCAGTCGAGGCTTTTCAGCTGCATCACGGAGCGCCAAATTTTTACTTTTTTACAGAATTGAATTAGAGCCAACAGTTAATTTTTGGCAATTTTTTAAATGAAACATGTAGAATTGTGGGATATTGATTTTGAGCTTAGATTTGGTTACACTCATGTTACATAGATGATTAGTTCAAGGACCGTTGTACAGTTGGAAATCAGATAATTCTTTCTGTTTTCACAATTTCCAGCTCTTATAATTGACAACCTTTTAAAAATAACCTGCCTTTCAAACCCACTGACGGGTTTTAGGGTTAAAATATAGTTTATTAAAGTCTGGTTCATTTTTTATTAGTTTTTCAGAAGTTACATGTATTTACACCAGAGTACTTCTCAGAAAATGCTGTCTGGTCGGTAAACCAGATCAGATCTTTCAGTTCTTCTCCACAAAGCAGAACAAAAACATGCGGCGACGCTGCTTTCAGCATTTTCCCTCCAAAACAACCAAACAGACGATATCTGAGGAGCTGAAAATACTGATTTTTTTTCAGATTTAAACTTAAAAAAAAAAAAAAAAAATCTATTTAATCTGGTTTTAGTGTAGTAATTTATAATTTTATGGCTAAAGTATTAATATTTGAATGTTTTCTTAAAATTTTACTGTTATATTTGATCAATTCATTCTGTGTAGTACTTTAAAATGCCATTTTATTGCCATTTTTATTGATTTTACTATCTTTTATTTCTTTTTCCACATCCTAACTTTCCAGCAAATCCTCCACTGTTCTGCTGGACATGAGTCTCTACATCCATTTTTACTCTCCCATGTTTGATTAGTTGCTTGTGAAGCACTTTAAGCTGTTTGTTTGTTAGATGCCACATAAATAAATTACTGACTGATTGATCGATACGAGTCCTGATCTATAATTCTACTGAACATCGATGAGAGAACTGGATCAGTTTGTGAAATGAAGTAGAGAATAGTGGATGTTTATTATGTTTGTCAGTTTTTTGTGACCTTTATTGTGCTGTGTGGTTCTCTTCTGACCGTGTGTGTGCCCGTTTTTGTGTGTTTTTGTGTGTCTGTGTACTTACTGGGGGCTTTCCTCCAATCGTACGGTGCTCCTCTGACATCATCATCCCTGGTGTAGCCCCACTCCACCATCGCCTGGACGATGCTGAAGAAGTACATGCCTGAAAAAAAGGGTTCAAAACCGAAGAAACATTCAGAAACTGTGAAGAATCGTATTTTAGCTGATTTAAATGCAATAAAACCGTGTACTTTTATTGTAAAATCTGTAAAAATACAGATTTTTAACATGGGCATTGGTTTTTGTCAATTTCTTTTACAATCAACATTGTGATTATTACTTTCTTTTCTGCAATTTCACTAATTATTATATCATATCATATCATATCATATCATATATCATATCATATATCATATCATATCATATCATATCATATCATATCATCATAATGTCCTCCCAGTTACTATACACCTTTAGTCCTCTGACACTAAAATATATAGTTTAAATTGTCAATCAAATCTGTGCTACACCTTTAGTCTTACTTCAGTCCAACTCATTATTACCACTAATTTTTCCCATCATTTTGGAATTTAGGGCCAAATAGACCTCGTTTACATAAAAGTATATGATGGCAAAAGATTTTATTTGGGGTCAAGGATTCAAGGATTATTTATTTTATTTATTTTCACTGCATTTCTGCATTGAAATTTTGTTGGCACTTCTAAAAAACCCAAAAACAACACAGTATAACAAACCGCAAACAGCTAAAACACGTATTAAATATATATATATATATATATATATATATATATATATATATATATATATATATATATATATATATATAATATATATATATATATATATATATATATATATATATATATATATATATATATATATATATATATATATATAAAAACAAGTAAATAGAAACAAGTATTTTTTTAAAAATGTAAAAGTGTGATAATGCCATGAGGTGCAACGTCTGCTTTAAAGTGTCTGATTGAAGTAAAATGCTCCGTATAACGTGGTTATTGCACTTTAACCCTCCTGTTAAAATATTGTTTCCTTGTCTGAAAAAACTCAGCAAAAAAAATTCCTCACATTTCTGAAAATCTGCAAAACCTTCAGAAAGAAAATTCCAATAATTCCTTAAAAGTTTCCCTTAAAAGTTTTATTTTTAAAAAAATCCCCCAAATTTGGCAAAAAATTCTTGTAAATATTTTCAAAAAAAAAATGAGTAAAAATCTTCTAAAAAAAAAAAAAGTCCTAAAAATATCTAAAGTGATTACATATATGTCAGTAAAGCTTCTAATATTTTTCTTTTAGAACATTCACATAAAAATCAACCAAAATCCAATGACATTCACTGGCTTTTGGTTGATTTTTCTGTGAATGTTCTTAAAGAAACATTTTTAACATTTCTTTTTTTTTCCACCAAAAAATGTTCAAAGATTTCCTAAAAACGTTGAAAATGTGGACGTCAGAAGTTTCACTGTGAAAATATTTTTTTCTCACATTTTCAAACTTAAACCGGGTCAATTTTGACCTGCAGGACGACAGGAGGGTTAAAATGATTCTTATCAGAAGGAACCCAGGACAGCAGGAGGGTTAAAACTGTTAAAAACGTACATTTTCTACACAGGCCCTGTTTGATGTGAAGAACAGCAGAGACTGAGACTCGCCGTTGGATCCAATTACAAACAATGTGTGCAAATCTGTGAAGCTTTCTCGCTTTAACGATTCCTGATGCTGCAGATATTTAATAAACTCACAGGAAAGAGTCTCTCTGAGGTGTTTTTTGGACAAATATTGGAGCTGAAATGTGTGAAACTCCATCACTAAATCAGTTCATACAACTCAAAGTGCCGTTTTTTGTGCATTCAGACTTAAAAGTAACAAAGAAACGTGAAAAGGTTCGACTTGGTGAGACTTCTGTTGTGACTTTTACTGGAAAGTGACTCAGTCTGCCTTCATTTTACCAGAAACGGCTGCGTGTCCTGAAGTAAACGGACTCTGTGACTCACCCACGCTGCGTTTACTGGGGTCCAGGTACTCCAGCGAGAACGTCTTGCCGAAGCCCGGGACCCGGATGTCGACGCCGGGCGGCGCCTCGGTGCTGTGGGTGGTTCTGTTGTAGATCAACCTGCGGGGACGAGAACCGAGGACGAGTCACTTCTGCATCTGTGGCGAACCGCAAACACTCAGAAACACGTCCTACTACGATTCTCCACGGACGCTTCCTGTTTCAGCTCTCTGTTCTCCCACCGTCTGGTCAGCTAAATGCGACAACAACTTCCCCAAGTCTGGTGGCTTTAAATCTCACACACACCGAGTACTGCTAAGGAGACGTGAGTCTTTGCTCTAGAATGTGATCACTGGAAGTTTCAGCTACCAAGACGAATGCGTGAACTCACTTATCAATAAAGCTTTTTCACTGCAAATATAATAATATAATAAACAGAAACAGAACAACTACAACTTGAAGTACAGAGAACTCAAAAAACATCAACTTTAAATGCTACAAATGTTTTACCGTTTACATTTTTACAGCCTCTACAAGCTGCTTTTCACGCTACCTTTACTCTACAAAGATGTTTCTCCATGCTGGATGTATCTCCAACAACTAGCTGCTCTGTTCACCGTTTCTGAGCCATGATGCATTGATTTGATTCATCCAGTAGCTTTCATTTTCCTCTGTCTCTACTATTTTCTCAGTTTTGTGTCTTTTGTCGTTTACGTTTTTTGATGTTTTGTTTCTCGTTCTTGTCATTTCGTGTCTAGTCGTTTCTCATTTTGTGTCTCATTTTTGTTGCTTTGTGTCTTATTTTTGTCATTTTGTCTTCCTTTTATGTCACTTTGCATCTTATTTTTGTTGATATAAAAGAACACATGGAATCAAATATAAAACATATACTGGTTTGTTTTACACTTTTTTTTGTTGACAACATGATTCCACGTGTTCTTTCATAGTTTTGATGCCTTCAGTATTAATCTAAAATGTAGAAAATCATTAAAATGAATAAAAACCACTGAAAGAGAAAGTGTGTCCAAACTTTTGACTGGTTCTGTGTATAATGAAAACAAAATAAAGAAAAAAAGTGAGTCACGGCAGAGAAATGCTTGCCAGATAAATACTTGAACTTTCTTTAATATATTTGGAATAAATTTCTAAATTTCACCACTAAACCTGCTTTCAGTGACGTCAAACCTTCACTAAAGCAGGATTTTGTTCTTTGTATGTGGAAACTGATGTTTGGACACCAGCCTGGTTGTTTCTAATGAAGGTTTTCTGACAGTTGGCTCTACCCAGTCAAGACGAGCTGCCAGTCACTCAATCGGTCAGACTAGTCCGATAAACTAACTCCTGATGAGCTAAACTAGCATTAAAACGTTGTTTAGTCACTGCTCAGGCTGGGAATGCGTGAGAAGCGGACGGATCGCTGCTAGAAATGTGCTTACTCATTCTGAGATCTCGCAAAAGAGTCATGAAACTTGTTAAAAATGAAAAAAAAAATCAGTCACATTCTCGTCAAATTTAAGAAAAATCACATTTCAGATAAGTCCAATTTCTAAACCACAATACAGATTGTAAAAATTTGCCAAAATAACATCATATATCACAGCCAGAATCTGGATTTTCGACCATCCTTGAACGCATCATCACCAAGTCTAAGCTTAAAACTGTGATGTTTCACCAAAATCCCTTTATTCTACATGTCTCGTTTTCAAAATTTGCCAAAAATAAACCATTTGCTGCAGCCAGATTCTGTAAAAAATTAAAAATTCTGTGTTTCCTGGTGAAATTGTGAAGCTTTTAGTGACTCAGCTGTGATTAACGGTGATGTGGCAAAAATTCAGGGACTTTTCAGCTGAACTGCAGGCAGTGTTTACACAGAACAGATATAAAACAAGTGTGGAAAAAATAAAAACTAAACGCATATAAGCAAAAGTGAGTGAGTAATATTGTTTAAAAAGTACGCAAATATGTGCAGTATTTTTGTTTCCAGTGCTGGTAACACCTGTGGGCACTTTCCACATAAACTATTTATACTACATTTAATATTTGGTACACTACACAATTTTTTACATTAAAGTATTTACCACTTCCCTCTGAGTTTTTAGCATGTTTTAGTCTTTATTTGAGTAGATTTTAATGTTTTATAATCAGTGCTGCAACTGCTGTGTGTAATTTCCTGTTAGTCAAGATGATTTCAACATAAATTAACACATCAGTCCTGCAACTACAAGTAAAAAAAACAAGTTAGGTAACAATTAACAGCTTTATTTTAGCTGTTATTCTTATATAAACCTGAATTATTCAACTTAAATTTGAAAAACAAGAAGCAGAGCAACGATTTAGTGCTATTTTTTATTCACTCACTCAGTTTCTGACGTGTTTTTGAGCTTTTTAGCTGATTATTGAAGGAGTCAAAGGTTAATTTATCCTGAGCAGGTCAATAACTTTTGACAGAAAGTCAACCAGGTCATCTTTATTCATTTTACTGACAGCAGCTGCAGGACTTTGTACTTTACTTTTCTTCTACAAAAACATATTTAGCTGCAGAGCTACACCACAATAACCTTGAGATAGTGCAGCTATAACATGGAAATTTTACAGTCTGTGACCAGCAGTGACATCAATAAACAGGAGGAAGTTCTTCTGTGTATTCAGTGGTGGATAAATCCCTCGTTGGTGAATAAACGGCGTGTTTTTTCCCACCTGATGTTGTCGATCCAGCAGTCGATGGCCACGGGAACCAGCAGCTCCAGGTTGAGCCACAGAGTGAAGTAGACGTCGGTCTTCTTGTAGCAGATGTAGTGAACCACGCTGGGTTTGTCCAGCTTCGCCTCCAGCTGGTTCCCCAGATCTCCTGGAACTGAAACATCAGCAGCAAACGGCCGTCAGAATGAAGCTTTTCTGCTTCAGTAGCAGCATAATATTTGTCCTAAAGTCCAAATTAAAGCACGTAGGAATCCTAAAACACTTCAGCGCTGAAGATTTTGTTTACAAAAGCAGATAATTGGTGGACATTTAAGATATATATATATATGAGAATAAACCCAACTAAAATATGTCTACATGACTAAAGGCGAGACATTTTCCTCATTTTTAGACTTTGACAAAAAACCAGTAACAGATGGCTCCAGGTTACTATAAAGCTCGATTTTATTGCACGATGTCAAAATGGAAATTCTAGTCAATCAAATTTTTCCAAATACTTTAAGGTTTTTCTATGTTGAGAATTTTCACAATTTTTCCCCTTTATCAAGCCATTTACTGCATATATTTTTTTAAATCATTTTTATTATTACTTTATCTTTTTTTTTTAAATTTATACAGTGATTTTTAGATGTACAAACTATATTTGCACACTGTATTTTTGTCACAGATATTTATATATTTTATATATAACAATATTCTATTACCTCCTACGTATTTAGTCCATAATATATGCAGATATATTTACATAGATGTACAGAAATATGCATGTTTTCGTGCATTCAAGTAAAAACGGACAGCTTCAAGTTAATATAATCAGGTTAATATATCTTTAGATTTAACTGTAATTACATAGACAACATTATTAAAATGAAAATTGTGTCCAAGTGCAAACTTTTTAAGGTATTTTAAGGCTTTTATTTATTATTTATTTTTATTTTGACGCATTCTTACACCAAACTGCACAATGGAACAGTATGAAGAATATTCCTCACAATAAGATGTTAAAAAACAACAACAAAAGAAATCACAATTTTCCTCCTTTTAAACTAGTGTATTAAATATATATATGTATGTATGTATGTTTAAAAAACATAAATGTCTCTAAATATATGTGTATATTTTATTTTACACATATATTTTTACACTGCATTTTTTCTACATGTGATATTTTAAAATAAATAAATAACATATTTGGATGTTTTCAAATTTTCAGTATGTGTTTATTTATGTGACAGCAATAATGAATGATTTCTGGTTAATTTATCTTTGAATTTTATTCCATTTTTCATAAGCCACAAAATGGAAAAATGCTCTTTTTTATTTTTTTGTTAGTATTTTATTTTTTTTTTTTTTTTAAATTACCAAGTATTATAATGTTTTTATTTATTTTCTTCTGGCACATTCTTGAACCAAACTGCACAATTATATTTTAATTTCTTTTATTATTCTTATTATGTATAATTTTTAAAAAGAATTTTCACAACTTTACCTGTTTATCAACTAGTTAATTAAATAT
Organism: Amphiprion clarkii; assembly: GCA_027123335.1. Classification (NCBI taxonomy): domain Eukaryota; kingdom Metazoa; phylum Chordata; class Actinopteri; family Pomacentridae; genus Amphiprion; species Amphiprion clarkii. Next base: position 33,962,252 of record CM049570.1, on the reverse strand, counting down.
ACATGTGTTAAAAATAAACGCATTTCTGTACAATATGTATTTTTACAATGTTATACACCAGCCACATTTGCACACTGGATATTTTCTAACTATAATATTGCATATTTAAATATTTTATAACTTCTTAAGTTTCAGTTTTGATTCCATTTTCATAGTATACGTTATTAATGAAAATTCTATTTAGTCTTCACTTTTTCAGGTATTTCAATGTTTATATTTATTTCCTTTTGATGCATTCTTGCACCAAACTGCCCAATGAACCAGTAAGAGGATTTACTGGCAATATGTAGAAAATGTAAAGAATTTTCAGCTGTAATGTTCTTTTCTACAGGTGGTCTGTGAGTAACATGTAATGAAAATACCTCACAGGACCATCAGTATCTGGCACTAAAGATCAGCAGTATGTTCTAACTGTACTGATTTGAGTTTTATGACAGATATTCAACCTGTAAGGACTTGTTTTGTGACAGCAGCATTACGATGTGAGCCGTAAAGTCAGAATTAATCACGTTTATCTTGACTGAAAATGTTATTTTGGGATCTTAAGAGGAGATTTGGGTGAAATCGGTGAAGATATGGAATCAGTTGATCACATCTTGAGATAATTTAACGTTGACACATGGGCTGTTTCACCACGAGGACAAACAGACAGACTGAAATCGATGTGGGTCAAGCAGCTACGGACTTATCAGACGGACAGAAAGACTGCAGTTGCAACACAGATAAGACTTCTGTCAACCACAGACCCTTTTCAGTGGAGGAATTTAAAGATCTGAGCCTGGAACACACATTTTGAAGCTACACACGATGTTTTATAATCCAGAAAAGTCAAAGCCGGGACTGTTTTCTTGAGAAATTAACGGACTGCTGAGCTGCAGACTTACATCCCGTCCCAAGTCAGTCATATGACCAGAGGACTGCTGGACTGTAAACAATCACTGGGAACACACACACACACACACACACACACACACACACACACACACACACACACACACACACACACACACACACACACACACACACACTGTAGACTCACTACACAACAAGTAGCAGCATGTTTGTACACAGAAAGCTTTAAGTCCTGACTCAATCTCCTCAATTATGCCGACATTAGTCAGCTTAGTGTGTTTTTGATCAGAAAAACACCACCTCACCCCATTGGGAACCGAACTCCATTCAGAAATCTCTCAATTTAAGGAAAGCGACAATTAAACTCAACAAAACAGCCAATAATGCCGTTATCGGAAAGAGTGTTAAGAGTTATCGACATGACACAAAAGCAACATTCAAATGTGGATTTATTAAAGTAAAATTCAACATAAAACACCGATATCTACTACGAGTATCCAGGTGTTTTCGCCAGAAGATGATCATTGGACGGACAGGCCAAACATGTACAAAAGTTGTAATTTAACTCACGTATTTAAGAATTGGACAGATATTCTACAGCCGAATTAAAGCTTAGATAAACTATAATCGGAAAAGTGTTGAAGATTTCCTTTTAGACTTAATTATTTTCTGCTACAAGAGAGAAGACTTAAAAACGGTTAAATTTTAAATGGGGTTTGGTGTGGCGTGACTTCAGCTAGCTGCTGATCAGCTAGCTCCGGCTGTCATTAGCTGCAACAGATGAAAAAGTAAAAACAGTGCATAAATCTCTAAAATAAAAACACCTACTGAGGACGACGGGGGGCCTCGGGGACTGACAGGACTTGTCTCCTGGACATTTCTCCTGCGGTCTCCCGGAGCTCAGAGCCGACAGCAGCAGCAACAACAAGCCGACAGAAGAGGCGGTTTCCCGGTGCCAGCCCGCCATGGCTCCCTGTGTCTCATAGCCGACCGAGCATCGTCCCCTGCCCGCGTGTGTTCAGGTCCGCAGCCCGGCTCCTCTGGTCCGCGTTTAAACGCCCCGGATCATTTTAACGCACTGTTCCCTCCGCCGACGGTCATCACCATCACGAGGTGCAGATCACAGAAAAATCCACCCGCAACTTCACAGATCCAGACCAGAAGCGAGAAGCGAGCGCAGATGTAGTCGAACGAGAATAAAGTTGAACATTTTGTACTTCAGAAGAACTAAACATTCACACTTTTTTATTTTTTGCTTTATTTAATTTTACTTTTTGTTTGTTTCTGGTCTTAGAAAACGTTTATAACCTCTCATGAAGAAGTCTTTTTCGATTCTAGCTGACAGGTGGGAAATCTCAGGTGTTCATTGTCACCTTTAAAAATCACGTGATGGTTCAGGAGCTTTAGAGACTCGGAGATCGTGGTTCCAAAGTATAATTCCTATTCCCGTGATATACCGAAACCGAAAGAACAATAAAACTGGATCCCTTTTGTTTCTTTTATACTTTAACCTCCTCAGCCCCGAGCTTTGGTTGGGCTTGCATTTTAGATTTCTTCCAGTTATTTGGGATAAGAAGTAACCAATAAATATGATTATTGGATGATATCTAATGTCTGATTATTATATTTAAATTGTATTTACATTTACACTTATCAGATACTTACAATGCAGTCTTTAGACCACTCACCAGGCAGTTTCACAACCGTCCATACCATAAGACATGTAGTCGATAATGGGTCACGAATCATGATTTGGGGTGAGAACAAACATCGGAAACAAAAAACAGGCATTTTTTTGTTATTTATTGTAAACTATAAACAAAAACCTACAACACAGGTCACTGCAGTGTAACTGGAACAACCATCTTTACAGAAATGAGAGGGTCTACAACACTATTTATCAGGTACTTATAATGCAGTCTTGAGATCCCTCCCCAGGCAGATTAACCACCCACGTGCTGTGAAGTATCAAATGATTATGGCACAATAAGCAAAACTAATGTATTTCTAATGCAATTCAAGGCAACGGAGTCTTGGATTGTGAACAGGCCATGAGCCATATGACTTGAGAGTAAAAACAAACACGAGAACCAAAAAAAAAAAAACAGAAACAGGCCCTTTTTTATAATTTAAAAAAAAAAATCTACAAACAAAAACCAACAAAACAGGCAATTTTTATCCTGTTTCAAACCACAAACTGAATTAGATGGTTTGAGATTGAAAAGAACCCATCTATGTTAAACTGGAACAACCATCTCAACGCAAATGAGAGTCTACAATATCACTTATCAGGTACTTACAATGCAGTCTTGAGATCATTCACCAGGCAGTTTCACAGCCATCCTTACATATAACATGTGGGTCTTAAGTCACTAATGGGTAATGCATCATGGGACTTGTGGTGAAAAGAAACAACGTGAACATAAAAGCAATCTAAACAAAAATGGGCCTTTTTTGTTATTTTATATTAAACTACAAACATAAACCTACAACACAGGATATTTTTTATCCAGTTTTAAACCACAAGCAAAATTAGATGGTTTGAAGTGCAAAATAAGCCAATTATATTAAACTCTGAACTCTACACAAATGAGAGAGTCTACACCACCACTTACCAGGAACTTATAATGCAGTCTTTAGATCCCCCACAAGGCAGTTTAACTACCCACGTACAGTGAAGTATAAAATCATCATGGCACACTAAAGAGTACTAATAAAAAGTTATAATGCGACTGAAATCATGTGAGTCTTGGCTTGTTAACAGGCCATGAACCATGTGACTTGAGGGTAACAATAAATACCTGAAACTTCCCATCAGTCAGTTTGAACCAAGGAAGCCTCTTGGATGAAGGTGAAAAGTCTTCAAGAACCAAACAAAAAACTGAAATCCGGGTGCCTTCTGCTGAAGCATTTAGGATTGCTATAATCTGGATGACTGAGAATCTTCACAGACTAATCATCGGCACATAGTCAGGATATGTAATGCTTTATTTTAAATGGTAGCATTAAAAAAATACGTTTCACACATTTATACAACAGCGCTGTAAAAACATCCTTATCATTTTACAATTATGGTTTTACATGCAGGCTACGTGCCTGGGGAAAAAGAATCCCATCATAAATGTTTCGAAACATTTGTGCAGATCTCTAAAAATGGATAAATCCTAAATGAAATCTTACAGTAATATCACACACACAATAAAAATAGCTTGTCTCTATAATGATTATGTGATTAGTTATCAATGATAAACCAAAAACATGATGTAACAGGACCTTCAAAACAATAAAAAAAGCCTATTACTATGTTTGCAATTACTGTGATTATTATGTTTTCGTTATAATCACAACACATGTAAAGCAGATACAAAGAATAAGAAAAAATAACAACACAGCCTTGAAATAGAAATAATTATATCAGTGTCAAACCCACACTGTGAAGTCATCAGTCAGACTTTAGTTTAAAAAACGGGGGTCGGGGTTAGAGTCGCCTCAAATTCAGATGGGTTTGGAGCTGTTGAGCTAAGAGGAGGTGCTAATCGGGGTTTCTATGCTTGACATTGCTAAAAAGTCAGCTGCGTAAAAATCCAGCACCCCTTTGTGTTTTCAAACCGTCACGTGCTATTTAGTCGAAAGCCTGACATCGATCTCTTTGGGCGTGTCTGGTTTGCCCTCCAGGATCTGCTGGATTTGGTTGAGCACCTCTTCGTGGAACACCATGTCCAGGTGGGCCAGTCCTCGGTACTCTGTTACGTGGACGGGCTTCTTCTGCTGCCCCACCCAGCGCTTACAAAGACCCATGCTCATGCTGTCCACTGTGTCGTCCCCGTCACCGTAAACAAAGTCCACTGGGTCTCCATTGGGAAACTCCTCGTCGTAAACGTATGTCACTGTGGTCGGGAGCCCGACGCCGTACATGCACCAAACCTCGACGCCAGGCGGCTGGAGAGCAGCGGTGAGGTTCTTTGTGTCCTGCCACATGTACCTGGAACCAACGTGAGGACAACGGGTTTGGTACAGAAGCAAAGACTTAATTATTAATATAAAAACAGTAATTATAAAGGGGTCATCAAAAAGTTCTGAGACTGTTCATTGATTATCACTGGCGATGATTGGTGGGTCTGTGGCTACCACCAATAGAAGAAACACCCGTTCATTGTGGAAGAGCCAGCAGTTTCCATAACTGTGTTCTACCATTGTTAATATATTGCAGTACAGGAACATCTTAAGAAGTTCCTGTCATCTGAGGTCTTGATAACATTGTGTGTTTTGACAGCAAAAAGGCAAAATGTTCCACCTTTAATACATCATCCTTAGAATACAACATCTGGAAAACATTTTTTGAATGCTGGTTTGAGAACGTTCTTCCATTGTTGGAATGCTTTACAGGACAACCTTCTATAATGTGTTCCCTCAAAAATATCTACAAAACATCCTCAGAACATTGCAGCCAGAATCTTCGACCATGGTTATCATATATGGCATTATAGGAACATCTTAAAAAGAAAGTTCTACCATCTGCGGTCTTGATAACTTCACTGAGGACAATCTCCCTTTGTTATCATTGTGGGAACATCTTGTAGAAAAACTTTCTATAATGTGTTCCCTCATAAAAAAGGCAACATGTTCTACCTTCAATATATCACATTACAGTCATAAAATGCATAATTATTGTTTTTTTCTATTGACAATATGGTCTGGGTCTGCCCTAGGGTTTCCTCTCTGTTGGATGTGCCCAAAAAACCTACAAAGCAAGTTGCCCAGGAGGGATTCAAATCAAGTGTCTGAGCACCTAAACTGGCTACTTTCGATGTAAGAGGAGTGACTCTATTCAGAGCCAAAGTTGCCCATCCTATCTCCAAAGCTGAGCCTAGCCACCCTACAGAGGAAACACTTATCCACAACGTCATACAGATGGTCATCTTCCATGAGCGTGGTTCTGTTGGAGGTCTTTTGTAAGGTCTTGACCTTACTATGCTAAGTGCTACAAGATGACATATGTTGTTAATTGGTGCTATATAAATAAAATTGAATTGAATTCCTTAAATTGGAACTTGAGACCATAGATGAGGGTTTGAACTTTTCTCAAGTGGTAAATCAAATGCTTTGTCTTCTGACTTTGCTGACTTTTCACCACAACTGTCCAATACAACGCCTACATTACTGCCAACGGTGCACCAAACCATCTGTCCACTCACGAACAAGATCTCAACATATATAAACTCTGCTTTGCTTGGGGCAGCAACTGACCCAAACCAAAGGGAGAAATCTACCACCAGTAGACGACCACGGCCTTGGAGTTGCTGACTCTCATCCTGGACACTTCGCAGTCAACTGTAAACCATGAAATGGACAAATTCATCCCCCAGGGTTGAACACTCAACACAAAGTTCTATTCTAACGTCCCGAGGCATCTGCGGGAAAACATTTGACACAAACAACCAGAAATATGGCTCAACACCATGCAGACATTCCCATGTGCTGTCTGCCCGGTCACAGTGTGGTGTTTACAGACAGGTTTGTTTGATGACTCTCCACTTCCCCTACTCACCAGATTTCTTTCTCGGTGACTCCTTCTGGCTTCTTCTTAACGTGCTTACATTACATTACTACCAGGTAGCATTACAATCATTGTACAAGTGTTAAGAGTACCACAACGCTGCACAAGGCAACTCCTTTGATGGATACGGAGGCCAAATGTAACTGTTTCTTCATTTTAATAGGCAATCTCAGAACTTTTTGATTGCAGTAATAGAGCGTAAAGATCATTGAAGCAGCAGAGCCTGAGATTTGTTTTCCAAACCTCTATCCTCCTTCTTTGATTGAATGTATTACCCACGAAGCAATTCAGTTTGGATTTGTAGTTGTAGCTCACGTAGCCTCACATAGGGACAACAAAGTCTGGTCAGTTCAGTTGTGTAGATAAACATTAAAGCTGTTAGTTACCAGCCGTCCTCGAAGCTGATGTCTTTGAAGAAGCGCTGGTAGTCGCGGTGGGTGTAGTTGAAGTTCGGTGTTGAGATGAACACGTGGTCCTTCGGCCAGGCATCCTCAAACGGCAGCATCCAGGGATTAGTCGTCATCTTCCTCTGCTCCTCGCGGACCTTGATCTTAGAAATCATCGGGATGCCGTCGTTTTCACCTACAATGAGTTTCAGCAGTTACAGGTGGTAAAATGAAAATTCTATATTAGTAATAATATAAACAAGAAACATTTTCGTTGCTGACAGCGCCAGGTGCAAATCCACGTCGAATATTGGTTTCTACTTTAAGCACTTTGCCATTACCTGAAGCCATGACTCCGAGTGTTTTTACAGCGCCCCCCCATGGCGATCCCAGGGAAATGAAGCCCCTGATGTACTTGTCCTTCCACTCCTGAGGCTGGTGGTTAAGGAAGTAGAGGACGTAGTGGCAGCCCATGCTGTGTCCCAGCAGGTAAATGGGCTGCTGGTACTGGTTGTACATCTCCTCAACCATGTCCTGCAGCTTTGTGAAATATTCTGCATTCTCATCTGTGGAAGGAACAGCGACAAGAAATCTGCAGGTTGAATGCGTCAACTTCAGTAAGTGCATAATGTTTTGTCCACATGTGATGTGAAGAATTTGACAAGTGGGCAAACCCATATTTCTGATGTGTCACAATAATAAAGTTTATTTGTGCGGCACCTTTCAGTGTTACTGAAACTAGCATGAAGACTACAAAAATAAAACTGGATTAAACTGAACTGAACTCTGATAGCTGACATTGCCGTATGTCAGTATTGTGTTTTCAGATTTTTCCACTGTCACACAAATAACTAAAAAAAAAATAACTGATGGGTAAAGTAGTTTTTGTTTAAAAGAGGTCTTATTTAACCTGCCAAACCCAAACTACACCATTAATCAAACCAGGAATTGCTTTAAAAAAAAAAAAAATGCATATTGACAATTTTCTGGCAGTTTTCAAATTAATCATGTATGAGTTGTGATGGGACACTTTTCAAGTTTAACCTAAAATTGTGATGTTTTACAAAAGTCATTTATTTTACATGTCTTATTCAAAAATCTTCCAAAAATAAATCATTTGCCAAAATGAAATCGTGTAAGAAAACAGAAAATTCTGTGTTTTTTGGTGAACTGAAAACCCATGAGATGCGACCAGCTGCAATCAACAGTCAAGTCACAAAAATTCTGAGACTTTTTGGCTGAACTGCAGGCCTTGTACATGTGATCAATAAACTGAATACAGCATGGCTCAAAAACGGTAAACTGAAGTTGTTGGAAGGTACATTCAGCATGGTGATACATGTTTGTAGACTTGCCGTGCAGAGTAGAGTAAAAAATAGAATATAAATAAATAAAAATCTATAATATGTGGCGCCACCATTTAACCTAGTATTGATAGCACCTACACACATGGACAAAATTGTTGGTACCCCTCGGTTAATGAAAGAAAAACCCACAATGGTTACAGAAATAATTTGAATCTGACAAAAGTAATAATAAATAAAAATTCTATGAAAATTAACCAATGAAAATCAGACATTGCTTTTGAACCGTGGTTTAACAGAATTATTTTTAAAAATAAACTCATGAAACAGGCCTGGACAAAAATGATGGTACCCTTAACTTCATATTTTGTTGTACAACCTTTTGAGGCAATCACTACAATAGACTTCTGCACCTCTCAGCAGGTATTCTGGTCCACTCCTAATGACCAGACTGCTCCAGTTGTCTCAGGTTTGAAGGGTTCCTTCTCTAGATGACATGTTTCAGCTCCTTCCACAGATGTTCAATAGGATTTAGATCAGGGCTCATAGAAGGACACTTCAGAATAGTCCAACGTTTTCCTCTTAGCCATTCTTGGCTGTTTTTAGCTTTGTGTTTTGGCTCATTATCCTGTTGCAAGACCCATGACCTGTGACTGAGACCAAGCTTTCTGACACTGGGCAGCACATTTCTCTCTAGAATGCCTTGATAGTCATGAGATTTCATTGTACCTGATTCTGATTCCGGGTTTTTACATTTTTCTAAAATAGATAATCAAAGAAATTCAACTTTTTATGGTTTATGGTATTATAAGTGTGCTCTACAGCATTAAAGACATGAGTTCTTTCTTCTTCTAGTCATGGTTTTGCTGTTTCCATAGAGGTGCAGGAGTTTATATTGCATTTTCCCATCTGATACATTTATTATGTCTGGGCCAAAACATGCAAAATTAAAGACCATTTAATTTACATATTCTCCTAAGATAAAAATATCTCTGGTTAATGTGTGCTGCATGTTGAGCACAAAGGCCTTCATAATTCAACCAGCTATACTCACTCGGTGCTAGTCTCCAGTCGTACGGAGCTCCACGGACCGTCTCGTTTCGGACGTAGCCGGCATTCACCAAATGTTGCACCATAGTGTGAAAATAACCTGCAGTGAAACAGCAACAGAGTTAATCAGTCTACTGAAGCAGCCAGTAAAGTTCTACTAATGTTTTCAGTGAGAAGTTTTCTTTAAGTTCTCCTTAAAGAGAGGAAATGAAGATGTTCTAAAAATGTTTGAGTGTGATCCAACGTGCTCAAAACAGATTTTTGCATTAAGAATGTTGTTCCTTGGATATCATGCAACATTGTGGAACATTGTGGAACCCTTATATAGATCCTGTATTGTGGTGGAGAACATTCGATAACACGATGTCTGTGTAGTTTCTCATTCATCCAGGTCATGGTTATCCAAAGTTGTTTAACTCAATCCAACTGGACTTTAAGAAAGTTCCTTGACCATTGGGTCTTGGCAATAGTCGTCAGAATGTGAATAGCACTGACCACACCTCACAGAGGTTATAAGCTGAGGGAACATCAACCACCACCAGAACTGAAGAAGCCTCTTGGATAAGAGGTGAAACGTCTTCACGGAACCTTCTTAAAGTCCAGTTGGATTGATTTAAACAACTTTGGATTCAATAACATGTTCCCTCAAGAACGTCCCCAAAACATCCTGACAACATTGCAGCCAGAATGTTCCACCTTTGTTAAGATATCGCAGTCAGTCACATTCAACAATGTGTTCTCTAAACAAAAAGTCAGAATGTTCTTGGTTTAATATGTTTATTATAGGAATGTTCTAAAATGATCTGTAAACAAAAAAAAAACAAAAAAAAACAAAAGAAAACATTCAGTCATCCAAGATATTGATAACATCTTGAAAAGGTTTTATGAGTTTTGGTTTGAGATCAGTCTTTCTTTGTTACCATGCAACATTGAGAGAATGCTGTACAGGGGAGCGTTCTACAATGTGCTCCCTCAAGAACACTGTAGAGATAACGTTCCATCTTTGTTAATATATCACATTTCAGGAACGTTTTATAAAGAACAATCTGTCATCTGAGGTCTTGATAACATGCTTTACTGGGGAATGTTCTATAATGTGTTCCTTCATAAACATGTCCAAAAGATTCACAGAACATTGCAGTCACCATGTTTCACATTTGTTGATATATCACATTACAGGAGCGTTTTATAAAGAGCGTTCTGCCATCTGAAGTCCCAATAACATCTTGAAAATGTAATTTTTAGTTGCATTGAAAAAATCTTTCCCTTGTTACCATTGTGAAATTTCTTATAGAAGAACATTCTATAACATGTTCCCTCAAAAAAAAAGGTAGCATGTTCTACCTTTAACATATTGCATTATGGGAACACTATAAAACATTCTCAAAAGAAACTTTCCAACATCTGACGCCTCGATAACATCTGACAACCTTTTTCTGAATGTTGTTTGAGAACGTTCTTCCTTTGTTATCATGGAACATTGTGAGAATGCTTTACAGGATTACTTTCTAGAACACATTCCATTAAGAACATCCCCAAAACATCTTTAGAAGATTGCAGCCAGAATGTTCCACTTTTGTTAATATATAACATTACAGAAATGTTTCAGAAAAATCATCTGAGGCCTCGATACCATTTGGAAATTTTTTGTGTTGGTTTGAGAACATTGTTTCTTTGTTATCACAGAACATCTGTGTTTCTGACAACATCCTCTGAATGTTAACACTGAATTAACTTTATAGTAGCATTACTGGAACTGAAAATATCCTTAAAACATTCTTGAAACATCTTTTTTTTTAAAAAGTATTAGAACTTGTAGGTAATGTTATTGAATATTTTGGGAATGTTCCTGCTACGAAACAACACAACTTCCTACATATGATTCTGACAGAGCCTCTAGATCCGACAGCAAAAACTTATTTTGCTCACCAGCCAGCTGGTTGTTGTCCAGAAACTCAATGGGATACGTCTGACCGAATCCTGGCACTCGAACCTGAACCCCCGGTGAGTTGGAAGAACGCCGAGATGTCCTGTTGTAAACAAGCCTGGGGGAACCCAGACAGGAACATTCAGAAAATCAGTTTTGGCAACAACATTCTTTAAAACCTTGGAAAAAGAACAAAAATATTCCGGTGTCCCCAGTTTAATTGGTCCGTCAGGGGGTGGCTGATTGGACCAAACTGGGAGACTTAAGAAAACAAAGTCCTCAATCCTTTATTTTCAAATCTGACAGGAGTTCATGAACAGGAAGTGAGACCAGTAGGGAGAACACTGAAGGAACGTGGTATAGAAGAGTGTCTACAGCTAAGCTAGCTGAAGGTAAAAGGTGAGAACGGTAGGTGTTACTTGATGTTGTCGATCCAGCAGTCCAAACCAATCGGCATGAGCATGTTGAGGTCGATCCACAGGGGGAACCAGTTCTCCGTCTTCTTGTAGCACAACCAGTGGACCAGCGTTGGTTTGTCTATTTTTGCTTCCAGTCGGTTTCCCAAGTTCCCTGGAACTGAAAACACAATCACACGAACATATATGACATCAGAGTATCGGTATTTATCAATACGTCAATAGAAAGAGCTGCAGTTCATCTTTAAAGATGCATCAACAGATTCTCACCACTAGGGGGAAACCTAACGAAACATTGATGCAAACACCGAGTAGCAGAACACGCGTTCAGGACCTTTATTACTCCACCAAGGAACACGGTGACGATCAGCGTACGTCTGTCTGTCTGTCTGTCTGTCTGTCTGTCTGTCTGTCTGTCTGTCTGTCTGTCTGTCTGTCTGTCTGTCTGTCTGTCTGTCTGTCTGTCCTTCTGTCCGTCTGTCCTTCTGTCCGTCTGTCCGTCTGTCTGTCCATCCGTCCGTCCGTCTGTTAGCAACATTACTCAAAAACAGACTCGTGTATTTGGACTGTATTGGGACTCAGAAACACCCCCACAATTTAATCAACTGCTCCTTGTATCATTTCCAACAGATGAGTCCCGATAAGTCCACAGTGGTGGATTTGTAGTAGGATCACAATCATGTGATCATCAGTAGGCAGCTGATGTAGTGTTCACTTGTCATAGTTACAGTGACGCTGTGTCGCTATCTCACAATGATACAGAAATCTTTAACAAATCCATAGATTCAGACTATAAGCCGCATCACTGCCAAAATCCAATCACTTGGTCCTTGTGTCATTTCTGACCTTCTCTGAAAATTTCATCCAAATCTGTGAGTCCGTTTTTGAGTAATGTTGCTAACAGACAGACAGACAGATGCACAGACAGACGGACAAACGCAGACCATCACATAACTCTGCCGAGGCTCCGCCTCCTTGGCAGAGTAATAAGACTGATGTTAACAGTGCTTTCTTTCTTTCTTTCCCTAACAATTATTTTTTAGAGAGTAGTTTTCATTACATTTCAATCAACATGCAAATTAATAATTTTTTGCTGTGATTTTACGAGACATAATTTGAAATGAACAACAATTTTAATTTCAAACAACAGCCAATATCTGTAAAATAAAGGTATTTTCAGATTATTTTATTAAAAACTGTATAGAATGAATTACTATTTGAGAGAATGCAGATTTTTCATGTCAAAGTTATTGACACTTTCTTGCCTGTTTTTGTTTTGGGGGCTTTTACAGTTAACCAGCAAATTAAAACAGTTTTTTTTTTTTTTTTTTAGACTTCGCTAGTTATCATTTGTTATTAATTCAACAAAGCAGTGAAAAGTAAATAAAGGTGTGGGCGATTAGTGGGAAGTGTGTTAAAACACGTTTTTTCCTGGAATGTCTCCGTATGACACAAATGAACAAACAGTAAAACACGGAGTTAAACGTGCAGCGTTTGACCTCAGTCATACTTTCAGTGGACACACAGTCCAAACAGTTGCTTACTTTGTGTTTAACTGCTGCATATTTCACAAATAGATTTTCAATAAAACACACACAACTAAAGGGCGACACACTGATAGTTTTCAAAGTTGAACTGGGAGTCAAGGAATGCTGTCTGGTTGGATTTTACCAGAAATGTCTGAAAGTCTGAGGGGATTTTCACCAGGTCATTAATAATAATCCTACACTGTAAAACTAAATCTGTAAAAAAAAGATTTAAAAACACTGAAGTACTGTAACTTTAAAAAATTATAAAAACAGTGGAAATGACAGCAAATAAATGCTAAATTATTGAGTTTTTAGCTGATTTAAGTCCAATGAAATTGTAATTTTAACTGTAATTTGTATTTGTCTACTATTTCATGTGGACATTATCTGCTGTTGAGTCATATTGTCAAGCAATTTTACTAGATTTTGTAATTTAAAAAAACAGGAAAAATCTGCAATGTAACATCAATAATAATTTTTCAATCCTTCATAGACATTTTTTCCATAAAATAACAAATATCTATAAAATAACAACACATATTGTATATTTAAATAAAGCAAAAAGATGGTCAAATAATAAATTACTATTTATAAAAATACAGACTTTTTATGTGAACATTATTTTCAGCTTCACTGCTAAAATTTTAATAATTACTTTTCTGGTGATTTTACTAGTTATTATCTGTAATTTTGCAAACAGGGAAAATCTGTGAAATAACAGTAAGCTGTTAAAAAATTGTTTTATTTTAATATTTATTCCTGTGATTTTTACTGGTGATTGTCGTAATTAAATGAAACAAGGAAAATCTGTAAGATAACAAAAATTATATTTCTTTTAGTCCCTAACACAGACAGTTTTCTGTTAAATGATATAAAGTATCTGTAAAATAACAAGACTCTTTATTGATTTTAATACAATAAAAGTGAGTGTCATTTTATGGTCAAACACTGTAAAGGAACAAAATATAAAAATGTGAGTTTTTAAATTGAACATTATTTACATTTTTGGCCGTATCTATCTATCTATCTATCTATCTATCTATCTATCTATCTATCTATCTATCTATCTATCTATCTATCTATCTATCTATCTATCTATCTATCTATCTATCTATCTATCTATCTATCTATCTATTTATTTATTTATTTCATGATAAATATGTAAGTAAATACTTATTTCTGTGATTGAACAAGTTATCTGTAATTTCCTAAAAAGAAGTCAATCTGTAAAATATCATTTTTACAATATTTTTGTTTAATTAAATACGCAAAAATTGTTTTAAAAATTCTCATTTATAAATGCAAGATATTATCTGTCATTTTAGAAAACAGGAAAAAAATCTTTAAATTATAGTAAGTAATATTTGAAAATATTCTTTTGAATAATGGCAAAAATCTGTAAAAAAAAATTAATGTTTTGCACTCATATATTTACAGTCAACATATAAATAAATAAACTTTTCTATGCATTCTTGTTCTTTTAAATAACAGCAAATATGTGTAAAATAACAATATTTGTTGTTGACTTAAATACACTAAAAATTGTTTTAAAAATCCTCTTTTCTGTGCATTTATTTTCTTTGAAATAGCAGTAAATATATGTGAAATTCTAAAGTTGAATTAAATAAACTAAAAAATTGTTTTAACAAAAACAATTGATTGCATATCAAAATGCAAGATATTATCTGGCATTTTACAATAAAGGGAAAATCTGTAAAATAAAATTAATAATAATAAAATATATTAATAACATAAATAATAAAAAATCGTAATATAAAATAATTTTCAAAATATAATGCCATATATGTGTATACATATGTGTGTGTATATGTGTATATATATATATAAAAATATAAATATATATATATATATATATATATATATATATATATATATATATATATATATATATATATATATATATATATATATATACATATACATACATTTCAAATAACAGTAAATATATGTAAAATGGCAATATTTTTACTGGTTGGCATGCAGTAAACAAATGTTAAAATAAATAATATATAATAAAAATTAGATTTTTGCTATTTGTCTCTTTCGCGATGATCAACATGTAAATTTATACCTTTAAAATTCTTGAAAAAATAGAAAGAAAAAGCAGCTAGACCTCTCTCAGGTTTCTGAAAACTTTGAATCATATTATTATTATTATTATTATTGATATTACTATTATTATTATTAATATCACTATTATTATTATTATTATTATTATTACCCTTATTTTTAACAATAATATTATTATTATCATTATCATTATTATTATTATTATTATTATTATTATTATTATTATTATTATTATTATTACCCTTATTTTTAACAATAATATTATTATTACCATTACTATTATTACCCTTATTACTATTATTATTATTATTATTATTATTATTATTATTATTATTATTATTATCATTATTATTATTATTATTATTATTATTATTAGTATTATTATTACCTATGATGAGTGGAGGAGTGCTGTTGCTCGGAGCTCTGGTTTTGGCTGCTGGAGGAAAAACCACGTTGATGATCCAGAAGCCGGAGGAGTGATGCAGCAGCAGAGCAGCGAGCAGAGACGACAGCAGCAGCCCGGAACCCATCTTCACCCCGGGGGAAGGAGCTTCGAGTCGGCGGTGAGCTGCAGCTGGAGGCGGGTAAAAAATAAAACCAGAGAAGAGTCGAGGTGAGTCCGGAGGAAAAGTCACATTTAGCCCGACAGCTGCTGGACTCGCTGGTCTGCAGTCAGATAAAACGTGGACAGGTTACTCATTGTCCTATCGATCCTCCTAATCACCCTCTATTTACTCAAACACGCCGTGAATCATCGACAGAAGGTCACATTTCAGGACTTCTCCTCCCTCTGGAGCTGCTTCCTAGCTGTAAATGACCGCTGGCAGCAGTCTGAGTCCTCTGGAGCAGATGTCAGAGAGTCTTTGAGCAGAAAAAACACAAACTTCTTTCACTGGTCTTCTTTCCAGCTGTGATCAGAAACAACCCTCCACAGCTGCTGCTGCTGCTGCCTTCACGGACCTCGGAAAACACAGCACCAGCAGGGGAACATGGGCCTTAACAGGAAACTAACACGTGACTGTAAAACAAAACAATGTAAAAACTAATTAATAGAAAAACTGTGGAAGTCTGGCAGCAAATGTGCCAGAAAAACCATTTAAAACACTGACAACTTTCAAAAAGTAAAAAAAAGAAAGAAAAAGAAATTTTCTATTTTCTATTACTCATTTATGGGAAAAAAAGAAGGCACCATCTATGAATTAACTATTTATTGCCATATAAAAACTGCAAATGTGTGTTAAATAAAAATATGAAATAACAGAAAACACAGTGATAAAAAATAACGTAAAAAAAATCTGTTCAAAAATAAAAACAAATAAAAAACAAAACAAACAATAGAAGCAAAAATAGGACATTTTCTGTATTTTAATGGAGACTATAGTATTTTTTCTGTTTTTAAAGGTGCATCTATTTTAAAAACATCAAAAAGGATATTGTCTTGTGTGCCTACAGGAAAAATACAAAACACTGTTATTTAATAATATATCTACAATAAAAAAATTGCAAATGTTAAGTATGTAAAGCAAAACCATGAAATAGCAGAAAATGCATTGAAGTTAAAACTATTAACAGTTAAACAAACTTCAACAACATTAAACAAAACAGGACATTTTCTGTATTTTTACAGAGTTTCTATCATAAAAATGGATTTTTTTTCCTTTTATTTAATGCTACATCCATAGTACAACAGAAGAAAGCAAATAAAATAAGGTCATACATGGACTTTGCCACATAATTTAAAACAATATATATATTTAGATCAATGGTGTGTCATCAGCAAAACAAAATATTTTAATGGTGCAAATATAGTAAAAAAAAAAAAAACCACTGACAACTGACATTTTTAAAAAATATATAAATTAATGGCATAGCCTCAATAAAATTCTTAAATTAAAAATAGAAATTTTAAGTTAATTAGCAGCATGTCCACAGTCTCTATTGTAATATATATATATATATATATATATATATATGAACTTTAAAAAAAATAAAAATTACCTTAAGTAAAAAAAATTTAAAAAATTGAAAAACATTTTTTTAAACCATAAATTTCCGTATTTTAATAGTAAAAAATATACATTTGTCTATTATAAAAATATATATAAAGGATTTGTATTTTTTAAAGAGTGTACCTGTAGTAAAATGAATGAATAAAAACCAGAAATTTTCTCTTTGCAGTATTTATTGTTTAAAAAAGTAATAATTTTTAAGAAAAAAGAAATTCAATTATTTTGTTATTTTTTCAACCTGTAGTAAAAAACAACAAAAAGAATATAAGAAAAAGATCATTTTCTGTATTTTAATGGTAGCAAAACATACTTATGTGTATTATAAAAATATAAAGAATTTCAATTTTTTTTAAAAAAAAGTGTACCTGTAGTACAACACAAACACAAAAACAATGCAACTTTGTTTTTATTTTTTATTTTTAAATTTTTGGAAACAATCATCTTCTATATTTTAATGGTGACAAAACATGCATATTACATAGGACATTTCATTACAGCAGAATGAATTTTACTTTACTATAATTTTAACATGTCATTAATGGACACTGTAAGTTTAGTTTATCTCTTGATGAAGAGATCTTAATCTTAATATGACTTTTTCTTGTTAGATTAAAGAATAAAGATTAAATACAAGTAGAAGAAGTAAAATACATAAAGAGAAAAAAGCAGAACACTGATTGTATCTAAATATCAAAACCACAGATGTTTAAGCTTCATTACGGACACAAAAAGCCACTTTGCTGAGTCGTTTTTAATCTCAAATTCAGACGACGCCTGAAGGCAGCGAATCACAGCGTTGCTGCATCTTGCCGTTGCCATGGATACCGAGTACCAACAACTGCCAGGAAGCTTCAGCATCACAGCAGGCGAGCTGCTGCTCCAAGCATCCGTTAATTAGAGCTCTTTAGAGACGTCTGTTTGCATCGGGACGATTTTAAATCCGTTAAACTTTAATTCGGTCGTGAAGCTGAAGCTTCAACTGAAGGCGACAACAACCAGCATCCAGGCCTCCGTGAAGTCTTCCCACCGACATGTGCCCCGGCCGGTTGCACAATCCTCAGTCCGGTCTGAGAGCGAAGACGTCCATGTGAGGT
Source organism: Amphiprion clarkii (assembly GCA_027123335.1). Classification (NCBI taxonomy): domain Eukaryota; kingdom Metazoa; phylum Chordata; class Actinopteri; family Pomacentridae; genus Amphiprion; species Amphiprion clarkii. The sequence goes on along the minus strand of CM049570.1, from coordinate 33,944,037 downwards.
TACCACAGAGCGTCAACTTAGTGTACATGTTTGGCTGCTGTAAGTGGGCCACAAGGTCGATGCCTCATATATGTCACGTGGAGTTTCCCCCAGAATAAACATGAAAACACGTCCAAAGTATAGAAACCGAACCGCCTCCTCACTCTGTCACTGGGTGATTGGAGCTTATAAAGAAAAGCACGAATTTACAACCACATGATGCTGTTTAAAAGTCAGGAAATGTGTCAATAAAAAGCAAAATGTTGTTTTTAGCTCCACTGAAGCATTTTAGTTTATTTAAACAGTGAATGTGAAAGACTAGAAGCAAAATGAGCAACTAAGGGTAAGATTAATGTGATGTTATGGAGGAAAAACACATTCACTACCAGTCAAACGTTTGGACACACCTTCTCATTTAATGGTTTTTCTTTATTTTCATGTCTATTTACATTGTAGATTCTCACTGAAGGCATCAAAACTATGAATGAACACATATGGTATTATGTAGTAAACAAAAAAGTTTGAAATAAGTCAAAATGCTTTAGATTTTAGATTCTTCTGAATAGCCACCCTTTGCTTTGATTACTGCTTTGCTCACGCTTGGCTTTCTCTCCGTGAGCTTCATGAGGTAGAACCTGAAATGGTTTTCACTTCGCAGGTGTGCCTTGTCAAGGTTCACTTGTGGAATTTCTTGCCTTCTTAATGGGGTTGGGATCATCAGTTGTGTTGTTCAGAAGTCAACTTGGTACACAGTCATCAGCCCTATTTGACAACTGTTAGAATCCATATTATGGAAAGAACCAATCAGCTAAATAAAGAGAAATGACAATCCATCATTACTTTAAGAACTGAAGGTCAGTCAGTCTGGAAAATTGCAAAAATTTTGAATGTATCCTTAAGTGCAGTCATAAAAACCATCAAGCGCTACAATGAAACTGGTTCACAAGGACCTCCTCAGGAAAGGAAGACCATGAGTCTCCTCTGCTGCTGATAAGTTCATCCGAGTCTCCAGCCTCAGAAATCACAAGTTAACAGCAGCTCAGATTAGAGCTAAGATAAATGTCACAGAGTTCTAGTAGCAGACACATCTCTACATCAACCAATCAGGCCTTTATTGTCAAATAGCTGCTAAGAAACCACTACTAAGGAAAAGCAACAAGCAGAAGAGATTAGTTTGGGCCCAGAAACACCAGGAGTGGACATCAGACCAGTGGAAATCTGTGCTTTGGTCTGATGAGTCCAAATCTGAGATCTTTGGTTCCACTTGCCGTGTCTTTGTGTGACGTAGAAAAGGTGATGGATGGTCTCTGCATGCCTGGTTCCCACCGTGAAGCATGGAGGAGGAGGTGTTATGGTGTGGGGGTGCTTTGCTGGTGACACTGTTGGGAATTTATTCCAAACTGAAGACAACCTGAACCAGCATGGCTACCACAGCATCCTGCAGCAACATGACATCCCATCCGGTTTGGTTTAGTTGGACCATCATTTATTCTCCAACAGGACACTGACCCCAAACACACCTCCAGGCTGTGGAAGGACTATCTGACCAAGAAGGAGATGATGGATGCTGCATCAGATGACCTGGCCTCCACAGTCACCTGACCTAAACCCAATCCAGATGGTTTGGGATGAGATGGACCGCAGAGTGAAGACAGAAGGACCAACAAGAGCTCAGCATCTCTGGGAACTCCTTCAAGACTGTTGGAAAACCATTTCAGGTTCTACCTCATGAAACTCATCCAGAGAATGCCAAGAGTGTGCAAAGCAGTAATCAAAGCAAAGTATTCTGAAGAATCTAAAATATAAAACAGGTTTTGACTTATTTCACACTTTTTTGTTGACTACACCGTCCATATGTGTTCATTCATAGTTTTGATGCCGTCAGTGATAATCTACAATGTAAATAATCATGAAAATAAAGAAAAACCATTAAATGAGAAGGTTTGTCCAAACTTTTGACTGATAGTGTACATTAAAATAAAACGAGACAGTGAAAGCTGGCAACATGGAAAATGTGTATATTTTTCAGTGCAATAGAAAAAAACTCAATGAAATTCAATGAAAAGATATTAAACTCAATTTAGAAGCATTGGTGTCATTTTTTGAACATACCTTTATGAATTTAAACAGTTTGAAAAAAGAAACTATTTTATTTAAAGAATAGCCCTGGATCTATTTATCTCATGCCTGCCATGCTTTAAATACCACTAAAATAATCTGACATGATAAATATTGATTGTTGTGTTCCAATACTTGGTTATTTATACAATAATTGGCCTTCTGAGCAATTGAGAAATATGTTTCCATCACTGTGGGCTTTTTTTTCCCACTGCAGTATAAAGTCATGCAACTCATTGGAAACAGAACAATCATGACTAGTAGGAGAGAAAACTCAAAAATGGTCTTTTTTGCAGTATATCACAGTTACAATGCCATAAATCACATAAAAAAGAAAAAAAAATTTTGGTGATTATTTTTTTATACCAAATTTAAATAACTAAGAATCAACTTGTACAGTATTTTTCCAAGTACTCATAGGTGTTACCAATACTGGAAAAATAAACTGTGACTCTACATAATACAGATATTTACTAATTTTATTTTTTATTAATTCCATGCTTTTCTCCTTTCTGCTCTGCGTAAACACAGCCTGCAGTTCAGCCGAAAGGCCCCTTGAATTTTTTTGAATTGTGACTTTTAGCACAATTGAGTTGGTCATGGCTTATCAGTTGCGCCGAGGAGTGCAGAATTTTTTTTTTTTTTACAGAAACTGGCAAGAACAAATGGTTTATTTTTGACAAATGAGAATAAATTACACATTTAACATAAAGTGATTTTGAGGTTTAGATTTGCTTAATTTCCCTGAAGTAACAGAAAGTGTCATATGTGGAGTTCCATGATTATTGGAAAATGGAAAATCTGTCAATTCTGATTGATTCTGGCTGATAAATTGTGTAATTTTGATATTTTTTGAAAGACATGCCCAAATTTGAGGTTCAGCGGAATAAAAAGAATGGATAAAGTTTAATAAACTATTAAATACTGTGTTCTTATGTTTATTCAGTATATTAGTTTACTCAAAAATAACTTGAAAATGTGCAATTATTTAATGACAATAGGAGTATTTCCTTAAAAACGCCTCAGCCCAGCAGTGGAGGGCATTAAAACATCAAACAGGACAAACAAGCGCCTCAAAATAAACCGTAGAAGAACTCCAGTGACCCGGAAGTGGGCGGGACTTGGGAGGTTGCGTAGAAGAAGAAGCACAAGCTAGCCGCTAGCCGCTAGCCTCCCGGTGCTGCAGCCCCGCTTCTCTATCAGCCGATCAACATGGTCCAACTGGTGGGTTCCCTCCGACGAGAGCTGGCTGAGTCGCTCTCCACCTGCAAGGTGCTGGTGGTGGGCGCGGGAGGAATCGGCTGCGAGCTGCTCAAGAACCTCGTCCTCACCGGCTTCAAGAACATCGAAGTGGTGCGTCCCGTTCATTTGTTTGTCCGTTTGTTTGTGTGGCTGTTAGCTCGCCGGCTAACGGCGCTAGCGCCGTCTTTGTGCTGCACAGACTGAGAATGGAGGTGTGCGGACTCCGGCTAATTAACGAGACGTGGCATTTAAAGATGTAAAACAATGTCCGTGGTAGTTTCTTGTACCTACTCTTGTATTGTTAAGGGAAAATACCCCGACATGGAGCTCAAAAAATAGGACCGGCTCCGCAGCAATGTAGCTTTAACATTTGGCGCCATTAACTGCTAAGTTAGCTAGCTCTGGGATTTAATGGCCAGCTAACCGGCAGACTGGATGAACGCCAGCGGAGACACACTCGGACAGCTCTTTGTTCGGCTGTGTCCTGGTTATATTGTGCTGCTAAATGTTATCACAGAGTGTAGTAGAGCTGGAAAGTGTGTGTGTGTTTGTGTGTGTGTGTATTGAGTAGTTATGAATGTGTGTTTTCAATCAGCTGTTGAGAGTTTGTTTCTGTCAGTGGATCCCAGAGATCAGCCTCCAGAGGTCTTTAGAAGATGCTGCTCAGCTGTTTACTGGATTTATTTAGCTGTTTTTAAATTAAAAAGTGCTCGAAATTGTTTATAAAGTGACTAAATATGATTAATCATCAGAGCTGCAGCAACTAATTAATTAGTTGTCAGCTGTTGAACTAATCACCAACTATTTCCATGCTCGTTTAAACAATCTGGGTAAAAAAAAAAGGGGGGGGGTATAAATTTTATTGCATTTTAAACAATAATAGAACAAAAGATTAGAATAGGTATTTATTGTCATTGTTACAATAACATTGAAAATCAGGTTAGCACTCTCCGTATTAGCAGCATTAATTAATAAATAAGCTCTATAAAGCAATAGTAAACACAAAATGAAAATATATAGAACCAAAATATATGCAAAAGAGCAAATATGGACCAGAATGTAAGCATATATACAATGTGGAATCAGTTGTGTGGTTAGAGACCTGCTCTGCGCATGATTATTGCACATAGTATGAATATTCTACAATACAATAATACAGTAATAATGAACCTTTATTTCCCATATTCAGTGGGACAATAATCATCCAGCTGACAGACAAAACAACAAAACACAAGGACAGGTTATTTGGCAAACAATAATAGACACTAACGCGAGAAATGCAGTACCATCCTTCATCTTTACAGAGTAGGTTTAACTTTCCCAGATATATATTTACTCTTCCAAAGTTTGGAGTCACTTCGAAATTTCCTTATTTTTGAAAGAAAAGCATTTTTTTCAATGAAGATAATATTAAAGTTAATCAGGAATACAGTCTAGACATTGTTAATGTGGTAGAGAAGGACTGAATGTCTTCAGAAGCACCAGATTTTAGACGGAAAGATGGATATATAAAAATTAGGGCTAATTATTATTTACTACTTTTTCTTCTGTCTTAGCGTCGAGCTTCTTTTCACAGAAACTCCCCATACTAGACATTTAACATTCTAACATCATTCTTTATACCTGTAAACTCACCTGCACCTCCTTATGTCATTTGCACACTTTTTAGATATTGTATTTTATATACACTACAGTTCAAAGGTTTGGGATCACTTAGAAATGTCCTTATTTTTGAAGGAGAAGCAGTTTTGTTCAGTGAATGTAACATTAAATGAATCAGAAATCCAGTCTGCACATTATTAATGTTGTAAATGACTATTCTAGCTGGAAATGGCTGATTTTTAATGGAATATCTCCATAGGGGTACAGAGGAACATTTCCAGCAACCATCACTCCTGTGTTCTAATGCTACATTATGTTAGCTAATGGTGCTGAAAGGCTCATTGATGATTAGAAAACCCTTTTCATGGAAAACATGAAATTGCCTGGGTGACCCCAAACTTTTCAACGGTAGTGTATTTACTGAAACCCGTTAAGTCTTCCCATCATCTTCTTGTATGCAGCCGTTTCTGTCATTTGAATCTTCGACATATTCAGTGTAGGAGTGTGAGACTCCATCCAACAGCTCAAAATCATCCTGGCACACTTCATCACGCTGGTTGTAAAAATTCAAAATAGCTACTGTTCTGTCCCCCAGGACACACAGTCTTGGAGATCTGGGTAGTTTGGGTAGTCTTTGAGAGAAAAGGGTAGAAAGTGTAATTCCAGCTTCCTAAGTGTGAATATTTTCTGATTTCTTTTCTCTTTTATGAAAATAAATTAAATATCTTTGGCTTGTGAACAAAACAAGACAGTTGAAAACGTCGTGTGACAAACACACAACTCATCAGTTAACTGAGAGAATACTTCACATGTTAATTGACACTTAAAATAATCATTCACTTTTTCTGTCCAAGTGATGAGCTGGTAAATTGTCTGCTACATTGATATTCACTAATAATGACTGAAATGTATGAAACATAAAAAGTCAACTTACCAACATTTAAGACTGCTGCACTACACCTAATAATGATTAAGCAACAAAAATGTTACTGAAACAGCCATAATGTAGAATTAAAAACTGATATCAGTATGAGGCTGGGGCTGCAAGGGGTAATTATTTTCTTAATTAATCGATTTGTTGACTGTATATAAAATGTTCATCACAAGAGCTGCTACTAGTAATCGATTATTTTTCAACTACTAACTAATCAGCAACTATTTTGATAGTCAGTTTATCAGTTTGGGTAATATTATTTCATGAAAAAAAAGTCCAAATTCTAAGATATTTTCTTCTTTATTTTGAATAGTTAGCAACTGCTTTACTCCTCTGTGACACTGATTGAAAATTTTAGCCATTTTCTGACACTTTATAGACCAAATAATTCACTGATTACTCAAGAAAATAGTTAAATAGCTCTTTGTTACAGCCCTTTTTCAGAGAGGGGCCTGAAGGCGTCCTTTAAATGTGCTGGTAAATTGTCTACTAGAAAGACAATAAATACAAATAAATACTGAAAGCAAACTGGCCAACATTTAGGAGGAACATATCTGCTGTCAGACTACTCACAATCAAGCAAAAAATGGAATTAATTGAAGAGTGTGAAGCATTGAACTGCCAAGGAAGCAAGACAAAAAAGTTAGTGTAGTATATGACAGGGCTGCAAGATACCATTTATTTTCATGAATCATTATCTTTCAGTTTTTCAATGTTTATTAACATATATTGTCTATAAAATGTCTGAAATCACAGATTCTTAGTGCCCAGAGTGATGTCTTTAAATGACCATGTCTGTCAGATTTATAGTCCAAACTGCAAAAAATATTCACGTAACTGTGGTAGAATAAGTCAGAATGTTTTTAGAGACTGGTACCTGTAGTGTTTCAGCATTAAAAAACATTTAAAAGGCGCGTGGCAGTTCTTCTATAATTAGATTAGTGTGTGCATGGGGAATATTTTAGTAGAAGCAGTCATTTTTTTGTTCACTACGGTTAAGAGAAGGGATGTAATTTAGTGTGGAAGCCTCAACAGTAGAACTCTGATGAATATGTTGAGATGATTAGTTCTTCTCGTCAGTGCTGCTGCTGACAGTTTCCACTTTCACTCCTGTGACCTTCAGACTGCAGATGTTTTTAGTTCTGTAGTCACAACTGAAGCCACGAGACTTCCTGAAAACAGAGTTTAGGAGGGAAGACTCTGGTTCATCTCACCTGCTTTGAGCTGCTTTATTTAAGTTTGAAGGATTTTCTAGGACGACATAGAGAAGTAGAATTGCAGCGAGTTTTTATTTACAGACAGAGGCTTTATTGTCATTGTGCAAAATACAGTGAAACTTGTGTGGTAAGTCACAGCAACCAGCAGCAGTGCAATATGAATATGCTTAAAATGAATTAAATATAATTAGGTCATATATGTATGTGCACATAGCACAGTGCCGTTAGCTGGTAATGGTGCATGTAGACAGGTATAAAACAGTGCAAACAGTGGAGTGCGACGCAAACAGGTGACACTGAATATGTTCTGTATGTGAACCTTCAGTACGGTGCAACACATTTTTATTTACAATCAATCTGGGAATTATTTTCGCGATTCCTGGGTAGATTGTTTGGTCAATAAAACAATAATTCTCATCATCCTGGAGCCCTCAAATGTTCCTGCAAAAAGGGCAACATTTCTCACATTTCACAGCCTTGATCCAGTGCTTCTTCAGCACTAATCTCAACAGTTATTCAGATACTTAACGTAAGAGTTGTTTCTAAAGACTAATTTCCCAGTTGGAAATTAAAATTTTAAACATACACCCATCAGACATAACATCATGACCACCTGCCTAGTATTGTGTTGGTCCCCCTTATGTGGTCAAAAAAGCTCTGAACCTTTGGGCCTGGACCAGAGGACCTTTCAGGGTGTCCTATGGGGTCTGGACCAGGACGTTGGCAGTGGATCCTTTGGGTGAATCAAACTTTTTCCACTGCGTCCTGTTGATGCTTGATCAGAATGGGGTCTAGGAAGTTTACAATAATAATAATAATAATAACAATAATAATAACTTTATTTGTTCAGCACCTTTTAGAAGAACATTCACAAAGTGCTTTGACAGGTAGAACATTAGAAATGCACAGAATGGACAGCTAATTAGAAGCCGGTTAAAGGGATGACATCACATCTGGGGTTAGGAGAGAAGCTGAAGAGGAACTAAAAGATAGAAATAGATTGAGATCAGTAGGGCTGGACCCGAATATTCGGTGGTGATTATGGTATGCAGATATTTATTTTGACATCCAAATATTTGGATTCCACCCCCTCCAATGGACGATGTCGCACGATCAGTATTCGTCTCGTTAATTCGCCTGACGTGTCCCCGTCAGACGTTACGATATGAACCAATCCTAATATTCGCCTCCTCCCCCCACCTCGGACGTTAAGAAGCGAACCGAATATTTGGATATTGGTTATTAATCAGGGCCGAATACCCGGAGCCCAGAAATTGCTATTCGGGCCAGCCCTAGCGATCAGGAGGTTACAAAGAGGGACTACAGCAGTGAAAATATTGAAAATATAAAAAGGCCAGAGAGTGATTAAAGAAATAAAAGTGGGTTTTAAGAAATGATTTGGAGGTCAGATCTAACATCTTGGCTGATTGTCATGTTCCTCAAGATGTTCCTGATTGGTTGATATTGTTCCCATGTGGGGGGGTGCATTTTCCAGTGGGGGTATGTTGGTGACATTTAGGATTTCCATTTTCATGAAGGAGTGGGCTTGTTCTGGGACAACGTTTTTTTGGTGTCTAAGTCTCAACACAGACGCCAAAATCCAAGGTTTTCCATCAGAACACCACATAGTACCAGCATGATCAGTGTTATTCACTTCACCTGTCAGTGGTCTTAATGTTGTGGCTGACTGGAGTATATGCACCTCCTGGTTACCCTCAGATACTGAGATAATTGTTTGCACCTCACAAACATATTAAATCTGGCATCGACCAGTTCTAAAATATATGTAGAATCCTTCTTACTCTTATTTGTTATGCGAGCAAGCAGACATTTCTGCCCATGTATTTTGTTGTACTGTCATTAATATCATGTTACATGTTTTATACGACTGACATTTACAACCTTATTGATTTCTGCAGATCGACTTGGACACGATTGATGTCAGCAACCTGAACCGTCAGTTCCTCTTTCAGAAGAAACATGTTGGCAAGTCTAAAGCGCAGGTATGTAAACAAATCACTCTGTCACTGTTGGCTGTAGAGCTGTCCTCCTGTTTGAACTCATGTTAAATTCTCTGCTGTTTCCTGCATTTCTGCCTCAGTTAGTTTAATTCTGTTGTTTTGCAGGTGGCCAAGGAGAGCGCCTTGCAGTTCTGTCCCAGTGCCAACATCACCGCCTACCACGACAGCATCATGAAGTCAGTTTCTTCCTGTTACACCGAGACATCTGTAAATTTGGCCAAGTTGTTTAGAACTAATCGCGCTGTTTTTTTCACCCCGACAGCCCTGATTACAACGTGGAGTTCTTCAGGAAGTTCATGCTGGTGATGAACGCTCTGGATAACAGAGGTATCCTCACCTCCCCTCATTATCTGTCACTTCTAACTGCCGTCACGTTCAAATGACTTGATTAAAAGAACGTCTGTTGTCTCTCCAGCTGCCCGTAACCACGTCAACAGGATGTGTTTGGCAGCTGATATCCCTCTGATAGAGAGCGGCACTGCTGGATACCTGGGACAAGTCACAGTCATCAAGAAGGTAACACGCTCACACTTTCTCTGTGCTTAAATCATTTCCTTAATACTCTGTCTGCAGATACAGCACCCTTTCAACATTGAATCATGGTCAATTTAATTTGGCTTTTTAGACAAGAGTTTAAAAACATACTGTTTAGTGTCAAAAATAGATTTCTACAAAATAATGTCAATTAATTAAAATATAAAGTGATTACATAAATATTCACCCCCTTTAAGGTGGTTTACCTAATTCAACACAGGTGAAGCCAGTTGGTGCTAGAAGTCACACAATTAGTGAAAGAAAGATCATCTGAGTGTAGTGAATGTGTCTCAGTGATTGTATTATAAAGACTCCTGTATCTGGAAGGTCCAGTCACTGGTGGATCAGTACTCCTGGATATAAGTACACCATGAAGACTATAAAACACTTCAAGCAACTCTGTGAAAAGGTTTTTGAAAAGCATAAGTCAGAGGAAGATACAAGGAAATTTTCAAGTTACTGAATATTCCTAGGAGTACAGTTGAATGCATCATTAAGAAATGGAAGGAATATGGCACATATGTAAATTTGCCTAGAGCAGGGCGTAATCGAAAACTAATCAACCATGCAAGAAAGAGACAAGTGAGGGAGGCCACCAAGACTCCTATGACTTCCTCTGAAGGAGTTACAACTTCAGTGGCTCAGATTAGAGGGACTGTGTTATCAATTGTGGGCTGTTCTTTATAGAAGTGTTGCAAAGAGAAAGCCACTGTTGGAAAAAATTTGTAATAAATCTCAGCTAAACTTCACCAGAAGGCATGTGGGAGACTCTAAAGTCAACTAAAAGACCAAAATCGAGCTTTTTGGCCATCAGACTTGACACCATGTTTGGTAGACACCAAACACTGCAGATCATCACAAACACACCATTCTCACTATGCAGCATGGTGGTAGCAGCATCATGACATGAAGCATGGTGGTGGCAGCATCATGATGTGAAGCATGGTGGTGGCAGCATCATGATGTGAAGCATGGCGGTGGCAGCATCATGATGTGAAGCATGGTGGTGGCAGCATCATGACATGAAGCATGGTCATGGCAGCATCATGATGTGAAGCATGGTAGCTAACCCAACCCAAGACTACTGTGATTGTTTTTAAGAAGTACAAACAAACAACATTTTTTCCTTATATTAGAATGATAAATGGAGCAGCCAGAAGATTCTCCAGTTCTGACAGTGTTGGAGAATGGTCTATCTAAGACTTTATCTCATCTTTTTGCCCCTTCTCTATCCACAGGGAATGACCGAGTGCTACGAGTGCCAACCTAAGCCCACCCAGAAGACCTTCCCAGGATGCACCATAAGGAACACACCGTCTGAGCCCATCCACTGCATCGTCTGGGCCAAGTATCTCTTCAAGTAAGGCTCATTCTCAACCATAACTAAAGCCTCTTTTAAACCTGCCCTCCTTTCCATTAATCCAAAAACAACCGAATGTGCCAGTTTATTAAATACCTACAGCAGTAGGATCCATAATATAGTCTCCAGAGAGAGACATTTTAGATAATCATTTCACACAGAAAGGACTTTCAGTGTTTGAAAAATCGTACATACACTAGGCTGTTCGTTATTTTGACAGTTTAATAAACTGTATTGTGTCTCTTAGTCCCTGTTGTGTCTGAAAGTAGCTGTGAGGAACATTAAATGTGACCTTTATCTGAATAGAAAGAAGGCTGTGAATTTAAAAGATTAATGAAACAGCAATGTTACGGTTAAGCTAGCGGTTAAGTTCAACCGTCATTCAAGCAGCGAACACTGTGAACAAAGCTGTGTTGGACAGTAGCTCCCCTTTGACATGTGGTCTGTATCTAGATACATACAGTATAGTACAAGGGTGTAGTACATATATAGTATAGTACAGAAGTATATAATATAGTACAGGGGTATTGTACATGTATAGTACAGTACAGTGGTATAGTACATATATAATATAGTACAGGGTATTGTACATATATAGTATAGTACAGGGGTATTGTACATGCACGTTCAGAGTTGTCTGAGTACATTTACACCCTACATTAATGTGCATTTCACCTCATTTAATTAAATTATCTTTACACAGATTGCACATTCATGCTAGTTGCAAGCTGGCTATAACCTTGACGTACAGTCAGTAGTAATGTAGATTATATATGATTCTGTTGCAGGGGTGCTAAAATGTCAGAAAACATCTCTGATATTTCAGAAGCAGCAGTTTTCTGATGTCTAATCTGTGTTTTTTCTGTTGCTATTCTAGTCAGCTGTTTGGAGAAGAGGATGCAGATCAAGAGGTGTCGCCTGATACAGCAGATCCAGAGGCTGCATGTGAGCAACACTTCCTTCCATCGTATCTAGTCGGTTATCTGTAGCAGCACGTTAAGTTAAAGGAAAATCACCCCACACTGTGTTAAAGCTGTTTGGTCTGCAAACAGGGAATCCTGAAGACACGGCAGCTCGAGCAACAGCCTCAGAAAAGGACGGAGACATCAAGCGAGTCTCCACCAAGGAATGGGCTCGATCCACCGGATACGACTCAGTCAAGCTCTTCAACAAGGTAGCAGTCACAGAAAAACCCTGTTCTGATGCAGACTGATAAATAAGTGGGATACACAGACCTTCTGTTTATTTCATAAATGTGCACACAGTGACTTATTTGGTTCCAGCTTGTGGTTATGAACTGTTTCTACGTGTAGGAACAGCGTTTTTCTTTTTAAAGACCCCGTTAATGTGGGCTTTATTTACTACATTTTCCACTGCTGCAATGTGGGATACTGAAGACTGTTATTCTGCAAATACTCTTCTTACTTAGTTTACAATGAAGTTAATGTGCAGTTTCTGTTTTTAAAAAAAATCTGAATTATAGTTCTACTTCAAACAGATGATACTGGTTTGGACGTTGGTATAATAATAGAAAGTTTGGACTTAATAAAAAGCATGAAGCACCTTCTATTTTCATGTTATTGCATGTAGTTCTATATATATCAGGCCTGGGGCTGACTGTAAACTCTGTAAAAATGTATTTAGTGTGTTCACACAGTAAAAAATGACAGTTTGACATCCAAATACAAAGACTACATTTGTTGTTGACTATCGTGCTACGTGCCAGTCAGCTAGCTCAGTGATTCTCACACTTTTTCTTCATATCCCACTTCAAAAAAAAAAAACAAAACAAAAATCACATTTAACACTAATTTTAGTTGTGCTTTACCTCAGAGATGCCCAGTAAAACATGTGTACTAGTTTAGAATGGGATTTAGGGAGTGAAAATATTGTAAATTTCTGGTTTTACTCTCTGTTTGTTATCATTGCTGTGTTAGCTTATTACCACTGCTGATGCACATTAACAGGAGGGTTTTGATTGGCTCTTTTACGCAGCTTTTCAAGGATGACATCATGTACCTGCTGACCATGGACAAGCTGTGGAAGAAGAGGAAAGCACCAATACCTCTGGACTGGCAGCAGCTAGAGAATAGCAGTATGTCTTTTAAAATATATGTAGTACTAGCACACTGACTGTACTCTGTGCAGACTGTGAACATTACATTTACTGCCATATTAGTGTTCACAACATGTATTTTGTCTGGTGTCCGTCAGAATATGTGTCCAGATATCCTTTCCTAAGATGTTTCCTCAGAGTTTCTGTAAATTACAAACCTGCATTGTGGACAGTAGTACATGTCGCACCAGTAATTCTCCTGTAAAAACAATATGTTAGATTTATCTATGTGTGATAGTTTAATTTCATAACAGTTAAATATTTTAAACTCCTCACTCGTCAGAATACTTAGCATGAAAACTCAACCTTCTCTTCACAAAAGTAATAGAACTGAGTGGATAACTACTTTAATAATCACAGAAACAATGTGAAGAAATTTATGTCAACAAGAGAGCAACTTATCTTCTATAACCTTAATATTAGTTTATTTTTCTCCTCACTAACTATGCGCTGATGAACTGGAGACCACCAGTCAGGAGTTTGTGCAACTTGTAACAAGTCTGATTTTCAGTGGAGGCACAATGTTGAAGGATGGAGTCTATGGATTTAAAAATCTTCAGTTAAAAGAAATGACTTTAGATGGCGCTTGCAAGACACTAGATTGATTTATTTAAGTTTATATTTTAATAGCATTTGAGAAATAACTGGCAGTTTAGCTAACAAGGGCTGCAATAATTTGGCAATTTAAAGAAAATGAATATTTGGACGGTTTCAACAAAATATGACAATAGTTTGACCCAAAATGTGAGAATTTGCAGCCTTTCCTTGTCTTACATTATAGCAGAGTAAATGTTTTCTGTTTTAGAGTGTAGATCAGACAAAACTACATATGTTTTTGTGTTGCATTGTGCTTTACAAAATTATTATGGACATTTTTCCACTTTTTTCTGATGTCCTGTAGATTAAATCAGTTATTAGTTAGTTGAGAAAATAATCTGCAGCTTAAGCAATAATGACAATTAATGTTAGTTGCAGACCTGACGCTAACTGGTCTTAATCAAAGTCTCTGTGTGACTGAATTATTAACATTTAGTACAGAGTGTGTCTAAGTGTTTTGGAAAAATTAAGCCAACTTGGACTCTCTTGTCCACAAACTTTGCCCAGCTTTACCTTTCATAGTTTTTCCTTGCAGCAAGTACAGCACTGTATATTATCACATCAGATGACTTTAATTTGCTAAATGTTTTGTTGCTTTAAAGGTTCATTAACTATCAAAGATTGCCACATTATTGTTTACGTGTGTGTTTCTCTTGACTGTGTCTGTGTTTATTTCCGTTTGTTGTTGTGTCCCAGTGCGTCCTCAGGAGGAGAGTCCAGCCTCAGGTCTGAAGGATCAGCAGGTTCTGGGTGTTTGGGGTTACTGCCAGCTGTTCCAGCACAGCGTGGAGACTCTGCGCTCACAGCTGCAGGACAAAGGAGAAGGTTCTGAGCTGGTCTGGGACAAGGTGAGACCCACAAATGGTTTCATGTTGAAGTAGTGTGGAAGAGAGGAAGCGTTCTGCCTCTCATGTGCTGGTTAAACATAGATAGTAACCTGCTTCGGTGATCGATTAGAATCACACAGACGACTTCAGTTGTTTGTTTTTCATGCGTATTAAAGATTTCATCGGTCGGAAATGATACAAAGACTGAGCAGCCTTGGCGGAGTACTGCGCTGTCTGAGTGCTTTTCTTGTTTTCTTTGTCAGTCAGTGAAATAAAAACCGACTAACTTTATCTTCCTCTTCTTTCCGTCAGGACGATCCTCCAGCGATGGACTTCGTTACGGCAGCAGCAAACCTCCGTATGCACATCTTCAGCATGAACATGAAGAGTCGCTTTGATGTGAAGTGTAAGTTATTTACATGATTCAGAATAGTTTATATCATCACATACTGGTGCATGTTTACACTCTGATGTCTCCAGTCACGAGGATGAGTTATTAATGAGTTGTTGTTTGTTGCAGCGATGGCCGGTAACATCATTCCAGCCATCGCTACAACCAACGCCGTCATCGCCGGACTCATCGTGCTGGAGGGGCTGAAGATTCTGTCTGGGGAGCTGGAATCCTGTCGCACGGTCAGTTCTAGTGTCCATGCCAGATTAAAGTCATTGAAGATTAAGGAGTTTACTGGGTTTTTTCTCCCCAGAATGCTTTTATTTTTGTAGTTTGATTGCAAGTTCAGAGCTAATTTGGTTTTCAGTCTATGTGCTGATTAAGGAGCGCTTTTGACTTTAATATTTGACACCTGTATATTATAATATACCAGCAAGAAGTATAGTGTGTGGAGAGTTTTCCCTGGCTCAGTATGAGCCCTATTTAATATATGAGCCATAGATGAAAATTATTTAACAGAAAATAACTTTTCCTGTTATTTCTGACTATTTGGGGGGGTTTTTTGTTTTTTTTCAAAGTTGCAAAAGTGCCTTGAGTCTACTGGAGTGCTTAAGTAAATGAAATCCCAATTAGCAAAACTGGTTAGAAACATAAAAAATTTTACAAAAATTCTTATCATTTTGACACTTGTAATATTCATAAAAACTCTTTGAGTTTTCTCAATGCAGCAGAAACTCTGTTATGACAAAGATACTTGTTTAAATGCAGATCGATGATAGCAGTTAATTTCCAGTTACCAAAAACAGTTTGGTTTGTAATTTAGAGACAAATATGCAGGTTGTACTGACTGAAGTGCAACAAATTTAAATTGTCATCTGTCCACAACGTCACAATGTGTTTGCAGTGGTGGGATGCGAATTTTAAAAAAAAAAAAAAAAAAAAAAGTTTGAAGAAAATGAAAGGATAAACATTTAGCCATGAATCCCAGTAAACCGGTTAATATAAGAAGAAGCCAGTTGCAGTCGAAGCTCAATGTTAGCTAAGCGGAGTTTACACTAAAGAAAATGAGCAGAATCTTTGTGTCATGTTCCTTTTTTGTTTTTCTTGCCTCCAGATCTTCCTGAACAAGTGTCCCAACCTCAGGAAGAAGCTGCTGGTCCCCTGCATCCTGGACCCGCCCAGCGCTAACTGCTACGTCTGCGCTAGCAAACCTGAAGTCACAGTGAAGCTCAACGTCCAGAAAACCACGGTCCTCTCTCTGCAGGACAGGGTAACGCCACAACGGCTGCTTATTACAACATTTTTACATCTTTTAAGAGTTACTAAGAGTAAACGCAGCTTCCAAATCAGTGCTGCTGCAGTGGACGTTTGGTTAATCAACAACTGTCATTTCCACAAAGATGTTTTTACCGGATGTTGGTTGTTTTTTTCTATCTTCATGTCCTTGCAGCACTTAATAGGTGTATAACTGAACTGTGTAATCGTATGTTATCACTGTGGACCCAAATTATGCTGCAGTGGTGTTCACTTTTTACTGTTGTCTTACTCACATGTTTATTTTTGTCTTTTTCTGCTCAGATTCTGAAGGAGAGGTTCGGGATGGTTGCTCCAGATGTGCAGATAGAAGACGGAAAAGGAACCATCCTCATCTCCTCAGAGGAAGGAGAGACGGAAGGTAAGGATTTAAGGACATGAATTCAATTAACTTTTACAGTCTTGTTAGGATTTTTATCTTTTTTACAAGGTATTTTTTACAAGAACAAGAACAGCACTCAGAGTGCAATACTCCGCCGAGGCTGTTCAGTCTTCGTATCATTTCTGATGGAAGGAGTCTTTAATAAAAAAATGACCTTGTGCTGAGCACAGGCATGTGTTATGCATGTGTACGTGATGTACAGATACAGAGTCGCGTGACCTAAATATGTAGCAGGTGAATTGATGGGACTCAGAAACACCCCCACAATTTAATCAGTTGTTCCTTGTATCATTTCCAACGGATAAGTCCTGATAAGTCTGCAGCGGGGGATTTGTAGTAGGATCCCAATCATGTGATCGTCAGCAGGCAGCTGATGTAGTGTTCATTTGTTGTCATGGTTACAGTGACGCTGTGCCACTATCTGGCAATGATACAGAAATCTATAACAAACCCGTGGATCCAGACTATAAGCTGCATCACTGCAAAATCTAATCAGTTTGTCCTTGTGTCATTTCTGACCTTCCCTGAAAATTTCATCCAAATTAGTCTGTTTTTGAGTAATGTTGCAAACAGATGGACGGACAGATAGACAGAAGCCGATCGTCACATAACTTCACTGCATTCCTTGGCAGAATAATAAGTGATACGTTTTTTTTCTCTTATTGGCACAGTCCTGGAACTTCTTGATCCCAACTCTTATTGTTTGGCTGTGAGATGTTTCCAGTTTGAGTTAAAGCTGTTTGAATCAGATGAAAGACAGCAGAAGGTAGAAGATGATGAAAGTCAGAACTGTAACTGCGTCTCTGACGAGAGAAAGACAGATGGTTGGAAGAAGCAGGAAGTAAAAGAAAGCTCAGAGCTGAATTAAGGGAAACTTTCAGATGGAATTAATTGTAAAATAAAAAACAATAGAGATTGATTATTTGGATTATTGGTGGTTTGGTGTGAATGAAAAGTGAAGTGTAGCAAGTCTCTACTTGGACAGTAGAGGGCGCTCGAGTAACATTTTCAACAAGCAGGAGATTGAAAAGAGCAATTTGTGAAAGTCTCTGCTTTTAGAAAGGATGTAAATGATAAAACATAAATATTTCTTGTACTGTTTTCACTTACTGCTAAATTGGAGGCTATTTTGAGAATGAAATACCGACAAAATTAAATATATTTTAGAGTTTGATGCACAGTTCAATAAATGTAATAAATCAAAATATTAAACTTTGCAAAACGATGCTGTTTACTGTCCTTAATAATTGGTATTTTAGAGATCAAGAAAGGTGCGTCAATGGATGGATTGTCATTTATAATATTCCTGTCTTGTCTCTTCCCAGCCAATAACGACAAGTTTCTTGGTGACTTTGGGATCCGCAACGGCAGCCGTCTCCAAGCCGACGACTTCCTCCAAGACTACACACTCCTCATCAACGTCCTGCACACGTATGTACCTCAGCGAGCACCAATACGTGAGTTAAATCCACTGAAATAAACAGCAGGATGTGCTCATATTTAATATCTTTGTCATCGTCAGCGAGGAACTGGAGCGGGATGTGGAGTTCGAGGTCGTAGGCGAGGCCCCAGACAAAGCTCCGCCCCCTCAGAATAACCAGGAAGAGGTGAACAGCATCACCAACGGCAACAAGGACTCCGCCCAGCCGTCCACGTCCTCCAAAGGTCAGCATCACTGTAGTATCTGTGTTATACATGAGCATGAAATAAATACGAGGTGTTGCTTGTTTGTACATATTTGGACAAGTAAACATTTGAGGTTCACAAACAAAAACATGAAGAATTGTTAGGTTGTATTGTGGAAAAAGTAGCTATACCTTTGCCCTCAGGAGCGATTGTTGCTAGTGTTAAACACAGCCTGCAGTTCAGCTGAGTTTTTTTGTTGCATAACTGGTTGCAGCTGAGTTATTAACGGCTTCATGGTTGCACCGAGGCGTGCAGAATTAAATGTTTTTCAATTTTGTTTTTACATAATCTGGTTAGAGCAGGGTCAGAATATTCAGATCTGAAAATAAATATTCGGATACCACCGTCACAACCGAATTTTCGGATATTTGGGTCCAGACCTAATAATTTCTAGGAGATATGATTATCAGGGTTGATGCTCAGGCGATTTTAAATGAAATGTATTTATGTGCGTGATGATCGGTCCGTAGAAATTTGTCTTGAAACCAGTCTGTGGTGCTAATAAAGGTTGAAGAGCGCGGATTTATAATGTCTGACTACATTGTGTAACTTTGAAGAGTCCAGCTGCAGCTAGTTGGGTTTTTTTGTTGTTTTTTCGGTTGTATTTTGTGAAAATAAACGAACATCTTCTTCTGTCCGTCTTTAGCTCCTGCGGAGGATGACGACATCATGATCGTCGACTCCGATGAGGAGGAGGCGGCGGCGTCCAGCTCTGCGGCGGCGACCAGCGGCACCAAGAGGAAGCATCCGGACGCAGAAACCGGCGAAACCTCCACCAAACGCCCTCGAACAGACCAGTCAGCAGCCGCCCCCACCGACGACGATGACGACATCATCGCTCTGGACTGACTCCCCCCCCCTTCCGAAGGACTGAGAACTCTTTGAACACTTGTCATTTTGACTCCAGACCAACAGTAGGCTCCAATAAAACACCTTCATGAAGAACAATTTACTGCCCCGGTTCGTGTTTCGTCACTTCCTTCCCCCTCCAGACGTGTTTGTGCTTTCATACTCCCTCCACTCTGACATGATGCTGTAAATAGATTCTACGTTTTAAAAAAGAAAAAAAAGGTTTTGAAAAATACACACAACTTCTCTTGTTATTTTTATTCATTTCTGGTCCTTATGAAATGCTTCTCTTGATGGTTTAAAAAAAAGTAAAGGAAAAAAGTGCTTTTTTTGTATTTTTTATAAACGTACTGTATTTCTCATGCTACTCAAGTCAGGGTGTTTTTGTGCTTTGTTATCAAAATGAATTGAGATTTAAAAACCAAAAAACTTTGATTGGGTTGTGATATCGGGACTGAATCTGGACGGTAAAGCACAGAGGCGCTGCTGCGGAGCTCGACTGTGCCAAGGGGCGATAGTTTGCTACCTCTTTTCTAGAACTAACAAGTTTCAGCCGCAGATCCGTCGTCCAGCTCTTCGGAAATCAGATTAAAAGTTACTCAAACGGCCACGGGGAGGAGCTGACGTGGCTCCTTTGAAGCGACTGCACTGTACCTGTTCAAGGCTCAGGCTAAGCTCCAGCAGCTTAGACCCCTGCTAGCGTTAGCTCAATGTTACACTTGCTTTATATTCGTAGGACTCGGTTCGGTTTGTCCAGAGGTGGTGTGGTGGTTGGACTGGTTCGTTCTGTTTCATACTGTGGAGGTTGAACCGGATCAGCCAGTGGAGTCGTGCACTTCAGTAACATAAAGTGTAGCAGCTGCTGTCTGCTCCAGTCCGACCCTCCATCAGTGTCCATAATTTCATATTTCATTGTGATCTGACTTGTTGAAAGGCCATGAGTGCCCTTTGGACCAATTTGATGAAGACAATAAAGTCAGTAATTGCCGAGGCTTCATGTGTGGTGTAGTTTGTTGTTGGTTTGGGCTGTGAGTTGGCAAGAATCAGGTGATTGAGTACAAGGATTTAGATTTAATATACTGATATTTACACCTGTCAAGAGGTAGGATAAGTTAGGCAGCAGATAAAGGGTCAGTTCTTGAAGTTAATGTGTTGGAGGCAGAAAAAAGTTGAGTTTAAGTATCTGGTCGACGTAAAAAAGGACCAAACACAGGTCCATGGATAGATAGATGGATATATCGATAGGTAGATCGATGGATGGATAGATGGATAGATTGACAGACAGACGAATAGATAGATGATAGGTAGATGGATTGATATATAGATGGGTAGATCAATGGATGGATGGATTTATATATAGGTAGATAGAAGATGGATGGATGGATGGATGGTTAGGTAGGTAGACAGACAGACAGACTCTTAATTCATCTCCTTTGGGAAATTCGGTCGAAGAACCAAGTTAAGGTGCAAGAAATGAACAAGGTGGTGCTGGTACAATAATAAAGAGTATTAAAAAGTTCAAATACAGTATAGCAATACATAATAATAATAATAATAAACATACAGAAGGGGTGCTTTGAGTCAGATTAGGTGCATCATAAATAATTGGAATATTGTGAAAAGGTTCTTTTTTGGGGGGTAATTAGTTCCTAAAGGTAAATTTTCAAACATTCTGTATTTATTCTATTTAAAGTGAAATATTTCAAGCCTTATTTTGGTACAATTTTTAAGATTATGGTTTACAAATGATGAAAATCAGAGCTCTGGCGTCTCAAATTATTAGAATATTTCATTTACAGTTTGCGTACATTACTATTCAAACATAAATACAGCATATCTCTCAGGTCTTGTTCAGCACATGCAGCCACAGTCATGGTTAGGACTCAGCATACCTGCATATATTTTTCATAGCATATATTCTACTTGATTTTTGATTTTCATGAACTAGAAGCCATACTCGTCAAAACTGAAACAAAAAAAGGCTTGAAGATTTTGCTTTATGTTTCAAGAATATAGAATGTATGAAAGTTTAACTTGCTGCAATCAAATTATGCAAAAAATAAAATGTTCATATTCAATTAAAGTAACTGCCTCAGTAAAAATGCAGACATGCTATCACTTAAAACATAACAAATACAAGTATTGTAATGACTCCTGTGACTGATATATTATTAAATGTGAGCTTTTCAGACTGTTATTCCTGCTGCATCAAGGCGTAAACAGCATTAACATGTTCCAATTGGTTGAAGTGACGCTGAGTTTAACTCCTTTATACTCATTAACTCTCTGTGTTCTATATGTGCGGCTGTACATGATGTAAATAGTGAACACACTTGTTACTGATT
Organism: Amphiprion clarkii; assembly: GCA_027123335.1. Classification (NCBI taxonomy): domain Eukaryota; kingdom Metazoa; phylum Chordata; class Actinopteri; family Pomacentridae; genus Amphiprion; species Amphiprion clarkii. Next base: position 33,922,523 of record CM049570.1, on the reverse strand, counting down.
TGTTATTTGGTCCTTGACCTCATTCTTTATCATATACAGCTCAGTGTGTACTTGACTGATGACTCTTGCAGCGATGCAGTGTGTTAGTCCAAAAAAATCTTATTTCGTTGTTTCAAATAGAATGGATAGAATTTAATAAGCTTTCACATGCTGAATTCTTTCTTTCCTGACTGCTGACAATATTATCTGATTTATGGTGCGATAGAAAGAGACATCCAAAACCCCCTCTAAATTTTCAACAAAGCAAAACCAAAAATCTGTAGCTGGCTCCATGTAATTTTCAGATTTCTGTTCTGAAAATGTCTGCAAATTTGGGAATTTTTAGATATGTAGTGGCTCATTTCCATATATAAACATACAATTTCAAAAGAACTTAAAATACAATAAACATTGCCTCATTATAAGTTTCAGGTTTCATAATGATATCTATGTCCTTTTCACCAGTCGATGGTCTTCTTTTTAACCCTTTCATGCTTCAACTAAAACCACTTTTTTTTTTTTTTTAACCTCCAAAGATATAGATCTCTGCAACAAAATGAAATGAAATTTTCGTAGCTGGCTTTATGCTCTGGAAATTTCAGCAATTTCAGCCATTTTTGTATATCTAATGCCTAATTTCTATATATAAACATGAAATCCCAGAAAAATTTAACACACACGAAAAAATATAGTGTTATTGCAAGCAACCAACTGTTGAATTTTCATAGTGATACCTTTATCCTATTCACCTGTAGCATCTCCCTAAGTCTATGGTTGCTCCTTCAACCCAACACTTTGTTCACAATGGTTACTCCAAAGACATCCAAAAATCCCCTCTGTAAATACCCCAGGCTCTAATAAGTAAACAAAATGAAAAAAAAAATATTGTAGCTGGCTTTATTTAGATTTATGTTCTCAAAATTCAGCTACTTTTAAATATTTAATGACTCATTTCCATATCTAAACATAAACTTTCAGATAAACTTTAAATACGAAAAATATCTGCCTCTTTGTAAATAATAAACTGCAGAAGTTTGATGGTGATATTTAATAGATAAAATATATTTTTTCTTGTTTATTTCTGTCTCCCCCATATATTGATGAAACACGCTTCCTGGTGTCGTCATCACTAACGCCCCTCAGAGGAGGCCTCTGATTGGCCCGCGCCGCAGCCCCCTCCCCCCCTCCACCTCATCTTCTTCTCTCAAACAAATAGTTGAGCAACGGTTAACGTTTCTTATCGGTTACCGGGAGTCTCCGCCGAAAACAGCGCAATTTAACCGGGTCAAACTGACGTCTGTTGACTCGGGACAAACGAGTGTTTTCTCTCTAATGTGTGCCGAGTGAAAGCCCGCCCTCTTCCGCGCCCACAGGCCAACGGCAGGAGGGCAGAGTCGGAGGACGGTACATTGTTTTGAACGCGCTAGCTAACTTTTTGCGGAGTTTGTTTTTTAGAAGCTAACCGTTAGCATCAAACGCGCTAATAAAAGTCGACTGAGCGCTTTCTGTAGCTTAGCTTAGCTTAGCTCCGGGCAAAATGGTGACTTTCTCGGCGGCGGTCAGACCCCTCATCTCCCACCTCCAGCGGCAGCTCGTCAGACACGGCAGGAGTCACCGGATAACGGCCGTCAGAAGATGCAACCTGACGGCTTGTTCCAGCAAATATGTGCTGTCTCAGAGTGAGTACGACCAGGTAGCATGTAGCTGTTGTTGTAACGTTAGCCCCCTGTGATCCGGACACAGCTGTTCATAGTCACACAGCTTCATAGGAGGACATGTTAATTTAACGTCCTCTCAGTGTCAGTGTGTTCATTAGCATAGCAGTGGTTTGGCTGTCACATCCATTGTAGCTTTAAAGCCCTTTATTGTGGCCCAAACACTGCAGCAGCCACTTTTGTTGTCATCTGAGTAACGTGTGTGCTGAGCGGCGGAAAAGCTCGGACTGGACTCTGGTCACGGCTGGATTTGGTTCAGTCCTTTCTCTGGTCATTCAGCTATGTTCAGGCTCCAGGTTTTCCAGATAAGCGCTGATATCCCCGGATCTCTGCCCCATATAGAGGCCATATGAAGCCCTTTCACCTACATAGCTGCCTGCCTATTGGTTGCACACATGCATGGTGTCAGGGATGTTGTTGGAGCCAAATGCAATCAGGGGATTTACTTTTACACCACTTACCTTTATTATTTTGTGTCTTTATAGTGTCTGTGGTATCTAGATTGAGGTGTGTTGTGCACAGGAGTCCAACTAAGGCTCCTGAACGCATCATGTGGTAGATGTTGGATAAACAAGTTGCAGCATGTGACGAACTGTGATCAAGATAAACCAGTTGCATTCCACTGGAGCAGCATTTTTTTTAGAGCCGCACAAGACATCAAACACATCATGCTTTATTGGTGGATGACACTAAAAAAAAACCCACAATTCTCATTCATTTTCTGTGACTTATTGTGACGGTACTTGAATGCACCACGTTTTTAAAATTATTTATTCACAAGACTCAGAGTTTGTTGACATGCAGTTTCCATGTGTGAAGACACTTAAAAGGAAGATTCGTTTGCAGAAAAGATACATGACGCTGCTTGTAGGGCTGCAAAATTAGTGAAATATAAATTCCGATCAGGGCTTAGCTTCCCACAATTAAATAAACATGATTTGCTAATAGAAAATAGCCCATCACTTAGTGTCAACGTGGGTGAATCTGATGTTAGAATACCTTGTTTCTCTCTTTTCAGAGTAATTTTTGGTGTCAGTAACTAAATGGAGAGTAGAAGCTCCTCTTTTACCAAAGCATGCATATGAGGCGTTTAGGGAACATTGGTAAATTGTGGTGTCTGTCAATCGTATTGTAGGCTCAGTTTTATTTATAGTTTTAATTCAGATTATTTTAGTTCATATGATTCATTAGCAGGAATGTAGCTCTAAATAAAAGTGAAAGTAGTGCTCTCTTTCTTCAAATCTAAATCAAAGAATCATTGTTTAATCAATCCTGATTTAAATATTGATCAAAAATAATCATGGCAACCATTTTTGGACAAATCTTGCAGCCTTCATCAGTTGTATGGAAATATTTTAGCCATGAAAAGAGTGATGGCGACCAAAAAAAGGTACTGTGTGAACAATCTCTTGCAATTTTTGCAGTTAATTTGTTTGACTGTTTTCAATTCTGCATGACGGGTCACATCTGAATGTTATTTAATGCATTATTTCCTCTGCTTTTACCAGCGTTACACCATATGAGAAAAGCTCCAAATGGTTTACACTCAGAAATACAATATTGCTTTAAAAGGAAATATTTCAGTGTCATTTTTTTCCATTATCGTGCCACCCTGAGTTATTTATGGCATTTACATGTCGGCCCAGTGGGATGAGTCATTTCCTTTAATTTGGTCTTCAAAACACCAGAACAGGTCTGACGAGTCCCAGCAGCGTCCTCACTGCACCCACGAACATCAGCGTTGTCTCTCAGGCCAACTGGAACCACACAGTAAACATGCAAAAAACATTCAGAAATGGAAAGAGTGTCCAGTACTGCCGAGCTTTGATGTTCAACCATGATAATAAAATAAGTTTATATTTAACTTTAACTAGCTCGTTGTTCTGGGCACCGTCTGACCAAAGAATAATGAAAGGGCTGTTGGGTTAATTTTAAATCTGTCCATTGGCTTCATTTTTCTATTTTTCTTCTGCTTCCTCCACTCTTCAGGTAATGATATCTGACTCACAGAAAATGATGACTTCCTTGACTTACTTTCATTTTGACATACCAGGTATAGAGGCACTCTGTGTCCTGAGTTGAGCCTTACAGGCAAAACCGCAAAAAGAGAACAAATTCCACCTCCTTCAGTGGGTTTGACAGATCCAGACATTGACTTCAGTCCCTAGAAATGACCTCCTGGAACTCAAATCCATAACCTTAAAGTATTTTGGTAGATTTAGTTACAGTCTGTGATGAAGTGCTGCCTGAAAACTGCAATTCAGGGACCAAAACACCCTTAAATTTTCTATTAATGTTATCTGATCAGGCAGATAGTTTCAGTTTTCTCTGCAGAGGCTTTGAGACATCTCCAAGGATTTTACTATTTTCTTACTCACAGTTTTTCTTTAAACTGTTTCCATGCCAGATTATATTAATAATAACTTTATGTATATAGCACCTTTAAGAACAGCGTTCACAAGGTACTTTGACAGTTAAAACATGCAACACAGATAATCAAGCAAGATATAGGAGACAAGCCAGAGCAGTCAATTAAAGTAATAGTAAAAATGACAATAAATTAAATGAATAATTATCTAGATTGGCACCAAATCAAACAAGGGAACTAGACAGTTTAAAAATGAAAAAATAAGATGGAGGGTTAAAATTAGAAGTCAAAAAATTAGAGAATTAAAGAATTATTAGAGAGACGACATCACACCAAAGAACCAGGTAGATAAAACAAGAGAGAACATCTGACATAGACAGGACCTGATACAGAATAAAACACTAAAACTAATTAAACCTAAAAGTAAACTTCACTCAAAAACAAGTCTATAAAAGTGTGTTTTAAGAAGTGATTTAAAAGAAGTTACTGACTCTGCAGGCCTCCTCTCCTCAGGCAGATTTACCATGTAAAACCCATTAACGAGACATTTACATCAGCGAGCTACCAATAAAGGGTTGAAAATACTGTTTTTTTTAACCATATTTATGTGTTTTAATTCCCCAGATTTGCTAAAAGCCATCAGTTACATCAGTTCCTATGATGTTTTTTACATCTATAAACTTGTGTTAATTACCAGAACCACCTCTCAGCACTCTGTTGTCTCTGTTTGGTAGCAGGTTTGACTAGAGTGAAGCTGTGATTCTCTCCCTGTGTGGCACGAAACTAAATGGCTCAGAAAAAGGTTGTTATGCTGGCCGTTCAAGGCTGTTATTGAAAGTCTCTGAGCAAATATAGTGAGAAGCGTAAATACACATATTTCTTTCAGTTAGAACCTTAAATACATATATTTCTGTTAGTGAGAACCGTAAAGACACATATTTCTTCTACTTAGAACCTTGAATATACTTTTTTTTAGTTAGAACTCTTAATACACACAATTCTTTCAGTTAGAACCTTAAATACACATTTTTATTTTAGTTATATATGTGTGTGTGTGTGTATGTATATATATACACACACACACACACACACACACACACACACACACACACACACACACACACACACACACACACACACACACACACATATATTTTAGTTAGAACCACGACCACACACATTTCTTTTTGTTAAAAGTTTGAATACACAAGTTTATTTTACTTAGAACTTTCAATACACGTGTCTCTTTTAGTTAGGTTTGTTTTAAAATGAACCTTGTTATCAATGAATAATAAAACTCTTCTCCACAAGTGCAACAAATATAGACTATTATGTCAAATTAATAAGATTTAATGTAAATACAAAGCATTAGGCTGCAATTTAAAGTTTGTAAGATACTTTGTCTATAACCTTTTACTTTTTGTGCAGTTTAAACTTGGCCAATTATTTCTAAGACCTGCATTTGTGAGTTATAGCTCTTCATCTAACAAACTGGATGCAGACTCTGACTTTAGAAAGGAGTTAAGAAAACATTTTGTTGTGTCTCAAGTAACTGCAGAGGACGAAGTGAGAATTCAAGTGCTTCATATCTGAGCTGTTCCTTTCGGTGTCCTTGTTGCACGATAACCCTCACATACCTGCCACATGTGACCACGGTGCCTCTGTTCTTAGCATGCTACATTAATCCAGCAGCAGGGAGGTCAGGGCTTTTTTTAAAGCAGCAGCAGAGCGTGTGCAGAGGAGGAGAATGCTGCTGTTAAGGGTACGCTGGCTGCAGAAGCACTGATTTCACTTTTTCTCTGACCAGTCAAACAGACAGTGATAATCTGTAATTCAGTTTGAGCCTGTTTAACAATAGTTTCAGGTTTCTCAAATGTCTTTAGGATTAGTCTGAGTGCATGATGCTGCCTTCCTATTGTATATTTATCAACCAAAACACGTTAAAATGTGTTGACAGAAGTAATAGCGGTTGTTGTGGTGGATCAGACTGTCAGAAATGCAGTGAGAGTTCATCAGTGAGGAGCTTGTGGAGAAACAAAGTCTTGTTTCATTAGAATTTTGGCCTCAGGCTGCTTTGATATGTCGGCAAACAGCTGACGTGGTTACGGCTGCAGAACCGCAGTATTTCTGAAAATCAAGTTCCATCCACCTCCCACTTGCTGAGGTTTCTGACTTAACTACAGATATCTGGAACCTCGTTCCAATTACTTAAACTCAGCGATATCTAAAAAGGACAATGTAGATATTTTAAATCAAGGGGAACTGAAGATTATTATGTTGATCATACTGATATCTGAAATTTTAATTACAGCTAGTCAGAATTCAGCTGCAGATATCTGCAATGTAATTTTACCAAGTCAAAACTCTAATTCAGGATATCACTGGTTGCATTTAGTCAGAATTCCAGTTTGAAATACGTAAAATGTCATTTTTTACTACTTAAAACTTACAGATTTTTTTTTTGCTCGTTTTCTCTTCCTCTGTCTTTCCTGCCATCAGTTTTCTGAAGAAACCAAAGAATCCCTTGGTTTTTGTTGTTTTTTGGGTGTTTTTTTTTTTTTTGGCAGGGGCATCTTGGTTGTCCACCTCCAGGGTTTCCTGTTCCTCCTCAATTTCTTTTATCTCCTTCTCTGTGTCTCGGTCCTCATCTGGCAGTTTCTCGCCTTCCTGCAGGTTTTTTTTTTTCTTTTCTTTCTTCCTGCAGGTTTTTGACGAAGGGGAGAGAAGTAGATGGAGGTACCCTGGAGAAGAAGAGGGATGAGGGTGGAAGAGATGGAGATGGTTATGGATGGTCATGGAAGAGGTGATAGATGGAGAAAGGGTGAGGAGAGGGAGAAGAGGGGAGGATGCTGAGAGAGCAGCTGTCATCGCCACACTTTAATGCAACCAACTCCAGCAGCCATATTTCTCTTTTTTTTCTTTTTTGCTCTTTTTCTCTTCCTTTCTCTTTCCTGTCAGCAGTCTTCTGAAAAAACCAAAGAATCCCTTGTTTTTCTTGGTTTTGACAGGGACCTCTTTGTTGTCCACCTCTGGGGTTTCTTGTTCCTCCTCAATTTCTTTTATACGTGCTTAGCAGAAAAGCTGTTTATTTTTGAAATACACTGCTGCTTTTTTTTTTTTTTTTTTTTTTACCATGTTTATATGTTTTAATTCCCCAGATTTGCTAAAAGCCATCAGTTACATCAGTTCCTATGATGTTTTTTACATCTATAAACTTGTGTTAATTACCAGAACCACCTCTCAGCACTCTGTTGTCTCTGTTTGGTAGCAGGTTTGACTGGAGTGAAGCTGTGATTCTCTCCCTGTGTGGCACGAAACTAATTGGCTCAGAACATGTTGTTATGCTGGCTGTTCAAGGCTGTTATTGAAAGTCTCTGAAAGTGCTTTCATTGTTGCTTCACTTCCAAATCACAATCAAAGGGCCAGTCCCTTAAGATTGATCAGTTTGTCTCCTCTGTTTTGTCAATATTCCACTGTTTTATCACTTTTAACACCCACTAAGATGAAGGTAAAAGTTAAAAGAAGTTAGACTTGTTCTCCAGTCTCTGTTTCAGGTTAGTCATACCTTAGCCGCTAGCTGTTAGCATTAGCTGCTGTGAAAGTAGTGAATTTCCTGATTCATGGCGAAGGCTGTGCTCTTTGTTCAGTTTCCGCAGGTTGTATCTCTGCTAAAAAGACATGTCTGTTAGGTAATCTTGCTTTAAGAGCCAAAATAGCATATATGAATGAATGAATGAATGTTTTTATTTCAGACAGGTGAGCAAAAAAACCCACAAAAGCAAATCAGAATATTCAAAACAACAAAGCAAAATAAATCACAACAAAACAAAGCAAAAAATAATCATCATAAGTCACTCAGTACCCCACTCCCATAGTTACTGAAGTACATTTTTACAAACAACATAGAAGATAAATAATATAAATAATCTATTATTAAATAATCAGTCATATACCCGTGTCAAAGCCCCTCCTCCTCCCTGTACCTCATGAAAACCATATTTTTGTACTGCTTGGACAGGCATATTTAATTTATTTTATCAGGAATCTTTTTATAAAAATGACAATACCACCACTCAGCCCTGATAATCAGCCAATCAGGGGCCTTTGGAGGTCAATACAAAGTAGTTATGATTGTCTGCGTACAGTAAAAGAAAGATAATGAGTTTATATTGTCTTATTTAGCAGAAACGTGTAAAAACTTTTGTTATTTTTGTCAATTTGACAAACAAAAATGTCTATTGTATTCAGTTAAATGAAACCCTAATTAGCACAAGTGGTTAAAAAAGTCAAGTGCTGTGTTTGTTCTCAGTTGTAATCACTTCAGTTGTGGAGATTCTGCTTTTGTGCTGCTTTTGTGCTGCTTAAAGGGCTGCCAGAAATTCCTGTATGCAGGAAAAGCCCTGATCCTGTGTTAAATGAGCAGAGATTCAGTGAAGTCAGCATCTTGCTCCGAGGCATCTCTGCCGGTCTGTTGCAGGAATGAAGCCCGTGATCATGTGTGCTCTGGGCGTGCTCGTCCTCTGTACTGGTTCCTGACATCCCATAGTCAACCTCACAGCTGACGGTTAAAAAGTGAACGAGCCCGATTGGCTTTGCCAGCACTTATTGTGGCGATAACAGAGTCAGGCGGCCAACTTCCCCCAGGAAGAGCCGCTGAAATCCGACCAAGATGAAGGTCATCTCCCAGTCAGACCTGTTCGGCTCGGCTCTCTGGATGAATGAAGAGGAGAACAATAGACTGAGCTGCCTTTGTGCCCTTTGACAGCTGCACCTTTTTTCTCTCTCTCTCTGCAGATCTTAATCCACATCAGACAGGGAAGCAGTGTTTTCAAAGATTTTTATGAGTATTTTTTTTGGTTGGATTTCAAAGCAAAGTCGCACGAAAAGGCAGAGAAAGGGAGGGAGAGAAAGCGAGCAGAGTTTAATTAGTAGTCGGGTCCGTTGACAGACGTTGGCCCGAGCCGGCGGTTTGACCGGCCAGAGGTCCTGGTCTGGTTCTCCTGCTGTGGAGGGGATCTGGGGGCGTGCCAGGACATTCCGTGTGTCACTTTCAGTACAGCCGGCCCACTTCTCTCTTATTTAGTAATATCCTTTAAGGAAAAAAAAAAAGAGGACTAGAAGGAAGCACTATTGCTCACTTGTTCCTTTTTCATTCAGTTCCTTCTTGCAGCTCAAGGAGGAAGGATTTCCAGCACTGTCACTGTGTAGCTTGTGTTTGGTTTTGGTTTAATTTAAGAATGGATTGTCTAAAAATGCAGGAAGCGGCCGAGTACAACATGAAAAGTAGGCGTCAGCATTTCTTCATCCGGTTTTCCGTTGTCTCTTTACAGTTTGAACTGCCATTTAACTGTGTCTAATCTGATTTTTCTCTTCGATTTCCTTCCGCCGCTTCTTCTTCTCCTCCTCCTCACCTCCAGTGCATCCCATGTGGCAGGGACCCCTCGCGGTACCAGGAGGCGATCGACAGTCTCCCATAGACATCGTCGTGAGAAAGAGCGTCTTCGATTCGAAGCTGAAGCCGCTGGAGACGGAGTACGACCCCCAGACGTGTCAGCAAATCTGGAACAACGGTTATTCCTTTCTGGTCGAGTACGACGACACCACAGACAAGTCCAGTGAGTAGTTTTTTGTGGCTTTTGCTGTAAAAAAAAAAAATCATTTAAATACACTCATGTACCTTGTAGACATCTAAAAAGCAAGATTAGCATTGGAGGAATGAAAGTTTTCATGTACACAAGAGGATTATGTGTATGTGGGGAAATGCAGTGATCAATCCTACACTCAGAGCGCCACGTGGAAATAGAAATCATGACTGTCATGTGACTCTGCTGACCTCCACAACTACAACATAATCTGCTTTTAAAGTGTTGAACACATTGGCATAATTACATAGAACATTATAACCTCCCAAACCATCAGGAAGCTAAATATAAACTGTACTGTGGTGGAATTAGAAATAACCAGTCTGCAGGTGTCTCTCATGCTCTGTGTATTATGAGCTTAGAGGGAACAAAGGCAGGTTTGTAGGAGTTAAAAGTGAGGATTAGGATTTTCCTAGTAATATAAACAGAGTGACGTGTCCCTGGCAGGAGAACAGACTGTCTTTAAACTGATTGCTGCAGTATATAGATAGGAAACAGTGATGGGGTTGTATTTGTGGCACTGATAAGAAGTTTATGGAGCAATAGAATACTTTACAGATGATTGTAGTTTCTCACTTTCTAGGGGTTTTTAGGTCAGTGTTTCATCCATTCAGTAACAATAAAATGTGTGAAAGTACGAAGCACTGATGTCCTCATGACTTTGTTGTGCAGCGCTGAAAGGGGGCCCCCTGCAAGACAGGTTCAGGCTGTGTCAGTTCCACTTCCACTGGGGGGAGAGCAACTCCTGGGGGTCCGAGCACACCGTGGACAGGAGGCTGTTCCCTGCAGAGGTAACTGCAAAATAGGAAAAATAACTCCAGTAAGGAGGCGAAAGAGGGTCACGTACAAACACACAATCATAAAGAGTAGGGATGTCTGATATTGGCTTTTTGGCCAATAACCGATATGCTGATATTGTCCTATTTCCGATTCCGTTATCAACCGATACCCATTTAACTAATTTTATGTAACATCACATATCTCCTTTTGTGAAATTAACACATCACGCCTCATTTTATTGTGATGCTCCATTGGATGCATTCTCAAATGCAACAAAGCTTTCAAATGTAAACATTGTGCAAAATAAGAAAACTACTTCAACTTAAGTTGTGGAAAAAATGCCATATTTATTTTTATTAATTGTCTCAAACAACAGTTCACACTCTCTCTCCCTCTATGAGTAAATGCAGCCAAAATCCATCCATCCATTATCTATACATCGCTTAATCCTCACTAGGGTCGCGGGGGGGCTGGAGCCTATCCCAGCTGACTCGGGCGAAGGCAGGGGACACCCTAGACAGGTCGCCAGTCTGTCGCAGGGCCACACACAAAGACACACAACCACTCTCACATTCACACCTACGGGCAATTTAGAATGATCAATTAACCTCAGCATGTTTTTGGACTGTGGGAGGAAGCCGGAGTACCCGGAGAAAACCCACGCATGCACAGGGAGAACATGCAAACTCCATGCAGAAAGATCCCGGGAAAGCCGGGACGCGAACCAGGGACCTTCTCGCTGCAAGGCGAAAGTGCTAACCACTACGCCACTGTGCAGCCCGCAGCCAAAATCCAGACGTTATTTTCTCAGTTTTCATGATAGGCAAAAAAAACGATAACGATACTGACCGATATTATATTTTTTTGCCAATATCAGGCCGATAATATTGGTGGGCCGATGTTTTTGGACATACCATATGTAGGTGTTTAAGCTTCTCAAAGTGGCTGTTTTACTTTTATCACCTTCAATCCACAGACAAGGCTGTGTTTTTTATTGGCTGTAAGTCACACATCAAAAAGTGACAAATCAAAAGCTTTTTATTGTCTCTTTCTTCATCAAAGCTGTGAGATTTGGGTCAGTTGTTTGTAGACGTGGAAATCAGCGTTCCGGTTTGCGTCATGAGCTGATTTATTGGGCTAATTACTCTCTGTGGAATTTCACTTGCTTGGTGGTAAAGAGAAAAGTTGAGAATCATTTTGTTTGCATTGATGCAGTTATGACACGCCTGTTCAACCTTTAATAGCCACGCTGGGTTGCAGATTTACACACTTCAGTTGTTCCTTGTCAGGAAGAACATTTCAGATCCCACAGGGTAACATTCTTCCTGTTCACAACTGTCATTTCATTCTTCCAGGGCAAATGAAGATACTTTGACCAGTCATATGTTTGTGGCTTCTTATTACAGATGTCTAAAATTTTTGCAGCTCACATTGTGACTACACTGCCGCTGAATAATGACTCATTGTGATTAAAGTTGTACATATCTACAGTTTAATTACAACTAGCTGTAATTATAATTCCAGATAGCTTTAATTTCCCTCTATTCAACAGATCTACAATGTTGTTTTCAGATATCTATAATTAAGTTTAAAGTAGTGAAAAATGACATTTTAGACATCTGCAACTGATATTCTGACTCATCTAAATGCAACCAGAGATATCTTAAATTAGAATTTTGACTCGGATGTCTGCAGCTGAATTATGACTAATTGTGATAAGGTTTTACATATCTACAGTTTAATTTTGATTAGTTGTAATTATAATTCCAGATGGCTTTAATTTCCTTCAATTCAGCAGATCTACAATGTTGTTTTTAGGTATGTATAATCAGGTTCGAAGTGGCCAGAACGATGTTGTACGTGTCTCAACCTGGAATTCTGATTTGTCTAACTGCAACCAGAGATCTTAAATTACAGTTTTGACTGAGTACAATGACGTTGCAGATATCTGCAGCGCAATAATAACTAATTGGAATTAAAGTTTTACATATCTGCAGTTTAATTTGGACTTGCTGTAATTATAATTCCAGACAGCTTTAATTTCCCTTAATTAAACAGACCTACCATGTTCTTTTTAGATATCTATAATTAGATTTTACATTGTCAAAAAGTACGTTTTAGATATCTGAAACTGGAATTCTGACTTGTCTAAATGCAGCCAGATATCTGAAGCTGAAATATGACTAGCTGTAGTTAAGGTTTTACATATCTACAGTTTAATTTTGATTTAATGCAATTATAATTCAAGATTTAATGCAATTATAATTCAAGATATCTGTCCTTTTTAGATGACTATAATTCTGTTTAATGTCTCAACCTGAAATTGACAAGTTAAAATACAACCAGGGATATGCTGAATTACAGTTTTGACTCCAAAAAATTACGTAGATTTCTGCATAGTAGTATGACAGGTTGTAATTAAAATTTTAGATATTTACTGTTAAATTCTGACTAGTCATACTTGTATTTCAAGATGTACTTGATTCCCTTCAATTTAAGACCTCTACATCATCCTTTTAAAAAAACAAAGAAGAAAAGGAAAAAAAAAACTAATTGTGGTTGTTTGAAAGTAGGAACAATATCATTATAGTATAGTATATCATCAGTAACGCTGAAAATAATTCCGGTCACCTATAGCGTCTTTCATTTGCTGCATGCCTTTTACAGACATCAAGACGGTGCAGCTCATGTATAGAATATATTCATGTTTTAATGCTGTTTATCAGTTTGTGTTAATGTTAAAGGAACAATAGTGTTCGAAAAGCCAGAGTTCTAACCTGTTGCACTCATTATGACTTTTTTCTGTTGTGTTAACTTTCAAACAACTATATTTACTTTGATTCCTGAAACAGTTTAAAATATTTTTTTTCATTCAGTAGAAAGAATATTTTCTGCCTGTATGGTTAGAGGAGGTTTTGAGGACTTAAGAATCACACTCACAACAGTCCTAACTGATTTTAGAAAAATGCTTTGCAGTATCTTCCATTTATTTTTGTGATTGTGATGTCTGCCAAGCAGTACACCTGCCACTTTTCATGACAGACTCTTCGATACAATTGGAACAGGAAACCCTGGAGGTGGACAACCAAGATGCCCCTGCCAAAAAAAAACACCCAAAAAGCAACAAAAACCAAGGGATTCTTTGGTTTCTTCAGAAAACTGATGGCAGGAAAGACAGAGGACAGAATTCTCACTTCGTCCTCTGCAGTTACTTTACACACAATAAAATGTTTTCTTAACTCCTTTCTAAAGTCAGAGTCTGCATCCAGTTTGTTAGATGAAGAGCTATAACTCACAAATGCAGGTCTTAGAAATAATTGGCCAAGTTTAAACTGCACAAAAAGTAAAAGGTTATAGACAAAGTATCTCACAAACTTTAAATTGCAGCCTAATGCTTTGTATTTACATTAAATCTTATTAATTTGACATAATAGTCTATATTTGTTGCACTTGTGGAGAAGAGTTTTATTATTCATTGATAACGAGGTTCATTTTAAAACAAATCTAACTAAAAGAGACGCGTGTATTGAAAGTTCTAAGTAAAATAAACTTGTGTATTCAAAGTTTTAACTAAAAGAAATGTGTGTGTTCCTGGTTCTAACTAAAATAAATGTGTATTTAAAGTTCTAACTAAAAGAAATGTGTGTACTTAAGGTTCCAACTAAAGGAAATGTGTGTGTGTGTGTATATATATATATACACACACACACACACACACACACACACACACACACACACACACACACACACACACACACACACATATATATAACTAAAATAAAAATGTGTATTTAAGGTTCTAAGTAGAAGAAATATGTGTATTTACGCTTCTCACTAACAGAAATATGTGTATTCAAGGTTCTAACTAAACAAAACATGCATATTCAAGGTTGTAACTCAAAAAAATATGTGAATTTAAAGTTCTAACTAAAAGAAATACGTGTTTTCAAAGTTCTTCATTTAAATGGAAATGCATAAGTAAAGTAAGTTAAATGTCTTTTTCCAAAACTGCCTGGAAAACAAGCTCTCTATGGGTTAAAACAGGATTAAACTGAAACAAACACTGCAGTATGTCCACAGAGCAAATGTTTGCAGTACTTTTCCTTCATGCACTCCTCTTGAAGTGCTGCAGAGTATATTGACTCTTTGAGGGCATGTTCCAGCGTCTTGGATGCAGCTTTGTTATTTCAACTCTTTTTATATCCCTGAAGCTGAACTCAAACATGAGGGGCGTGTTTGTCCGGTACGGTCGCTGTGAACGTCTGTTTTCATGTTGTTCCATTACCTCCTCTTACGTAACAACACGTTCCACTGACTGTCCTCGGCCGAGCCAAATTTGGCAAGAAATAAAAATTTAAAAAAATACAAATTGTAAATATTTTCCAAAAATTAAAAAATATCTTCCAAAAAACTCCCAAAAATATCTAAAGTGATTCCATATTTATCGGTAAAACTTCTAATACTTTCTTCAAGAACATTCAGAAAAAAATCAACCAAAATCCAGCGAAAATCGCTGGATTTTGGTTGACTTTTTCTGAATGTTCTTAAAGAAACATTTTTTTTAACATTTCTTTTTTCCACCAAAAAAATGATCAAAAAATGTTGAAGATGTGGAAGTTTTCACTGTGAAAATATATATATATATTTTCCCACATTTCAAACTTTGAAACGGGTCAATTTGACCCGCAGGACGACACGAGGGTTAAAGAGCATTTTCTGTTCCAGTGACAGAAATACTTCACAAATATTGACCAAACTGTCAAAACTGAATACTGTTTAAGGAGTAGGACACATATTAGGTGGATTAAAAGAGTCTCAAACTCCTGATGTTGACAGTGTTTGTGTTTTCAGCTCCACTTGGTTCACTGGAACTCTGATAAGTACAGCCTGTTCGAGGAGGCAGTGATGGAAGACAACGGACTGGCTGTTATTGGAGTTTTCCTCAAGGTACAGCACACTTTCAATCTTCATTTCCCTGCAAGAATTACACAGAAATGATTAATCAAAGCACGTGGACATGCCCATTGGTTTTAGAGTGAGGTAGTGGTGTTTCCACTGCAGTCTGAGCTGTGATTGGAATCCGATTAATGTCTGATCCGTGTGCAGGTGGGAAAGAGACACGAGGGGCTGCAGAAGCTGGTGGACGCCCTGCCTGCAATCAGACACAAGGTTGGTCTAATGCACATGTTTACTGTTTATGAGAATAATGATAACTTTATTGACATAGCACCTTTTATAAAATGAACAAAAGAAAACAAGGATATTCTGGAAAACCACGACTGAACGCTGGTCAGTCCAAACACTGTGAAAGATTTTCAAATGAAATTACTACAACGGCAGATAAAATAATGAAATCCCACAACCAAGCGAAGGAAACGATACGTGGAATAGAAGAAAATAGAAGGTAAAACCATAAACACAAGGTTAAAAAGGATGATAGTAATAGTGTTAATAGTAAATAAGTAAATAAATACAGGGTAAAAGACAAAAAATCAAGTTAAATGAAGAAAAATCAACTAGACAATAAAAGTAGATGATAAAAAATAATAAAAATAGAACTAGCCTGTAAAAATGGGTGATTTGAAAGAAGATACTGATTCAGCAGCTTTATCTCCTGATGATGGCTCCAGTTTAAAGACCACATTTATTTCCGTTTGCAAAAAGCATCACAAACTTCACATCATAAACCTGCTAAATGAAGCTGGTTTTATAGAACATGGAGTCCTCTAGTTGTTAAAGCCTCTCTAACAGCAGCCAGAAGGAGCAAATCTGGCAGTGAAGTCATTATTAACACAATGTAATATCTTGTAGAGGTCATTGTGTAGCTCAGTTCAGAGAAACAGCTTTTAATTCATCCACTTTCTCAGTTAAGACACAAGTCAATACGTATTGTTAAAACTTGGGATATAAGCTTTATATTGATGTAAAGCAAATAAAAATACTACAAAAAATTGCACAATAGCATGTAAAAATGTAAGAATTTGTCCTGGCGGACTTGCACATTGATGAGTCTCAAAGGGTTAAAGCACTGAAAATGTGGAATTAAAATGTGGAATTAAAATGTGGAATTAAATGTGGAATTAAAATGTGGAATTAAATGTGGAATTAAATGTGGAATTAAAATGTGGAATTAAAATGTGGAATGTCCTCACAAACATTCAGGAAGTGTTTAAAACCAGCCTCAAGGTTGAAATGAAGTCAGTACAAAAGTGTCACTACCACTGATTGCCTTTTATTTATTGTATTTATTGATTTTATTTATTATCTCACACTGATGGGCTTTAAAGTTTTGCGTTGTTTTATGGAGTGTATTCCTTTTTCTGTACCTGCCCAGAGACAACAGATGCATATTAGCTGCCAGCTAACTCTAATGCAGATACTTTTAATAGCGCGCTGTCTCTGCAAAATAAACAAAATAACTGTATTTTCACTGCATCTGAAGAACAGTGGAAATAGAAAATCACATCCAGTGGTCACTTTATTAGTTAAACGTGATTTATAAACCTAACTTCATGCTGTTTGATCGCCTTAATGTCAACATTCATAGTTTAAACTGTGAGTATTATCGTAGTTACTGTTAGAAGTCTCCATTTAAAAGCAATGTTTTCCTTTTCAGTGCTGCTCGTATCATTTGAAGGTGACGGATCAACTTTATATCGCTGCTACTTCACTGTTATCACTAATAATGTCTGATAAGGCTGGTGTACAGGATGCATGTTGAATAACACCTGTGTAATACTTATCTGGTGAATTATACATTAGATAATGATTAGTTTATGATAGTATTACCATAAAGATAAAAGCTGTATTAAAATCGCATTAGTCTAATGGAATGACACTGAAGCTGTCCACAGATTTTATGGTATCATTTAAATAAAGTTGTAAGAATTTTCTGCAGCTAATCTTCCCAGTGAAATAATTCCACATTTGATCTGTTTAATACTGTCTGTG
Source organism: Amphiprion clarkii (assembly GCA_027123335.1). NCBI lineage: Eukaryota > Metazoa > Chordata > Actinopteri > Pomacentridae > Amphiprion > Amphiprion clarkii. Next base: position 33,905,088 of record CM049570.1, on the reverse strand, counting down.
TTTGCCGTCCTCAGGGTAGTGTAGTGGAGTTTACCCGGTTCGATCCTGGATGTCTGCTACCCACCAACACCGACGATTACTGGACGTATCACGGCTCTCTGACTACGCCTCCTTTAACCGAATCCGTCACCTGGATCGTCATGAAGCAGCACATTGAAGTCAGCCATGACCAGGTAGGTCACATAGATTACCTCAGGATGTCATTTAGTGGTTTAGTTAAACTTAAAACTGCAATAATCATTATTTTTCACATCAAAAACGGGTGAGAACGCTTGCTTGTAGCGACAAAAATATCATCCAATACTAGCAGCAAATACACTACCGTTCAAAAGTTTGGGGTCACTCAGACAATTCCATGTTTTCCATGAAAACTCACACTTTTATCCATGTGCTAACATAATTACAGAAGGGTTTTCTAATCAGTCAGCCTTTCAACACCATTAGCTAACACAATGTAGCATTAGAACACAGGAGTGATGGTTGCTGGAAATGTTCCTCTGTACCCCTATGTAGATATTCCATTAAAAATCAGCTGTTTCCAGCTAGAATAGTCATTTACCACATTAACAATGTCTACACTGGATTTATCATTAATTTAATGTTATCTTCTCTGAAAAAAGATGCGTTTCTTTCAGAAATAAAGACATTTGTAAGTGACCCAAACTTTTGAACATTAGTGTGTATTCATTTAACCCGTCCTACTTTAGCTTATGAATTGTTAGTTTTGTTGATCCTGGTGCTGAAACATGTTTCGGTCTATTATCCACCTCGGTCCAGTGTGATTTTTTTTTGCATTTGTAGTATTTTTGATCAGTTAAAGCTGTTTTATCTGATTTGAAATTGAAGCATATGTATCTGGACCGTTCCATATATTATTTTCCTCCATAAATGTATAATTTCAACATTTTTCTGATATAAGATCGACTCTTTTATTAGATGATAAGGCATTAGGATAAAAATACGGTGCAGCTGTGGAGTTTTTAAGGCATCTTTTAGCTCATCGTTTTGCGTTTCTTGCCTCCAGACAAGGACTGCAGGATTAATCAGTTTTTAATCTCAATTCTGAGTTTTGCTTCCTGCAATTGAGTGAACTTGATTGCTCAGTTTATAGAAAACTGCAGCACTTCCTGAGTTAACGTTCAGCCACCAGGAAATAATCAGTGACTTTTGGCTTCACTTCCCACACATCTCTGTAGGAGACAAAATCAAATGTCTGGAGGTGAAGTTGAAGAAATATTCCCTTAAAACACATCATCCTTGTCTGAAAGTGTTTTTGACTTATAGCAGGTGATGTTAAGCAAGAACAAATGAGAGTAACAATTACAGAGATGAGTAAAGAAGCGAGGGATTAGAGATTTTTTTGTGCGAGTGGAGATTAAAACCAATCTAAAATTAGAAACATTAATCCAAATGAATGCATATTAATGCAACAGTTTGCTCATATTAGTCATAAATATTATGAGAGTTAAAGCAGATGGTGTTCTGCTGCCTCCATGTGGCCAAAAATAATTCATGCGGATTTTATTTATTTACTGAAGTTCTTTTTATGTGTTCAAAGTCTCAGAAAATTCAGTGAATCACAAATACAGTTAAATAAACATAATATACCATCATTGCTTCAGTGGAGCCCAGTGCTTGTAGATGTTATTGTATCGCATCTGTTTCAACAATTACATGAAAGTATAAATAAATGCAGTATGAATCAGCGACAAGACACAAAAATATGAATATAAATAAAACTTAAAAACAATGTAAAACATAAAACACTCATAAATAATGCTATGCTAATAAGTGAACTATGTATAATATGAGGTGAACTGCACAAAGCTTACATCTTATATCGTACAATATCAGTGGTGTTCCATTTTTTCTATATAGATGAAAAATAGTTGATGATCTTCAACCCATAAATTAAACGTCTGAAACCCAAAATCTCCTTTTATCAAATCCAGAAACTGTCAAAGCAGAGAAAATAATGCGTTTTGAACTTTCCGACATTCCTTGAACTACTCAGAATCAACTTTATTGGCCAAGTTTGTACACAAACAAGGAATTTGACTCTAAAATAAGGTAAAAGTTGAGGGGTAGAGAAATAAACTAGAACAATACTCTACACCTATTATGTGCTGTTCTGGTGGGAAACGTAAACAAAACCTGCAATATTTCATTCAAATCCCTGTTATTCTACATGTTTCAGTAGTTAATCTTAGACTTGGACGACTTTATTCATCGCTGGAAGGAAATTAAGTTGTTACAGCAGATATTCAGTAAAGATGTAAACAATGAGACGACAGAAAATATTAGGGTATAAAGAGAAGGTAAAATAAAATGTAATTAAATTACCTGGAATAAGATAAAAATATAGAAAATATAATATAGAAAAAATCAGCAGACTATACAAGAGTGACAGTATATATATTTTAAGAGTATACAGAAATGTGAAAATGACATAAGAAGGTCAATGCCATAACTGTCCGGTTTGCTTAACCAGATTCTATAAAAACTAAAAATTCTGCGCTTGTGTTTCAACTGTTAAATCATTAATAAGTCAGCAATCAACAGAAAATCAGGGACTTTTTGGTTAAACAAATAATACAAATTATTATTCTTAACCAAAATAACAAAAAATGGCACAAACACATTTATTCTCATTTTTGAGTCCAATCTAGCTGCATGTAAGGATTAAAGCAGTTTAAGTTGTGAGTTAAACTGAACTCCAGACGGCCACCAGAGGTCTCCTGTTGTCTTTCACAATAAAACTCATTCAGCAGCAGTTGTGCTTTCGTAACTTTTATATTTTAGAACCAGTTTTTGAAGTTAGCTGAAACCGTCTTAATTATGTTTGGGTGTGTCCAGATGGACAATTAATCAAACCAGCTTCACAGCATTTCAGTTCAAAAGCTCGATAAAGTGTCTGTCTGACTCCAGCTGGCGGTTTTCCGGAGCCTCCTGTTCACGTCGGCCGAGGAGGAAGTCCAGAAGAGCATGGTGAACAACTTCCGGGTGCAGCAGCCTCTCCGGGGTCGAACCGTCCGCTCGTCCTTCACGCCCTTCCTGCAGGAGGCGCCGCCCGCCGAGGGCCACTGACGACGTCGGTTCAGTAACACACTGTCCACCGTTCATCTCCACGACACTTCAACAACACCTGAAGCAAACAAAAAACATATTTAAGAGAGCGACAAAGCTCCCTCTGAGGAGCTTCAGTCGTACTTTGTGCTGGTTTTCTATCATGAATGTTTTTATTTCGCTTTTACAAACGGTTTTACACAGCAGGGGGATGCAGTTTCTGATTGGTTGTGTTTCATTTTTCATATTTTGGTTTGATTGTTGCAGACCAGTAACCAATAAGGGACGGTTGATGGATAAAAACACAGAAATATGTGGCATAAAGTCCGCACAGGTGGCTCAAAGAGTCCGAGCAGCAGCATGTGAGCCATAAATTCATCTTCTGCTTCTCCAGGCTGATTATTGATCTGCTAAGCTAGGCTAGTTAGCATTTAGCAGCTAGCTTTGTCTGCTGCTGTGTTGCTGTCTGCTCCGATTTCACATTCTGTCTTTTTAATGCAAATAAACTCTTCAGGACAAAGGGGCTAAACTAACTAACTAAACTAAACTACACTAAGCTAAGCTAACAGCTAGCCCAGGCGTTACGTCGCACTATTTACTGCTGTCGAGACATTTTCCACAGTTTGTTTGTTTGTAGGTTTTTGTGGAATTTTGAGCTAACTGTGAGCACATTACACCACATATTTCTGTAAAATAATCAAACCAATTGACCTCGAGTCCCAGTCAAATTTCATTTTTCATATTTTGGTTTGATTGTTGCAGACCAACAACCAAAAAGGGATGGTTGATGGATAAAAACACAGAAATATGTGGCATAAAGTCTGCACATGTAGCTCAAATTTGCACCGAATTGATCTTTGATTATTATTAACTGTCAAACATTAGAATCTGAACTGTTTCTATTTGCTGGATGCAGGAAAATAGCGGAAGCAGAATTCATTTGTTAACGTTCATCTAACAGCGTTTCAATACAAACGGCGGCTCTGCTAAGCTAAGCTAGTTAGCATTTAGCAGCTAGCTTTGTCTGCTGCTGTGTTTCAGTCGGCTCCGATTTCAGATTCTGTCTTATTAATGGGAATAAACTCTTCAGGACAAAGTGGCTAAATTAGCTATAGCTAAACTAACAGCTAGCCCGGGCGCTACGTAGCACCATTTACTGCTGTCGAGACATTTTCCACAGTTTGTTTAGTTGAAGGTTTTTGTGCAAATTTGAGCTACCTGTGAACGCTTTACGCCAGATATTTCTGCAAAATAATCAAACCAATCGACCTCTTGAGTCCCGGTTGATTTTCATTTTTTCATATTTTGGTTTGATTCTTGCAGACCAACAACCAAAAAGGGACGGTTAATGGATAAAAACACAGAAATATGTGGTGTAAAGTGTGCACAGGTAGCTCAAATTTACACTTAAGGGCAACCTGTGCACACTTTACTCCACATATTCCTGTAAAATAATCAAACCGATCCCTGTTGATTCTCATTTTTCATATTTGGTTTGATTGTTGCAGACCAATAACCGATAAGGGACGGCTGCTTTTGGGGGAAAACCTGCAGTTTTACCGCTTTTATGAACATAAGTCCTATTTATTGTGCATTTTGCAGCTCGTTCGGTTACCGTACACGAGTTAGTGGCTGCAGTGGAGCTCCGATCTCCTCACGCTGAACGTTTTTATCCATAAAAGGAAGCTGAAGCTGCTCTCGGTTTACAGGAGGTTAAACACGCCGTCTGGAGGGAGCAGTCTCTCCTCTGAGATACAGAGAATCCCAAATCATCAGTGGCTTCACACCACAGTGTCACTTTTATAAATCCTGTACGATCAGGTGCTGATTTATTGCTGATTATTTTTAATCGTCTACATTATAAAGATCAATAGAATGTGTGTTTTTCTTCATCTGTTACAAAGAGATTAATCTGTAAACGGTACATCTGACATTCAGACGCCTTTTCCTTTTACTTTGGGGGTTTTTAAACTCCCACATTCAGCCTTTTGTTACTAATATGCATAGGTTACTAAAGCACATGGGTGTGTTGTGATTGAAACGAGCGGTTCTCTGCCAACGACCACAGTGCCTTAAATGTTTCAACTCAGCGTCTCAGAGCTCGTAGATTGTCTTCCTTCAGGCTGATGTTGGGTATCGTATCGTCCCGAGGTCTTTTACTCAGACTGCAGGAGTTTCAAGAGGATTTATCCACTTTTATGCTCGAAACAGTCAGCTGTAAATGATGTATGCCTCCTGAAATCAGTTTACTTATTGAAACGTGGTGTTTTTTGCATCACAGTTTCATCTTAAGGAGTTTAAAATGCCTTTTTAATCATTGAAATACTGTATTGATCGACTGATATGGGTCTTTTAAAGGCTGAAGATGATTATTGGTGCTAAAGAAAGGCTTCTATACACTGAAAGTAACGTTTTAACAGAGAGAACCTGTCATTTATAACTAGAGTTCTTCATTAATAAGGGCGACTAGAACTGAATGTGTAAAATAGAGATGGATCAGTTTGTCTCCTGCCGTTTTTCGTCTGCTGTTCTCTGTTTTCTTTATATGTCAATGTTTTATCACTTTATTTGTCCACGAAGGTTCAAATCTGTCTCAGAGTTGTTTCTGACTGAATTAAATGTAGGTTGTTCTGGTGTTCTGGTACGATTATCACTCTACCACTAAGCAAAGATAAACATTTTAACCTTTTGATCAGATATTAGAACCAAGGAAAAGGTGACATCTCCACCATCATCTTACTCATTCAGACACGTTTTGTTTTTGAGGTGTTTTTTTTTTCACTTATTGCTAGAGAAGGTTGTCTTGAATTTTTGAGCTCACTTAAGGCAGGGATGTCAAAGTCATGCTAGTTCAGGGGCCACATTAAGACCAGTTAGAACTCAAGTGGGCCGGACCAGTTAAATGACACCATAATAACTGATAAATTACTCCACATTTTTCTTTTGTTTTAGTGCAACAAAAGCATGCTCTAGAAATGTTCACATTTAAGGAATTATCTTTATACAAAACATGATGAACCTGAAATTTCTTAAAAAAAAAAAAAAAAAAAAAGTTTAATCTCAAGAACATGATGCCTCAGTTTATCATTTACACATTACAGCTGCCAGGTCACAGAGTGTCTATAAAGACACAAAGCATTTAGTCATCTGGAACTGAATGAAATAATATTTTACTTTATGGTCAAAAATGACAAAAGACAGACAAAAAAAGACAGAAAACTACAAAAACAACACAAAATATGACAAAAATGAGACAAAAAATGAGAAAAATGACATGAAACAAAAGAGACAAAACATGAGACAAAGAATCTACAAAGCAACAAAAAAATGGACAAACGACACAAGCGAGACAAAAAAAGCACGAAACGACACAAACGATTCACAAAACAACGAATGAAGCAAAACGTAAAATGACAAAAATAAACAACACAAGCGGGACGAAAAGGAAACACAAAATGACAAAAACAAGCAACAAAACAACAAAAGTCAGGCAAAAAAAACTAAATCAAGACCAAATATTACAAAAATGAGACACAAAACGACAAAAGAACAATGAGCAAAGTAGTATTTTACTTTATGATCAAAACAACTTGTCATGGTGTAGAAATTATTTTAAATTTATGGTTTTACTAATTTACAATCTGCAGTTAATGTCTTCTCTGTAATCTTTGCACTTTATAAAGTCGTCCCACGCTGCATGTTTGACACCCCTGACTTCAGGTGACATATTTTTCTCATATTGCACATTTAAAGTCAGACAGAAGAGGTTTCTCTTGATGATGCAACCTGTTTTCAAACTCCTGCAGTCTGAGTCGACGTGATTTATGCAGAAACTCAGCAGAAGAATCCAGTAAACGCTGCCAAGACTGACGTCTGCAGAGTGAAGGTTAGAGAGCTGCTGCCTTCAGTCAGTCGTCTGCTTTAGTTCTGTCACTTCATGTGTTTAACAGAAGATTAATCAAACTAACACCATCGCATTTTACTGTTGGTAGGGTTTAAAAGTGTATATATTCTAAAATAAAATGCACAAAAGGTTTTCAAAGTGACCCAGTGGGACCAACTGACCACAACAGCCTCATAATCACCGCCTTGATGCAGAGCTTTAAAACCTGCTGTTCTCTCTGACATCTGCAGTAAATTCAGCAGCTCTGTGGTGCTTTTTTTTCCTCTTAATTGGGAGGGAGCTCATGCAACGTTGTGTCATGTAAAGAAATCTGGAAGTGCGGCGCTCTGGATGATTGTGTCCGTGCTGGAAAGTTAAAAAGATGAGAGAGATTTGAGGTAAAAGAGGCGGACAGATAGAAAAGAGCTGGAGTTTAAAGGTTGAGTCGAGGTCACGGTTGTCTCTCGGATTCTCCTCCGACAATGAATCGGTTCCTCCGACGCTCAGACAAGGCCTCCTGAGGTGGAAGCCGCTCTGAAAGAACCCAAACGTAGAGAAAAGAGGCGATGCTTTGTGATCTCCATGAGGTTGTCCTGCTTTTTTTCTGTGTATCAAACCAACATGGAGACAAGGGACCCGCTGCTGCCTTCATCTTATTCATGTCTTTAAATCATGCACCATCATCTGCCTTCGTTTCGCATTTTCATGCCTTTTTTTTTTAATTGATGCCTTTAATGTCGTCAAACTGCAATGCAAATGTTAAATCGGTTGAAAATGATTGTCTGAGCTGCCTTTGGGAATCGGTTTCCTTCCAAATCAAGATGTTTTCTGCATCACAGCGACACCTCAAGGAGTTTGAAATGTTCGTCTCGCTGTACTCCATGTTTTGTTGCGTCTTTTCTGGCCTCCTGTATCTGTTGGGGATGTTTTAGCAGGTGTAGGTTGTGTTTCTATACACTGTACGCAGTGCATATTTTAGCTGTTTATTTGTCCAGCCCACATTCCTGCCCCAGTGAGGCCCCTCTCCCTTCCCAGCATGCCTCTCTCCACCTGGTCCAGGAAGGCGTCGCCGCCGGAGACCCTCCTGTTTCTGATGTAAATATGATTTTAAAGAAACTGACATATATGTATATCAATAAAGTAATATGTGATGGAAAGATGATTACTGTGTTTCATGAGTACTTTTTTATACCGTATGTTTTATGTTTCTTACCAAGACGGATAAAAACGCAGAAATATGTGGCGTAAAGTGCAGTGAGCTCTTAATGCTTTATGAAATAATCAAACCAGCTTCTCTGGAGTCTTTTATTTACAAGCCATTTACTACTTTTACTCCTCTCCAGTTATTTACTGTTATTGTTGCTTTGAAAATGAATGGGTTTTTTTTGCATACAGAACATAAAAATAAGCTATAAATGAATATATATATGTAAATGAAATTGCAATACAGTCAAAGTAAAAGTCCTGGAATCTCATATAAGCACAACGTATCCTGACTCCTCTACAGTTATTTGATCACTATCATTACTTGGCAAATTAAGGTTATTGCATTCAAAACACATGAGATTTGGTTATTCGTTCTGCTAATGCACAAACAAGCACCCACTGATTTAAGACATTCACATCCTGTAGTAAAACTACTTCATTACAAGTAAAAGTTCTGCATTAAAACCTACTTAAATACAAATATTAGCAGCTAAATGTGGTCGAAGTGTTAAAATAAAGCTGCTCGTTTGGCCTAATATGTACTTATTTTAATATTATTAGTTAATTTGAACTACTTTATATTTAGCAGATAAATCCGAGGCCTTGTCACTTGATCAATGGGGGAGAAAAGAAGAAAATTCACAAAGCTGTTTGTGCACTTGTTTCCCTAATCTTTGATTTTTGCAAGAAATTAAACAGAGGATCCGGTTGTACCAAATAAGAGGGTGTACATGCAGAAATAAGGACGTTTCCAGTGAGTTGTACATTTACGTCTGGATCTTCAGTGTTTAGATTCACTCGTTCACGGCGGCTCCCAATTCCAGACCAATATTCTGCAGCTAAATCCCTCGTCCCTCCACCGATTTACCGCAAATTCAGCCCGAACCAGGTCAGGAACAAAAATAAAAAACCGCCTCCAACTGCCTCGATCCGTCTCAGGCCCCCACCGATACCTTTGAAGCCCCCCGACCCACCGAGGGGATGTTTGGTGGCCCCCGCCCAGGACGCCTGGGGTCCTCGGGGTGGGTTGTTTACACTCGGGGTGGGTGTGCTCTGGCTCTCCACCTGATCCCAGCCACAGAGGAGGCGACTGAAGCCGACCTCTGGGGCTGTTTATTGTGCTTGGCTGTGGGGGACATGGGCCTGGGTCTGCGCTCTCTACTGGGCTTCCCCTGATTGTATGAATGTGTGCAGACTGACTGGAGACCCCTTCAGGCTTTGAACTGGACAATGTGTGCAGCACCGAACATGCATGTGTCTTTGAAGTGGCTTAAAAAAAAGACTTTTTTATTTTTTTTTATAACCGCTGAATGAAATGTGAGTAGTTTTAGGACTTGACAAGCAGCTATAGAACCGTATTTGCATGTGATGTAAAGGATGGATTTGTTGCTAAACTGGCAGCATCAGAAAACCGGCTGCACTGGTTCACACAAATTTGCATCTGCTGTCTATCTGAGGTGAACAAATCTGGTAACAGCAGCTAGCATGTGGATTTTTTTTAAATTAAAGACTTCAGCGTCTTGATATTTGACCAATTTCAGTAGTAATTTTAAAATCTAAGCAAACTATAAAATCAAAACCACCTGCCTGTTGTTGTGTAGGTCCCATTGACTGTGTATAAAAGTTTCTGAAAAGGTCTGAAAAGTGAATTAAACCTGCATTCTTTCTAACAGCCAGCAGGGGGATGTCTCCACTGGTTGTGTGATTGTATAGAAATCAATGAGAAAATGAGCCGATTTGTTACGTCACTAAACGTTTTCCTACTGAGTTTATTTTCTCAATAGCTCGTTTTAAGTGTGTTTAAATAAATTATGATGTTTATTTAGCAATCTTTGGTTCCACCATTTAGTGTATTTGCTTCAAACCAGTTTAATTTGCATTCACTGACTTCTGTTTGCATTCATGTTTACCTCATAGCATCGTTTTTTGTCTTTGCTAGGGCAATAGTGCATTTGAAGATGGGTAAAATAGTCTAAAACCCATTTTCAGGGACGTATAGCATCACCTAAAATGCAAATTTGCATATTTAATTCTATTCTGGGGTGAGCACATCTCTTTATAACATCTAACAAGGCAGGCTATGTACATGAAAAGCTTCAGCATCCTGATGTTTCACACATTTAAGTCAAAATTTCAAAATGTGAAAACACTATAAAATCAAAAACATATTCCTATTATTGTGTAGGACCAATAGACTGTCTATAAAAGATGGACAAAGTCTTTAAACCAGAATTAAACCTGCATTCTTTCTAACAGCCAGCAGGGGGCGACTCCTCCAACTGTGCGATTGTATAGAAGCCTAAGAGAAAATGAGTCAATTTCTGACTCGATTTGTTACTTCAGTGAACATTTTCCTGCTGAGTTTAAGATCTCAATAACTACTTTTAAGTCTCTTTAAATACATGATGTGTGTTTTGTAGATGATGGTCCCATCATCAAGTTTATTCACTCTTAAAAAGCATAATTTGTTTTTTTTGAGTTTGCTTCGAATTCATTTGAGAATTTTGTGAAAACATGGTTGCTGTTTACGTCTGTGTTTACCTGGTAGCTCGCTCATACACATGAACAAACAACATTAGAACCTGTATGTTCAACAAGGGGACCTTTAAATGCAGTATTTGGTCTTTTTTTTTGTTTTGTTTTGATCTTATTCAGCTCATAAGGAAAATGTCAGGTCATAAAAACTAAATCTAATATGTTTGCCAGTTAGACATGAACTTTGTGAGAAGCCAGTGCTGCTTTTGGTTGCTTTAATGAAAGAAAATTCCAATACAAAACAGCTGTTAAGACTCCAGCTGTACTTCTCATGTATGTAATTTCCAACAATGACATGTTCAGTTTCTGCCATAGTGACCCCTGAATCCGCTCGCCATCGATGAAGAAGAGAGATGAAAAGAAGAAGATGAAGAAGGCTGGCCTCGTCTTCCTGTCGTCCTTCTGTTCTCTGTTTGAGGCTGAATCTTCTCAGAAAGCTTCCAGTAAACAGGAACATCCAACAAGAGGCCCTCCTGCCTCTGAAGTCCAGGCCAGCTGCTCTTCCTCCTCATCGAGCTCCTGCTTTACTCACCTCTCAGCCTCTCTGATGTGTTTGTTTGGTGTTTCAGAGATTGCAGACAAAGGCCTTCTATAATGGGATTCCTGTCTGGGTCTGAGTGCAGTCTGAACTGGTTTGTTGGGGATGAAACGTGAAAGAACGAAGAGTTTCATGTAATGTCACATAGAGGCTATGTCAATATTAAGGTGCATTTTTAGTCCTATTTGGAACGAAAGCTTCCATAGAGTAAAAAACAATACCATGCTAAGGTTTCTAGCTTAGTTTGGAGTTTTTAAGATGGTCAATTAATTGTTTTTCTTTGCCTCCAAAAATAATGACTTCAGTTTTATCTTTGTTTTATTGCTGAAAAGGCCGTGGTACACCCAATCAATTTGGAACTACTGAGATCTTGTACATATTTATAGTCCCTTGGTGACATGTCTGTGTAAAGTTGGGTGTCATCTGCATAGCTATGGTACCATATTTGATTGTTTTCTATTGTCTGAGCCAGTAGGAACAGAAAAGGCTCCAGTATGGAATCAATAAAGCCAGATTTATCTTATAAGTTCTAAACCATCTTTAGCCTTGTTTGCATTGATATATTTCAATATTCATTTTGTGTAAAGTATCACATCAGAAAACATTTGATAGTAACAACAAAATATGAAAAGGTGTCCTCAGTTAGTCACTGGAGGTGATTTTTACCTTTGTCAGGAAAGAGTTAAAGCACTTAATGGGAAATAGAAACGGCTCTTCAGAAGGACTCTTGACATAAACATTTAACTCATGACAGATCAGCTTTATTTGCCTCTAAGTAATAATAATAAGAAGAAGGCATTCCTGACATTTCAGATGTTCCTGGAATGAAATCATCAACAATCATTTTCCATTTCTCTCTTACAGTAAACAAGGCTACTAATTTAATTCTTTTTCTTCCTCCACAGCAGATTTGTTTGCTCCAAACCAGCTTAACTCATTTTCTTTTTTCCCTTTTTTTCTGACATGTTAAATTTGCTTCAAAATTGCTTTATAGTTACATGAAAACAAAACACCTGTTTATTTCCAATGTCTAACTTGATTGTAGTCCTCTTTTTTGCTGAAACATTGCTGGACTTTGAGATCAGTGAAATAATATAAAACAGCTTTTGGGAGTATGTGTCCCATCACCCATGCACAAGAACCAGCTAAAGTACATTAACGTTTTATAGTTATATAGCACTCCTTGTGGTCAAAATCGCTACACAGGGGACCTTTAAGTCCAATATTTGCTATTTTTTAGCTCTAATTTGGTCTCAATCAGCTCCAGAAGGGAATATCTGGCTCCAAAATCCAATATGTTCATCAGTTATGCACAAATTTTGCTTGTTTGTTGGTGTTTCCAAAGCTTTTCTCCATGAACAGCTGCCACTGCTTCGTAAAATGCTAACGGTGTGGGCCTAAAAAAACTAAATAGTGAGGTATTAAAGGTCTCTGAAGAGCTGTAGAAAACTGTGGAGCTTCCAGTTTGCCACTAAAAGCAGCTTCTTTTATATTTCACAGAGTAATTGGACCAATTGCTAATATGACAGAGTTATTTGTGCAGCTTTAAAGCAGCTTATGTGCAGAAAATAGTGTGAAACTAAGTGGGTTTATTGCCGGTAGTTTCATGAATGATGTTGTTTGTGTGTTTGTGTACTTGTACTAGTTTCCACTCCCACACCCACAGCACATATCACAGCTTTATTTACTAAACCTTTTTCCCATCAGTACATCTGCAACTTTATGTTCCTGGACAAAAAACTCCTTTCAGCTCTTTGAAGCGGGAGTCAGATGACCGACTGGAACAATGGCAGGAATCTGTTTTCACTGCCGTCAGCATTCAATTAAGTCAATCTGGTGCCATGTGAAGAATCTGAACATGAATAAATAACTTAGATTCATTGAGAACATTGCGCTGTTGTTCATAAAGCGCCACTTGGTTGAATTTAATGAGAAACCTTCTGACACAGTAAACCCACAGCAGCTACTGTAGTTTGAGCTGTTTTGTGGGAAACTTTCTGAGCTTTTCTCAAGTGAAAATCTGATGATAAAAGATCCGCCCTGCATTTTAAAAGCAGCAACATCACAGCCGGGAGGATTTTCACAACTTGCATGACTAAATATAGCTCCAGTGTTGCAGCATCACGGCTGCTAATCCTCTCCAGTGTCATCCTAATTAGTTTGGCAACAAACGTGAAGTAATTTCAGTATTATGTTGGCATGAGTCCAGTGTGTTCATGCATATATGCAACCTTGAATGCACACTGTTACGTAAATCTCCGCTGGAAATAAACATTAGGAAACGTTTACAGACGCTGCTTACTAATCTGCGTAGAAACCAGTTTAGGAGAAGACAGACTGTGTCGTCATTAACCCTCCTGTTGTCCTCATTTACAGACACCAAAATATATTATTCCTTTCTCTGACAAAAATAAAAAAATTCAGCAAAAAAAATCCCCAAATTTATAAAAATTTGCAAAATCTTCAGGAAGAAAATTCCACAAATTCCTTAAAAGTTTCCCTTAAAAAAAATTTTTAATCCCCAAATTTGGCAAGAAATAATTTTTTTTAAAAAATTAAAAATATATAAATTGTAAAAAAAAAAATTTTAAAAAATGAATAAAAATCTTCAAAAAAAACCCTAAAAATATCTAAAGTGATTCCATATTTATCAGTAAAACTTCTAATATTTTCTTTAAGAACATTCAGAAAAAAATCAACCAATCTGAATGTCTTTTTTACATTTCTTTTATTTCCACCAAAAAATGTTCAAAAATTTCCAAAAATGTTGAAGATGTGGAAGCTTTCACTCTGAAAATATATATATTTTCCCACATTTTCAAACTTTAAAAATGATGAGGGTTAACCAGACCTCAGTAAGATCTTTCTCTAGACAGCAGAGCTACAGGTTTTAGGTGGATGACACATCTTCAGCTCTGCAAATAAATCAACTATAATTACAGATGCACTTTTATAGGCAAGTAGCAGTTTGCACTCATGTCTGTTGACAGACTTATTGAATATCTTTTTTTTTTCATTTATCCTGATGGATTTTTCCATCTCAGATCATCAGGGTTCTTCTGCTCGATCATCTCTGATTACCTTGAAACCTTTTTATCGTAAACTTTTTATCTTCAAATTGGTGTCTGAGGCTGTTTGAACGGCATTATCTCAAGAACTGTTAAAGATAAAACCCTGAAATTAAATCACTTATTTTTGATCATGTCATTGATTCAGAATCCATACTTTTAGCTGATGATGTCAACTGTTAGCCGCACATTTAGCTACCAACCTGCAGTTGTTTATTCCTAATTTTAGACTGGTGTCCCAAAGCATTTATTTACTGCAATATTAGGCATTTTTTAAAATCTATTTTACTGTGTTTTGAAAAAATATGTTTTTAAAGTAAATACACCATCCAGCCAAACACCAAAATATTTACATCTGTTTTCCTCCTGAGTAGTAACAAGCACTGTAAAAGTAAACGTTTTTAACTGTATTTAAATCACTTACTATTGATTAGAATATTTTCCTGTATATAATATAATATAATGTAATATATAATATCTGGCAAAATGTGTTTCATATGTTGACTAACAAAAAAAATTTATGTAATTATTTTACAGAAAATTGTTATTTTTTGGAAGGAAGATTATGTATATTAAGGACTGAAAAATTGTAAACTTATTTTACAGATGATATATAGTAGCATAACATCACAGTAAAAAAGAGTATTAATTTACAGCTAGATTGTATAAAAAAAAATATATATATATATATAAAAAAAAAAACCTGAAACGGTACATAATGTCTACATCTAAAATCTGTAATTTTACAAATAATAATTAGTTATTTTTTACAATGTGTGACTCTAATTACTATATTTAAATCAGTTTAAGTGATTATTTTTACTGTTATTTTATAGATATTTTCTGTTATTTCTAAGGAAAATATATATTAAGGGTTAAAAAAATTGTGAATATTTTTTAACTGTTATTTTACATGTTTTCTCAGTTTTGTTAAATCACAGATAATATCTGGTAAAATGACAGGCCTGAACTGTACAAAATATCCACATCAAACATCTGTATTTTTACTCAAAGTATTTTTTTCTTGTAAAATCTCAAATTACTTCATTTAAATTCACTAAAACTTAAATTTTACAGATAATTGCTGTAAATTTTTGACAGTTTTGTAATGATTATAGGATGTTTTAATCTATTTTTTCATCTAGATTTTCAACCTTTCTGTTTGTTTTTTGCAGTGAGCATATGGTTTACACAGGCTTATGTCACTGATTTTGGTTGTGTTGGCTGAGATAACTTCAATCTCGTCAATCATATAGAGTCACTGATGGAATATAAGAGTTTCGGAGGTTTGAAAGCAGGTTATCAGATGTTCCTACAGCGTTCCCAGGTCCGTTGGGGGCCTTTGGGAGCTGTTTCACCAAGTCGGACAGACAGTGGGATGATCCAGGACGGCAGACGAAGATTAAGATACATTTATGATTTTAGAGGAAGCTCCTGCATTCTTCAGACCAATATAAGAACAGACCTTCAGGCTTTCATAAACGTCGTCCAGTTCGTCTGAACACAGGAAATTGTGTGTCTGCGGCCTGTCAATGGACGTGGTGGAGAGTTTCCACCACTGCTGTTTGGACCGTCCTCATGGTTGGAACGTCAAATTGCATTGTTTATTCTGTTTATGTACTCCGAGTACTTTTAAACTAATCCAGTTGATTGACTTCCAGATACTCCCATGTGGCGAGACACTTATAAACCTGCCCGACATAATTCTACCTTCTTTGTTATCCAAACAAAAAATGTGGGGCATCTCATGGGTGTGGCTGGTTAGGAGGTATTTAGTCGTGGTGTTGTAATCTCCCTCCTAGCTGCTTTCCTGGTTGTCACTTAGTAATTAAACAGAACTTTTTCATCAGATCTAATCACCTTAGAGAAACAAATCTTTTCTGTGTCTTCTTTCTGCATTCACTTGCAGTTGACAGTTATAAAAGGTCTTTATTGCCCATTAATTTAATTAGGAGCAACTCTCTAATTATTGATTGAAATCACACTTACTAAATGCATAAATGAGATCTACTGGAAAGAAAATGTCCCAGAGTTTCAGAAACACTCAGATCAGCAGGTTGTGAAAGTCAATAAAAATGGAAAATGTTGGTCCACCTAAGAAAAATTATGTATCACAGCTTAAAAAATTACTTGTTTTGTCTGAAAATGTCAAAGACTAACAGTACGATTGGATAACATTTTCACTAAATATGACAATTTTCCAGTGTTTTTTACTTAAATGGTCCAATCCAGTGGTTCCGGTGGGTTTTTTTTTTTTTTTAATCTGACGTACAGCCACAATCAAGAACCCCTTCATCACCACCAGCTCTAAACTCCAAATGTGTTCATTTGAATTCATTTGAAATTGGTTTTTATTCAACAATTCATTTTATAAAAATTGCATTGTTAAAATATGTAATTATACAGTCAATGTTTAGGGCAGTTTGGTAGGAGCTTCTAATTGTTTAGTTTAAGCTATAGCTAACAATAGGTTACGGTTAGCTTACGATTTCAACTGTTAGCCATACTTCTAGCTGACAATTTCCACTTCCTAATTTTAGCTTGTTTTTTCAGCTTCTAACAATTTAGTTGTTTATCCATGATGTTAACTGACAATTTCAACACTTTATCCATATTTTAAGCTAACAACTTCCAGTTGTTTCTCCACACTTTAACAAGCTAGTTTAGCCATTTATCCACTTTTAGCAAATAGTTTCTACTGTTAATCTACTGGGTATTGATAGCTAACAATTTTAACTACTAGCCATAATTTTAGCTAACAATTTTTAATAGTTTGTTCTTAATTTCTGCTAGCTGTTTCAAATCCTAACATTATTACTTGCTTATCCATGCTCTAATTGAACTATTTTGATTATCTACATTTATAGCAAATAATTTCCAACTGTTTACCTACACATTTAGCTAACTATTTTAGCTGCTTATCCACTTTTAGCCAACAGCTTCAACTGTTATGCTGTTAGATAACAATCTAAGCTGATAACCTTTTAGCTTAAAAAAAAATCCTATTTTTTATTCATTTGTTTACCCATGCTGTTAAGTGACAGTCTGTATTGTTTATTTTTACTTTTAGTTTACTGGTGTAGCACTTGATGCACTTGAACAATTTCAACCGCTAATAATTAATAGGCTACTGTTAGCTACGATTTTAAACTGCTAGCCATTATTTTAGCTAGTAAACTGTTCATTCCTCGGTATTTCAACTGGTAGCAATTTCATTTTGTTGTTCACACTTTTAGCTGAAAATTTTGCATTGTTTTGTTTGTATCTGTTTATCCACTTTAAGCTAACAGTTTCAACTGGAAATTCATACTGTTAGCAAACAATCTGACCTGCTAGCCATAATTTTAGCTAATAGTTTCTGATTGTTTTTAACTGTATAGCTATCCCTACTTCAACTGTTAAAAAACTGTTAAAATTTTAATTTGTTGATCAATACTTTTAGCTAATACCATCAACTGTTAGCCGTACCTTTAGCCTTTAGCCTTTATCCATACAGCAGGATTTTACTGTTAGCAATAATTTTAGGTACATATTTCAAACATTTATTCATTTTTCCACCATTATTTATTTTCTCTATTCAAAATGCACCTCTTTTGGCTGTCTAGATGCTCTGAATTCTGTTGTGTCGGTTAAGCTGAGCTAATTATTCCTTGTACCGCTGGCTATCAGCTCTCCAAACGGGCATTTAGAGTCTGGAAATGAACACATGGTAAGGTACGTTTTCCCCCTAAACATTTCATTTCCTTTACAGCAGTTTATTATTGTCACAATATCTGTTTAAATGTTGCAAATCTGATTTAGGATGTGGTGAGTTGAGGTGTTTCTGGTGTGAGCTACGCTTTCATTTAAATCACTGCTGTTTACACACGAGGTCTTCCTGGTTCTGGTGAGACCACGTGTCTGAATTTACTGCCAGGATGTGACACATCAAAGCTATAAAGAGCGAGAGAGAAGAGGAAACTAGAGCATGTGTACATCCTGGTGGAATTTAAGAGGTTTAAAACCACAGCATAGTCTGAAGAACACGCTTAACCTGACAAAAACTGCAAGAAAAAGAAAATAAAAATGACTTAAATGTGTGTGTAGGGTGAACGGTTTGTTGCAACAACTGGAACGTGATTTCAGAAGACCCTGAGGACAAAACTCATAAAACAGCATGAAGTTTAAGGGAAATGCACAATATATAGCAACAAATATACAACAAAAAGCCTTTTCACAAGACGAAAGCATCGAATCTTCTCTTGAAACTAATTTCTCTGGATTTAAAGTGGATTTTCCCTCGATGTTGCAGCTTTTACTGTCTGATGTGTTTTGTTATTGGTGCTAATTAACCTACTGTCAGCTCAAAGCAAGACCTGAGGAGCTTTTCTAGGTAGAATTCCTCATTTTTTCAGTCAGAGAACATGTAGGTTAGATGAAGTGGCTTCTCTAAATTCCATATCGGTGTGAATGTTGTTTTTGGCAGTGTGTTCAGGGTGTTCCCCACCTCCCACGGGAATATGTTTCAGACCCCTGCTTAATGTAGAAAATAAACATATATGCATTTTCCTTAGAGTTTCTACTCTTTTTTTCTGAGGAAACACTGCTGATTTTCTCGCTAAAACATCATAACAACAGGCTGAAACTCCACTTTTAAACATTGGCATATCCAATTGTACAAAGAGGTTTCTGTAGAAAGACGCTTTGCATTCCTCAAATAAGTGGATGACATGTTGTAATTTATTTCTGACGCTGAGGTTTTTAAACTTTAGATTATGCAATGCTTCTAACAGAATCTGTTCCTGGACTCCCTAGAGGCTGCTCAGTAAGATTACAACACAGTAAAACTGGTCCAGTTGGCTTTTGGTGTTTGGTGCGAAAACTGATGCAACATCGTTCAGCATTTGCTATCACTGTGCTGTAATGCTGCTACTTCCTTGTTGCTGGTTCAGCAAGGATGTATACGTGCATGGTTGTGGTTTTGTTTGAACATCGCCCATCAGATTATGGTGGAAATGTCTTTATATACATCAGAAAAACTGACTGTTAAGGTACCAGGTGACAGTAAAAGATAGAATGGAATATAAAGCTGTCAGGCTTTCAATCATTCTGTACTTGATGCAAATATTTATTCTCCCGTAGATCAAATGTTCTTATTTAATATTGTCCCTGCTGAGGCAACACAAATATAGACACGACTTCAAATGTACACGTGGCACCGATTCACATCAATGATGCATAATAACCACAAAATATTCAGTGGTTGTATTGGAGGTTAAAAAGTTTTCCATGACTAATCTACAAGAGAAGATCATTTAGTGCAATTCAAGGGTTCATAGATACACAGGCTTTTAAAACACTTTATTTACAAGACAGTTTGTTGACCACATGTGCACAAAATGAGCAAGAAACATGAAAAAAACTGAAAATTAAGAGTTAGCGGGTAAAAGAAGCTGTAGGGAAATATTTCTGCCACAGAAAGGATGATGATGAGGAACAACTTTGTCAGTAGCGTCTTGTATAAATGGTACTGTCTGACTAACAAGTTATGGGTTTTAAAGGTTCATTCCACCCAACATACTACTTTCTGTCCAAGTAGTTATAGTTTTAAAGGTTTATTCCACTCAGAATACTACTGATTTCCAAGTACTTCTAGTTTTAAAGTTTTTTTTCCCCCAAAAGTACTACTTTCCATCCACCCAAATAGTGCTTCCAGACTAATGAGTTGTGGTTTTAAAGGTTTATTTCACCAAAAGTAGTATTTTTTGTCCAAGTACTTATAGTTTTAAAGTTTTTTTTCCACCCAAAACACTGCTTTCCATATACCCAAAATATTGTTCCACCCAAATAGTACTTCCTAACTTGAGTTGTGGTTGTCAAGGTTTATTCTACCTTAAATACTACTTTTTGTCCAAGTACTCATAGTTTTAAGAGTTTATTCCACCCGAATAGTACTTCCTAACTATTGAGTTTATTCCACTCAAAGTACTACTGTCTGTTCAGGGACTTCCAATACTTTCTACCTAAATAATAATTTCTAACAAGTTATGGGTTTAAGGGTTTATTCCACTCAAAATACTACTTCTTGTTCACCCAAAATACTATTTTCTGTCCAAGCATTTATAATTTTAATGATTTACTCCACCCAAAATACTGCTTTTATCCAAGTACTCATAGTTGTAGGAGTTTATTCCACCTGAATAGTGCTGTCCAGGTAATGAGCTGTGGTTTGAAAAGTGTATTCCACCCAAAATACTACTTTTTATCCAAGTACTTCTAGTTTTAAAGTTTTTTTTCCCCCCAAAAGTAATACTTTCCATCCACCCAAATAGTACTTCCAAACTAAAGAGTTGTGGTTTTAAAAGTTTATTCCACTCAAAGTACCACTGTCTGTTCAGGTACTTCCAGTAATTTCATCTAAATAATGATTTCTAACAAGTTACGGGATTAAGGGTTTATTCCACCTAAAATACTGATTTCTAGCGAAGTACTTCCAGTAGTTCCACCCAAATAATAACTTCACACTAACAAATCATGTGCATAAATGTTTATTCCATTTAGTCCCCTGCCTCCGGTCCTGCGGACTCCCCGGTCTGGTCCCTGACTGCCGGTGTCAGGAGGTGGATCCGGGCTTCAGTGCTACCGGGGCGGTACCGGAGCTCCACCACCAGAGGGCGGGATGCTAACGGGGAGCTGTGGCGTCAGGGGCTGGACCTGAGGAGGGCCATGATGTTAATTCCAGTTTCTTTGTACTTGACAGAGCAGAGACGGAGAAACACGCTGCTGTGACTCACCGCCGCAGACACACACCGACTCCTCGTGGCTGAGCCGGCCCGAGCATCAGACCTCTTCCCCGGACAAAGACAGGAGCAGCAGCCGGAGACGGAGCGACGGGAAGCTTCGAGGAAGAAGAAAAAAAAAAGAGGAAACTAGTGAGCAGCGATGTCTGCGGTGAAGAAGAGAAACTCCAACTCGTCGGCGGACCGGGAGGAGGACAAGCAGGTCACCGAGAAGATGCTGGACAAGCCGGGGTCCGGCGGAGGAGACGCCGGGAGCCCGGCGGGGGACGGAGCGGAGGACGGGGTGGTGCTGAAGAGGACCATCACCCTGCTGAACGGCGTGGCCATCATCGTGGGCACCATCATCGGCTCGGGCATCTTCGTCACCCCGACCGGCGTGGTCCGGGAGGCCGGCTCGGTGGGGCTGTCCCTGGTCGTGTGGGCGGTGTGCGGGGTCTTCTCCACGGTGGGCGCCCTCTGCTACGCGGAGCTGGGCACCACCATCACCAAGTCCGGGGGGGACTATGCCTACATCCTGGAGGTGTACGGCTCCCTGCCCGCCTTCCTCAAGCTCTGGATCGAGCTGCTCATCATCCGGCCGTCCTCGCAGTACATCGTCGCCTACGTGTTCGCCACCTACCTCCTGAAGCCGCTGTTCCCGGTGTGTCCGGTGCCGGAGACCGGGGCCAAGCTGGTGGCCTGCCTCTGCATCCGTGAGTATCCGAGCCGGGCGGCCGGGCCGGGATGACGCAACTTTAGGTGTAGTCACGATGTGCAGATGTTTCGACTTCCTGTGTGAAGTTAGCACACCTGAGCTCACCTGAGTCTCGCACATTAGAGAAAGAGAAAAAACCACGTGCGATGCCGGCAGCGCACACGCACGCGCACACAACTACAACCGTCCGCGCGCGCTGCCGGTGGTGAAAAATGCCGCGATATTACATCAGCTGCGTGATGCTGAGGAGGATGTTCAGCCACATGGAGGCAGTTCATTCAGCTTTTAGTCAACGCGTTTAGTTTAAAAAAAATCTTCCTTTTCAGAAAAAAAGTCACTTAAGAAGCTCAGAGAGGCCAAAAATGTTCCTAAATGTGTAAAAAAAAATATGCTCAAAAACTGTTAAATTGACATTTTACATCAGCTGCGTGATGCTGAGGAGGACGTTCAGTCACATGGAGGCAGTTAATTCAACTTTTAGTCGACAAGTTTAATTAAATGAATCTTATTTTTAAGAAAAAAACATTTCTGTCACTTAAGAAGCTCAAAATGTCCCTAAATGTGTCAAAAAATATGCTTAAAACTGTCAAATTGACGTATTACATCAGCTGCGTGATGCTGGGGATGATGTGCTCTCATATGGAAAGTGCTTAAAAACTGTCAAATTAACTTATTGCTTTATGAATATTAATTAAAAATGACCTCTTTATAATAACTGAGTGCATTTCATGTCATTTAAAATGCTGCAAAGATGCCAAAATGTTCCTAAATGTGTCAAAAACATACCCAGAAACAATCAAATTGACCTATTGCATCAGCTCTAGTGATGCTGAGCAGGATGTTCTCACATGGACTCAGCCAAATTCAGCATTTAGTTCACAATTTTAATTTAAAAAAACCTTCATTTTAATAAAACAAATAATTTTCTGTCACTTAAGAAGCTCCAATGTGCTAAAAACTTTCAAAATGTGCCAAAAAATATGCTTAAAAACAATCAGATTGACATATTGCATCAGCTGTAGTGATGCTGAGGATAATGTTCACTCACATGTAATCAGTTAAATTCAGCATTTAGTCCATAATTTTAATAAAAAAAAAATCTTCTTTTAAATAAAATGATTCATTTTCTGTCACTTAAGGGTCTAAAAGTTGCCAAAATGTTCCTATATATGACAAAATGTGTACTTGATTAACTTATTAGATCAACTCTAGTGATTCTGAGGTTAATGTTCTCACACATTGAGTCAGTTACCGTCAGCATTTAGTGAACAATTTACATTTAAATTATCTTTTTATAATAACAAATTACATTTTTTTGTCCCCTAAGATGCAGCTCAAATGTTCTAAATGTCAAGAAATGTACTTTAAACCTGTCAAATTAGCTTATTGCATCATGAATATGAATTAAAATGACCTCTTTATAATAACAGGTCAGTTAAAATGCTGCAAAGATGCCAAAATGTTCCTAAATGTGTCAAAAATTATGCTTAAAAACTGTCAAATTAACTTACTGAGTCAAGTTCAATTCCACAGGCTGCTCCAGTAGAATATTGCTTCACTCTAAGTCTAAGTCTATGTTGGCATGAGATGGGTACATGTTGAAAAATCTGATTCAAAAGATAATTTACCATTATTGATGTGCACCCAAAGCGTTAAATTAAACGTTTTTCATTGTGGTAACAGATTTCCTGTGACTCACGATGTTTCAAAGATGCCAGAATGTCCCTAAACATGCAAAAGAAAGAGATATTTACACAATAAAAGCAAAAAAATTCAAGGTAATTTGTCAAAGTTTGTTTAATTTTATTTTTTTTCTCAGTAAAATTTCTGTCATTTAAGATGCACAAAGTTGCCACAATCTTCCTAAATGTCAAGATAAATACATTTTAAATGGAATAAAATTAAGTCATTGAGTCAAATATACTGTCAGCTGCTGCATTATTGTGAGTGTATGTTTAAATGAGATGCTTACATGTTGAAAAAAATGCAATTAAAAGCACATTTCTTCATCATTTTGGGCTTAATAAGAAACAAAAATGCTAATATTGGCTCAAGTTTTGTAGATTTAACAGGATACAAAGCGCATAATGTCCCCAGCTAAAAATAGGAAGTAATAAAATGAACTTATTGAGTCGAGTTCATTTAAAGTACAATGTTCTATATTGTAGGCTGCTCTAAAATCCGCTGCCTGTTTGTGACTCAGCAGGGAAAATAATAAATGAGACGAACTAATGCATCAATGTTTATACAGAACAGAACTTCTGAGAGCCTCACTGCATTATATTCTGTTTTATTTTGAATTATCATCTGTTCTTTATTTTTACTTGTATGAACATTTTAAACATAAATTGACACAGAAAAGGCACAAATCTGCACAAAAAAAATCACCAAAATGCAACAGTATCCCAAAAATATGTCAAGAAATACACTTAAAACCTATAAAATTAACTTACTGAGTAAAGTTCAGTTAAAGTAAACCATAACATATATTATGGGCCAAGGTTATATCTAAATGAGATAATGTACAAGGTTTTTGTTTTATTTCTATGAACATTTTAAACATAAATTGATGCAGAAAAGACACACATTTGCACAAAAAAAATCACCAAAATGCCACAATATCCCAAAAATATGACTAGAAAAACACTAAGAAACTGTAGTTTAATTAAAGTAAAGCATAACATGTATCGCCTGATTTTCTTTTTTTATTTGTATTGATCTTTCCTACATAAATCAATACAGAAAATGTAAAAATTTGCACAAAAAAGTCCCCAAAATGCAGGAAATTAGGTGTTTGCTGCTCAAAATTTGGATCCCAAAACCTCAACATGTCCCAGACCTATTTCTGAACTAAACGCACACCTGTGTTTATCAGAAATGCGTTGTGTGCATTAGAAGACTCAAATCATGTTTACTGCAGGTTCGGTGTGATGAATTCGATGCATTTCACAAACATGTGGTCCGTTTTGCGCCTTGTTTCAGAGCCTTAACGGGATTAACTCTGGATTATTAGCCGCTTCAGCCTGTTAGCGCCAGTATCTGCTTCTAGTGACCCTCCACCTCTGCACTAGTTTTTTTTAAACACACACACACACACACACACACACACACACACACACACACACTCTGCCTAAATACGCAGTTACACACCACATCATGCATGCGTGTGTAATCAGAGTGTGTGTCCGGTGCCAGCAAGTTACTCTGGTTCCTAATCTTCAAACTTGATTCGGAGGCGAAATCCTGAGACCACATGACCACGCCGAGGCTCAGTTATCAGTGTGTGTGTGTGTGTGTGTGTGTGTGTGTGTGTGTGTGTGTGTGTGTGTGTGTGTGTGTGTGTGTGTGTGTGTGTGTGTGTGTGTGTGTGTGTGTGTTGCTGGCTTCGGTGTGCAGCTACTGGTGCATGTAAAGCTCAGTACGTGTGTTTTGCTGCAGGCTATTGTTCCGTTCGACCCGTTTCTGTGGGAATTTGTGCAACTTCACACTCGTGCATGTATGTCCACTTGTGTGTGTGTGTGTGTGTGTGTGTGTGTGTGTCCGGTCCACTACTGTACACAGAGCCTCATTGTGTTGTCTTGTCCTTCCATTGTGGCCCTCGACCTGATTTAGGAGCTTTGAAGGGACCTGCTGCTCCAGTTAATTGCTCCTAACGGGGACCAGGAGGGAGGCGAATACCGGCAGCGCCGTACATGTGCTTTTAAAATAAGACAGAGCGGGGCAGCTGCGAGGGCTTTTTTATTTTCTCGAGACCTTGTTTACCGGCGCTTTGAATTCTTCTGCGGCTCACGTTGTGTTGTGAGAAATGCATGGGGACACGTGCACACAAACACGACCGCTGTGGCGTCCTCAAAGGTGCACGAGGCAATTTAAAGGACTGTTTACAATATTTATGACTGCACAGGTGTTCTTTGTGCGAGACGACCCCTTGTGCAAATATAAATATTGGGGAGGATCGGGGGGAAGAACTAAACTCCGTCAGCAGCGGTGGCACCGATCAGTGAGGCTACATCCACCATAATATGTTATAAAATGCATCACTTTTGCTTCCTCACATCTACTTTACTCTGTTGCTTTCTGACCCCTAAAACTGACACTGTTTGGAAATGCTCATGGCCTAATTTTAGTTTGCAAACTTTTGGATTGTATTTCAGTCTGGGCAGACACCAGTGTTATATTTTTGTCATCATTGCTACATAAACATGTGCAAAACACACATCACAGGAGCCTGACTGATGCATAAAAAACCTGTTTATTCTCTCTGCCCTTTACCCCTAACCCCAACCAGTGGAGGCAGACGACTGCCCTCCCTGGGCCTGGTTCTGCCCAAGGTTTATTTTCTCTTAGATGGGAGTTTTATCTTTGCACTGCTGCACTTTTGTTTTATGACCTCTAAAACTGTGTGATGAATCAGAAACATAATTTTATTCTCTCTGCCCTTTACCCTAACCATAACCAGTGGAGGCAGACGTCTGCCCTCCCTGAGCCTGGTTCTGCCAAAGGTTTCTTCACTTTTGTTTTATGGCCTCTAAAACTTTTTGAGACACTGCTGACTCCGTGTTAGTTTGAAACCTCCAGGATTCCATTTCAGTGTGGATGGGCAGTCATGCTGAACAATAAATTATATTTTCATTGTGAATGCAACATGAACATGCGCAACAAACACATTACAAAAGGCTACTTGATATGTGGCGATTAAAAAAATCATTTTATCCCTCTATCATACCTCTTTCCCTCACCCTAACTGGTTGAGGCAGTTGTCTGTACATAGTCAGTGTTTGGAGCCTATGTTAACATGGGAACTACATAGCTAATGTGCACATTTTTATTTGTTTTCCGTAAACCAAAGCCTCTAAATGTTTTGACTCACATTCAAATTGAAAACCAAACTAGAAGCCGGGTTTCTGCGTTAACGTCGTACTTCCTGTCTTTCTCTGCAGTCCTGCTGACCTTCGTGAACTGCTACAGTGTGAAAGCTGCCACCAGAGTGCAGGACTTCTTCGCTGCAGCCAAACTTCTTGCACTCGGACTCATCATCATCATCGGCTTCGTCAAGATCGGCCAAGGTACGTCGCACAAGAACACCTGCTTCTAACGCTTTGACAGCTTCACTGCTGCTGCAGGTTTTAGTTTCCCTTCACGGGTCATAAATGTCTTTATCAACCCCATGGAACACCTTCCAACAGAAAAGTACATTATCTACAGAATTTACACAAAAGCATGACGATAACACAAAGTCGTCATGTTGGATTAAGACCTTGATGGTTAATTTTAGTTTCTGATGTGATGATATGAAGTTAACAAGTTGACATTTTGCACATTTCGGTTGAATAAGTTGTAATTAAGACCATTTAATTTATTTCTACAGAACTTTAGAAACATTTACGTTAGTGTGATGCTAGCTAAGGCATCATCAACCGTTTTGATCACTGATTACTTATGGTTTCAGTTTCTCAGATGTGAATATTTTCTGTTTTTTTCCTCCTCTGTAACAGTAAAGTGAATATCTTTGGGTTGTGGAGGAAACAAGACATTTCTTGGACTTTTAGGTGAAACCAAAAATCAGTTATTGAATAAAATAACCAACAGATTAATTGATGATGAAACTAAAAACTAGTTGCTGCCATAATATAAATTGATGGAAGGCAACAAGGATTTTAACCACATTGGCAGGAACCAAAATATAAAATGTTCCCTTAAGTGCGGTTTGATTTCTGTATACTTTAACACAATTATCAGCATTTTAGCATCAAGCTAGCAGGCCGAACATTTAAAATAAAGGGCACGTTTGACATAAAGTTAATTCTAAAGACCACATGTTATATTTTTGTTATATTAAAAATTAATTTTAATGATCCACAAACTGTCTGAATTTGAATTAAATTGATTTTTTTAAGACCGCAGGTAGCAGTTATTTTCATTGCAGATTAATTTGTGGATTGTTCTCTCGGTTATTCAGTGTGTTCAGTCTATGAATCATCAAAAAATTATGAAATCACTTGTTTTGTACACAGCTCAAAGACATTCAGTTTACTGTCACAGAGGAGGAACAAAACCAGAAAATAATCACATTTATGAAGCTGGAATCGGAGAATTTGATCTCTTCTTTTATTAAAAACAACCCAGTTAACCTGTTATTTAACTAGTTGGTGATTAATTTAATGGCTGACAATGATTAATCAATTAATTGTTGCAGCTTTAGTACTTTATTTTCTGTGAAATTTGAAACTCTTGAGGGTTAATTCTCCCTGCACGTGTTTGGGTTTTTTTTTGGGTTTAAACAGACTAAACCTGCAACAAACATGCAGTTGTTTACAAAGCTGCTTTACACATACATGAGCTCTGCAGGTTTAGTGCTTCATGCAGGAACTTCCAGGCTTTGACAGTTTACTATGTACATGTGAAACAGGGAGTGGTGGTTTTTAGCAGCGGTCTGCTGCCATGTGCTCCTCCCTGCTGTCGCATGAGCAAACAGCCTCCAATGGGGGAATCCCTAAATTAGATTTCAAAATTTAAGAGCTTTGCATCTCATTTTGTAGACAAAACAATAACTGGTGGAATAAAATAAACCCAAAATCAAACAGGAGTTAGCTGAAACTGAGGATATGTGGGAGGTTATAGCGGCACAGATGGATGAACTTTTAGTTTCAAGGAACTGCGTTGAGTGTTAAATGCAAATTTTCTCTACATTTTTGGTGATTCATTTGGAGTAAACCCTCCAAAAATATGTGATTTCTGTTGCTTATGCATCGAATTTCAGATCAAAACATGGCAATCAGACGAAAGTAGGCAGGTTTTAGCTATTATTTCAGGTTATTTACACTCAAAAAGCACTTAAATGTATAATAATATATACCCAAAAGCATATTAAGAGTACATAACAGTACAATTCAGATGCCTAATGTACCAAAAACATCAGTTTCTCCAACACAGATTAGCTCTAACTGAGGATATCTGGGAGGTTATAGCAGCACAGATGGATCATTTTTTTTGTTTCAATGAGCTGCGAGTGCTAAATGCAAATTTTCTCTGCATTTTTTTGTGATTTTATTTGCAGTAAACTTTCCACAAATACGTGATTTCTGCTGCTTGTGCTTTGAATTTGGGATCAAAACATGGCAATCAGACAGAAGTAGGCAGGTTTTAGCCTTTATTTCTGGCTATTTACATACAAAAAGCACATTTATTTATAATGATATATACACAAAATCATATCAAGAGTACATAGCAGTACAGTTCAAATGCCCATAGTACCAAAAACATCAGTTTCTCCAACACAGATTATCTCTAACCGATGATATCTGGGAGGTTATATTGGTGCAGATGCCTGTACTTTTTATCTCAATAGATTGCTGTCATCTGATTGAACCGTTGTGGTTGTATTCTTGGTAAATGTTGAGTCTTGCGTGCTGTCGATGCGTAGCTTCCTGGAGTCGGCTCCAGCCCTCGTTACGGCCGCAGGATGTTGTGAAGTGCCGCCAGAACTGTCAGACAACCACACAAAGGCTCCTAAGTAGAACTCCGCTCCTTTAATTTGGAAGTCTGAGTCACTGAAAAGGCTTGAAACATCCGTTTGAACAAGCAGGAACTCATGACCGAGGAGAGTCTGTTGGCTCAGAGAATCCAACTCTGCCCTCTGGAGGACGGCGGTGCAGCTCTCAGACCTCAGGGTTCTCTGGGTTCATCTACTATGACGTGCCGTCCTGCATATCAGAGGTGACATGACACTTCCCAACGATGCAGAAGCCTTCTGGTAGGTGGCTGCAGGCTCATTTCCCCCCCGTCTGCTGGCTGCCAAGCCTGGATGCTCTCCGATGGCGGCTTCTCTTCCTGCCTGCGGTGAAGCTGCAGCGCTGATCTCATGTACAGAGAAAAAAAACCAACCTGAGAGGGGAAACCCACCACAAGGGAAACCGCTAGCGTGCGCTGAACGTGTCCCAGTCTCACTGCAGAGCACGCTTTGTCGGTTTTCACTGAGCTGCAGCACAATTTGTTGTTGAAGGAGAAATATCTGTGGACTTCACCCGCCTGCTTTCATCTGTTTCATCTGTCTGGAGCCCAGATATGACATCTGACATGAGGGTCGGCTCTGAAAGGCAGCAGTTCTGTCTACAGTTTAACTACAGCTGCAACACCAAAGTGCAATGACTAAATGCAAAGTTTCTCTCTTTTTTTGGTGATTAATTTGCAGGAATCTCCAAAAATCTGTGATTTCTGCTGCTTATGCATTGAATTTGAGATCAACACATGGCAATCAGACAAAAGTTGAGCTTTAGCTTTAATTTCGGGGTATTTACATGCAAAAAGCACATTTATTTGTATGAATATATATCCAAAAGTATGTTAACAGCACATAGCAGTACCAAAAACATCAGTGTCTCCAGCTGTGTTTTCATCTATGTGGAGCCCAAATATGACCTCTGACATGAGGTTCAGCTTGGAAAGTCAGCAGTTTTCTGTACAGTCTCAGTTTAACTAGAACCAGAATGGCGAACTACAAGGGCTAAATGCAAATTCTCTCAGTATTTTTTGTGATTTAGTTGCAGCACCCTCCAAAAATCTGTAGTTTTTTGGAGATACATTTGAATTTTAGTTGAAAAAGTGGCAATAAAACAAAAGTTGAGACAGGTTTTAGCTTTTATTTCAGGCTATTTACATGCAAATGTATGTATATTTAAATGTATATATATCCAAAAGTAAGTTAGCAGTACACAGCAGTAGAATCCAGTGTTTAGATGACAAATTCAAATGCCTAATGTACCAAAAACACCAGTTTCACACTCAGTTTATTTATACAGAACCGTTAACAGCTGCAGTTACTTCCATGTTCTCATCCCAGAGATTTAATTAACTTCTGCTTGTTCAATCAAAAGTAGGTCAGCTCACTGTATTCACTTCCTAACAGCTACAAAAAGTGGAAAATCTTACATCTGCTTTCTAGAAACCTCACCGCCTAGATTAAATTAGTTCTGCTGCCCTCACATCACCAGACCAGAACCCAACTAGAACCATTTCTAGTGATTTTATGTTCTATATTCTTTGGAAACGTTGAGCTGAGAGACGCACCTGTTTGTTAAGAAGGTCAAACTTGACTTGAGTTCATGGTGGGTGAAGCGACAGGCCGTCTGTTTGTGTGAAGGTCGGAGGTCACAGGTCTCAGATCAGCTGACTGGTGGGCAACGGAACCTCAACAGTGGGGAGGATTGTTCAGACGTGGAACCGAACGGGAGGAGGTCAGAACGGAGGTTAATGAGAGGGAAGGTGGGGAACTGGTAGTTTAGCAGGAAGAAACATTACCTACAAGTTCAAGTGAATGTGTCAATCCAAAGCTCAAAGAACGTTTTAGGTAAACATTTTTAAATGTTCTATGATTACAAAGGAGGAACGTTCTCAAACCAACATTTAACAAAAGTTGCCCCAATGCTATCTAGGTCTCAGATGTTTTTTGTAAAATGTTCCTATAGTGTGATTAAAAAAATCAACAAAGATGGAACATTCTGGCTGCAGTGTTCTGAGGATGTTCTTGAGGGAATGCATAGAAGAACACTCTTCTCTTAAACGCAATGTTCCATGATAACAAGGAGGAACATTCTCAAACCAAGGTTCAAAAAAATGTTTTCCAACGTCATCAAGGTGATGATTTTTATAAAAATGTTCCTGTTATATGATATATCAATAAAGATGGAACATTGTACCTGCAATGTTCTGTTGATGTTCTTAAAGGAGTGCATAATAGAACAGTCTTCTGTAGAACATTCTCATAGTGTTCTATGATTACAAAGGAGGAACGTTCTCAAGCCAACATTCAAAAAAGTTGTCTCGATGTTATCAAAGCTTCAAATGATTTTTGTGAAATGTTCCTTTAGTGGGATATATCAAGAAAGATGGAACATTCTGCATGCAGTGTTCTGTAGATGTTCTTAAGGGAAAGATATACTAGAATGCTATTCTCTAAAATGTTCTCACGGTGTTCTATGATAAGAACAGAATGTTCTCAAACCAACATTCAAAAAACGTTTTCCAATGTTAAATGAGGCCACAGACGACTGAACTTTTTTTGTAACATTCTTGTAATGTGAGATATTAAAGGTAGAACTTTTAGCCTTAAAGTTGGGGGAACACATTATAGAACGGTCTTTTATAAAATGTTTCTCCAATGATACCAAAGGACGGATGTTCTCAATGCAACATCCACTGAGACATTTTCTAGATGCTATCGAGACCTCGGATGATTTTTTATAAAAATCTTCCTGTTATATGATACAGTAACAAAGGTGGAACATTCTGCCTGCAATGTTCTGTAGCTGTTCTTAAGGGAATGCATAATAAAACACTCTTCTATTAAACATTCCCACAGTGTCTCATGATAACATCACATTACAGGAACGTCATAAATGTTCTGCGTAAAAACATTCTGTCAACGGAGGCCTCAGGAACATCTGAAGAACATTTTTTGAATGTTGCTTTTTGAACATTCTTCCCTTGTTATCATAGAACAATGTGAGAATACTTTATAGAAGAATGTCCTATATTGTGTTCCTTAACAATGTTCCCAAAACATCTTTAAAACATTGCAGTCAGAATGTTCCATCTGTGTTAATATATCACCTTACAGGAACATTGATTTAAAAAAAAAAAAAAAAACATCGTCTGAGACCTCAGTAACATGTGGAAATGTTTGAATATTGTTTGAGAACGTTGTGTCTTTGGTATCATGGAACACAATCTGACAACGTCCTCCAAACATTCTTTGCAGCTGATGGTCTTCTATCTTCACAGGAACATTGTTGGTAATGATGAACATTATTGGAACTTATGATAGCTCATGTTGTTTGAATGTTCTCTGCCACCTGGGTGTGACACATTAA
This sequence comes from Amphiprion clarkii, assembly GCA_027123335.1. NCBI lineage: Eukaryota > Metazoa > Chordata > Actinopteri > Pomacentridae > Amphiprion > Amphiprion clarkii. The sequence continues at coordinate 33,872,451 of CM049570.1, read as the reverse complement.
TGGAACATTTCAAATATCCAATAAAGGTCAACTGCCACAACCTTGACTGTCTTGATTTTCCACCTTCTTGTTCCTCATATTGTTCCCATTATCACAAAAACCTTAGTTTTTCAACTATATATTTTTTAGCTTTTATTCTTCCTTACCTGGTTCCAGTGGATCAAACTGGATCCCGCTGATCTTCAGCAAATACCAAACACGAGCTCTAACTGTTTCTTAAACAGAAGCAGGAAGTGCTTCATTTCATTCCTGAAGCGATCGTAATCCACATAGCAAGCAGCAAGCCGCTCCAGTTTAATAGTTGTTTTGGTTTATAGCCGGATTGTAATTCTACTCATTTGTAATTCTAGTCCTTTAAGTGTCACTTCTGTGTCGTCTTAAGTCTCATGTTGTTCTTGAGTCTTTAGCGTCCGTCTTTATCATCATACTGCCTCTAATAACTGTTTACATAGGTTTAGACAAAGACGAACGCCATGGCTCTGATTATACCAACAAACAGAAGTGCAGGCACCTTGAAAGTACTTCGTGCAAGAATGGGTCAGTTTAGAAGCAATAATCCCAAAGTTTTTAACAACATTTATCAATTATACTACTTTTTTATAGCAGGGAACCACTTTGATGTGGATATAACAAGTGACGAAGATGAACTTCCCTGTTTAAACCAGTTAGAATCGGCTTAGAATTATGTATAAATATACAGGAGGTCCTCAACTTGCGTCGAAGTTAAGTTACAGCCCGGCGTACGTTGATTTTCGCCATAAATTGGAACTCGAAAATGTAAACAAAGCCGTTTCGTGCGTCACGATATAGATCAGTTCTTCGGAAAAGTCATGAATACCAACAACTTTCATGCACGTTTGAGTCATTTTACAAGAAGATAAAAGAAAATGAGTACAACAACAAGAAGAGTCTGACTGGGAGCATAATGAAGGGCAATAAGTTAGTGAATGTAGCACGATCCAAGGTATCTTGGCGAATGTAAACAAATGTTTATGACATATTTGTCTGCTCCGCTCGTTGCGAGACGACGTGTTCGTCCGCCCTGCTCGCCAACTAGTTCCACGTAACCAGTTCCGACATAATGAAGAAACGCCATAGATCGAGGACATCATAAACCGAGGACCCCCTGCATCTCAATATGGCCTTGCTACACATGGCTAGATCGGTAAGATTCTTCACAATTCAACTATTCACCAGAAACTCCCTACCTCCCATTAGGTTGGTCCTGGTTGTTTGGAATTTCTTACAGGTGTGGTTGACCAGATGTGGAAGATCTGTGGTGATTTGCATGTCCGAGTTTTTGATATTCAAATATGACTTCTTGTCGGAAGCCTTCTTTGAACCATTGTAGCTTGGGTTGCCTTTATCCACATGCTAAACAATCACGTGAGAAACTAGAAGATGTTGCCTTCCAATTGAACTCTCATACATGCATTTTGGCCTTTCAGTTGTTCTGTTATAGGTTTCTCATTTATTATAATCAATTAGAGAATAGTCAGTGTACCACATGGGTACCACACTAGCTTTAAAACCAGCTATTGAGCATATTTTTGCACGAGGCTAATTATGGCTGTTTGCGACTCAGTTTTAAGGTTAGATTTAGGTTTCGGTGAAGTAGGTCCATTAGTAGAAACGTGTCTTGAGTGTTTCTGTGGCTCATAAGGTCAGAGTCTGCTGGTGTCTCAGATTAGAGACCAGCGTAATCTGATTAGCTTCACTAAAACCCTGCTTTCTCAATCTGACAGCCGCCCGCACTGTTTGGAAGTAAAACACTCGGAGAGGCTGATCTCCTGTGAACTGGAAAAGTTTCATTCTGTCACACTAAATCTGTAGCAACACTCTGCCTTCTTATTCTTTAACTGCATTACAGCGACATGATTTATTAATGCAAGCACTAGCGCGCTTACACACCAGTATTATCTGACTTTGTTTTAAAGTCGGCGTCATCATCACCTTGAACTAGTTTTCCACTGAATCAAGGTGTGTTTTCTAAGACGTCTGTTTACAAAGCCTGATTCAGACTTCAGTCCCTCCCTGTGCACAAATAATCCTTTTTTTTCCAAAGTGTGGAGAACTTCATTCATCCTGGTCTTAGCTGAGCGGCTAATCTCACTATAAACTGAATGAAAACAAAGTCACTGCTAAGTAGACGCATTGATATTCTAAGATTTGCCATTAGACGCAACTTAATCTGCAAAAAACAAGTTTTGTTATTTGAATTCTGCCTGCACACTCCCTACCTGCATTGAGTTATTGATCCAAGTTAGAGATGAAGCTTTAAATTGCATTAATAGGTCAATGCAATTTCATTTAAGTTCCAAAAAATGTTGTTTTCTTGGGTTTGACATGTCAACAACCTTTTTGTACAAAGCAAATGTAAGTTTTTGGACACTGGTTAGGTAAAATAATAAAAAAGGTTGACAATTATGCTCAATTTTTAAATTACAGAGTGTAAAATGAACAGATTGTTACCTCTTTCAAGCTCAAGCTAGATGCTAAATAGCTTAACTTAGCATAGAAGACTGGAAGGAAATAGTCTAAAGCTCAAAAATGTACTTACCTGCTCACTAATTATCACTATACATCTTGTTTGCTCAATTTTTGCTCAAATAAGGAATACAAAAATGACAGCTGGTGGCTTTTGACGAATTGGCTGAATGTCTCCTCATGAAACTGCGAAATGGAATTTTTTAATTTCCTAGTACTGTACAGGGGGAAAAAATGGATAAAAACAGGTTAATTGGTGAAGTGGTATTTTTTTTAAAGCTATCTTCCTAAAAATTCTTGTTTCAAACTTAATTTACCAACTGTAACTCCAGAAATAAACAAATAAGTAGATTCCCCAACATGTTAAACTACTACTTCTTCTTCGTCTATTAATTAGAGGCAGGAATTGAGCTCATTCAGTGTTTTTTGGCCGGAGTGCACCTATGTGTGTGTGTGTGTCCTCCATTGTTCATGCATATTTCATTATGTGTGTTTGTGTGTCACTTTCACTGCCTGGCACCAGTATCATGTGACCAGTCGAGTGTTTCCTGACCAGTGTGGTGGAAGGTAATGAGGGGGAGGAACAGAAGAAGAAATGAGGCCGTAAAGTGCAGATTGAAAGAGTGGAAGAATAGATTTGTGTTTTGTCTACCACAAACCGAGCAAAGGGTTCCTTTATACCACTGCCGGTTAACAGAAGGAGGTTTGGGCCTTACTTCACTGGAATAAAACACATCTTTCTCCTAATGAAAGAAGCCTTTTCAGTAGATTCTGCCAAGTATTTGTTAAACAGAGCACTTTGCATGAAAGACTAAACAAAAAGGTACCTGAATTTACTTGTATTCCCTTCTTTATAAGCTCTTTGCCACCAGAAGTCACTGAAAAATGCAATCACAGACATTTATTTTAAAGCAGAATCCTCCCCTCACAGGGTAGAGGAGTATTAAGGGCAGGAGATGTTGCGGAGTCTCACTTCACCTCCCTGAAAGGTTAGAAACAAATCTGATTTTAAGCCTGATAGACGCTGCAAGATAAGTGGGAACGTTGACTGGCCAAGTCTGGAACAAACAAGGCCTGGGGGTTGTTTGTATGTGTGGCTTCTCAGCTGGGTTTGAAACAAAAAACACCATGTTTTTGCAGATATCCTGCATGCAAACATGGAAACTAAATAAGTGGTTTGCAAGTAGATCTGTGAATTTTAACATAAAGGAAAGTTTATTATCTTAAACCTTTTGATATTCTACTTCCATTTTTCCGTAATGCATGGCTGTATGCCAAATATTTCTTTTCTCCGCTAATCCACATTCATACACATGGCATGCATTTTTACATCTTGAGCCAAGAATCGAGTTTAAAAGCTGCAAAATGTTATGTAGAGGTTGGCAGGTGCATGCTTGCACTTGCTGTTGTGGTTATCTGCTGTTACATGGAGGCAAAAATATGTGGTACAACCAGAAATGTCGGTTCTAGACACTGGTTTATTGCTCCCTTGGGGTGGTTTTGGTGATCAAAGGAGTTTAAGCATCTCAGGATCTTGTTCACGTGCAGGACGGATGGATTGGTGAAGCGTCTGTTGTGGTGAAGATGGAGCTGATCCAGATGGCAAAATTCTTGATTTACCAGTCAATCTACATCCCAACCCCAACCTGTGTTAGTCATGAGCTCTGAGTAGTGCTCAGAAGAATGAGATACTAAAGGAGTTTCCTCTGTAGGGTAGCTTGGTTCAGCCTTTGGGATAGACTGAAGAATTTGGACATACGGAGGAAGTTCAGAGTAGAGTCTCTGCTTCTTTGAAGCGTCCAACTAAGATCATTCTGATTAGGAGGCCTCTTTGATGACTTCCTTTGGAGGTTTTCTGGGCGCATCCATCCTTTGGAGTAAACACTAGGGTAGAACCAGATTTCGAAAAGTGTTGCTCAGGAGAGAGTTGTCTTTAACGCTGGCTTACCCTGCTGCCATCATGACTCAACCCCAGATCAACAGGAGAGGATTGATTGATGGATGGATGGATGATAGCTGGATGGATGGACCAATAGATGGACGGACGGACGGACAGATGGATGGATGGACCAATAGATGGATGGATGGATGAATGGACTGATAGATAGATGGGTGGACGGACCAATACATGGATGGATCAATGGACGGATGATGAATTACAGATGGATGGCTAGATCAGTGGATAGATGGATGATAGATGAATGGATGGATCGATGATGACTGGATGGATGGATCAATGGATCAGTGGATGGATGTTAGATGGATGAATGGATGAATGAATGGATGATAGATAAATGGATGGATGGATCGGTGGATGGATCAATGGATTGATAGATGGAAAATCAGAAATGTAGGCTTCTCTCATTCATGTTTCTGCTGTTGTTGGTCCCTGCCGTGGAAAAGATAGAAGTCCAAGTTGGAGGGAAACCAGGTCCTGTTGCATCCAGCAGTCACTTATAAACCTGTTCAATGTTCATTATACCAAAAGGAACCATGGTGCTTTCTGGTTCAAGCCAACCTTTCAACCAATCAACATTCGACCTATACATACCAACATCACTGAAGAGTGACGAGCACTTGGCTTGATGACATGAAGCACATGTCTATAACCTCTGTATATTTAAATTCCCATAATCCTTCACTCTGCATACATGAAGAGTTAGCAAACAGGCACCAACGCAAAACCATCAGTCTGCCTTTAGTTAAACACCCAGATGTTGATATATTGGCAGTACACTGATGCAAGTCTACACTGTTGGACTGTAGAGCTTGTATTTATGAGACTTTTTTGCCTTTTAAACCTATTCTATTTGTTGAAAATAGTATTTTTTGTCTTTTACAGAATCTTTTTGAAACCAATTATTTAGCAAATTTCTGTATCAGATATGTAGAATATAATGATTTTGATGGAATATCTAAGCTTTTGGTTAAATTTTCCAACAGAGCAGCATGTCACAGATGAGTGGTTTGTGGGGGAAAAAAAAGAAAAAATATTGATGTTTTTACAGTTTCTGGCTCTGATAAATGGTGATTTTAGTTTTTTTTTTCCACCAAAGAAAATATGTCTTTCAAATGTGCTAGCAGGTTTTTTGGGTTTGAATGGTTAAAGGCCATTTAAAGGCATTTAAAACCACTGGAACGTTTTCTTTCACCAAAAAAAACTATCTATCTTTACCCTGACTTTATGCCAGTAAAAGTGTGTGTTTAGTTTAAGCCATTAATCAGAGTTCTGTGATTTTTCTAAGTGAAGCAAAAACAGAGTTTAAAGAATAATTTGACTACTTTCTATAATGTTCACCTACAATGTAGTGCAGTAAAAACTACAGTATTTCCTCTGACATGTTGTGAAACTGAAGCATAGAGTAGCGGCATTCTATCTACCAGTGGGGTCAGCAAGATGAAAGAACCTCGAAAGAAACCTCGACATAAGGTGATGAGTTTAAAACCAGGCCAGCACAGGCACGGCTGGAGGTCCAACATCTGTCTGAGGGCACCGCGGTCGCCACATCTGTCTGCCTGATAATAGGTGTAGCACTAAGTGAGACAGTGGGTCAGACAGACCGCGGTAATCGGACGTTTCCCACGCTGCACGGTGGCTTATTGCGAACCTTCCCAGTACCAACAGCGGCCCGGGGCTGTTGGTTTAGCAACCGTCGCCATGTCTGAGAATGTGTGAGCATGTAGAGAGCAGCAGGAATGTGGCTCGGATCCCCAGAAACAAGCCGGCAGGAACCTGGAGGTCAGAGAAAAGAGGCAAAATCAGATAAATCCTCACAAGTAAATCCTCTCTGCTTTCCCTTTTCAGCTTCTCTGCTATGTGTGGACACCGGCGTCTGCGAGTTCCACATTAACAAAAACAAATACCTGCAGCAAAAAAGTGTAGCTCTCAAGATAATTAGCATTTTACAAGCTACAAATATGCAAAATTACAAGTTTAGATGTGCTACTGTTGTCGTCTAAACGCTCCTTCTACACCATGTCTGCATGAACCCTCTGACCCCAATCAGTGTCCGGACGTTTGCTGTTCTTGTCGCATTTTTATTCACTGTGGGCTCATTTTTTGGTGCGATAGAAAATCCTGCACCTCTATGGAAACAACACAACCATGATTAGAAATGGAGAAAACGGAAAAAATATAATTTGTTCACTATGACACAGTTAAACTACAAAATAAAAACTGCTGAAGTTGAGCCACAAAGTCAGAATTTTTGTCACTTGACTGTTGATCACAGCTAAATCTGATTGCTTCAGAATTGCACCAGGTATCGCAGAATTTTTTGTCTTTTACAGAAACTTTTTAAACCAAATAATTTATTCTTACCAATATTTTATATCAGACATATAGAATATAGTGATGTTGATGAAATATGTTGATTTTAAGCTTCTGGTTATGTTTTCCAATCGAATAAAATAAGTTTTTTGTCATATGACTGTTGGTTGCTGTTGATCATCTAATGGCTTCATAGTTGCACCGGGGACTGCAAGTTTTTTAGTTTTTTACAGAATCTTTTTAAACCTAACAATGTATTTTTAGTTAATTTTTATATTAGATATGCAAAATACAGTGATATGGATGAAATATGTTGATTTTAAGCTTTTGGTTAAGTTTTCCAATAAAACAAAAATTGACATTTTGTCAGTTCTTTCTGTTTTTAGAGTTTCTGACATGAATAAATGGTGAAATTATGGTGATTTATTTTTTTTCCAAAGATGGCATGTCTTTCTAATATGCTCGCAGGTTTTTTGATTTGGAGAGTGAAAGGTCATTTAAAGACATTTAAGAAGAAGAAAAATCTGTTTTCACCCCAAATTTATGCCAATAAAAGTGTGTATTCAGTTTAAGACTTTAATCATAAGTCAGTGATGTTTGTATTAGAATTTATTCAGCGTTAAAAGAAGGCAGAAACTGGGCTACAGGATAATTTTGGTTTATTTAAACCAGCTGTTTTGTCCATTAGAGGGTCTGTTGTGGCTCATTGGGTCGTGCTAACCTTGTTTTCTCCACCTTTATTATAAATTAAAAAGTTTAAAATGATTCATGTTTTTTTGGAAAACCTCAGGAACCTTACGTATTTTGCACATAAACACTATTTGCATGCTGTTTTGTGCCAATTCTTATTTCCCCAAATCAAATCTCTGCAACAACAGTAGACAAATCAAAGTTAGTACGAACCACGAAGGAAATACATCAGGTTGAAATAAACCAGAATCATCCATAAAGGAAGGCATTGAACCACAGATTTGTTGTAGCCTGGTGTGTTTGTGCTGTTTGAGCCTCAGGCCGACCCACAGATCCACAGTCTGGGTCACTTATTGACCGTCTCAGCCTGTCTTAGCTCCAGGAATTCTGCAGAACGTCTCTGATCCACTTACTGAGATGGATCTAAGCCGAATATATATGTTCTCCCTCTTCTAAAGCCTTTTGGGTTTGTGTATTTCATTGACTGTTCCACATCTCGGGTTCTCTAGACTGAGGAGGAGCTTTGCATGTTTGTCATAATCCTGTTTGTCCTCTGCAGGTGGAACTGATGATCTTCTTCCAGAAAATTCCTTCAAGGGCTCCAAATATGAGTTCGGCAGCATCGGCCTGGCGCTCTACAGCGGCCTGTTCGCCTACGGGGGCTGGTGAGTTGATCGGGTTGCAAAATATCCAATTTCCCTCAATTAAAATGTTAATGCTGCCGCCTTGGAGAAAAGGATGGAAATGGGTCATGCACTGGACCACAACATCTTGTATACAAGAAAAGCACTCAGAGAGGGCAGTACTCCTCCAGAACTGCTCATTCCCCATGACATTGTCAGAGTGTGTTTATTAGTTATTGATGATCAGAAATCACCGAAACATAGAATGTGTCCATTTAATATAGATGTACCCACAAACAAAATGACCTTGAGCTGAGCACAGGTGTGTTTTATGCATGTGTACGTTATGTACAGATACCGAATCACGTGACCTAAATATGTAGCGGGCGAATTGATGGGACTCAGAAACACCCCCACAATTTAATCAATTGTTCCTTGTATGATTTCCAACAGATAAGTCCTGATAAGTCCATAGCGGTGGATTTGTAGTAGGATCACAATCATGTGGTCGTCAGCATGCAATTGACGAAGTGTTCACTTGTTGCCATAGTTACAGTGACGCCGTGCCACTATCTCGCAATGATAAAGAAATCTTTAACAAATCCGTAGATCCAGACTATAAGCTGCATCACTGCCACAATCTAATCAGTTGGTCCTTGTGTCATTTCTGACCTTCCCTGAAAATTTCATCCAAATCTGTTAGTCTTTTTTAGAGCAATGTTGCGCACAGACAGACAGACAGACAGACAAACATATGCCAGTCGTCCCATAACTCCACCGCGTTCCTTGGCGGAGTAATTGGTAGCAAGATATTTTCTTATCATGATACGATTTCACCAAATGAAGCAGCAGCAATGCTGCAAATACAGAAGTCTGATAAAAAATTTAGTGGAAAAATCATGCATAAAAGCGTATCTATGGAAACAATGGGATCGTGTCTTCTTGAAAGGGTAGAAGAAGAACTACAAAAACTTCTGAATAGTGTACATTACTGGACATATACAAAAAAATAATGCCTTAAAGTTGTGCAAAAAGTACATAAAAGGTGCAGTTATACATAAACATATCTACAAATGTTTAGGTCCACTAAAGAAATACAAGGTGCATCAGCAAAAGATGTGTTAGGTGCAAAGGCGTCGGGTGTATATATTAATAACACTGGACTGAATCACTCTTTCTGTCTTAAATCTTAATTTAAAGTTCTGAAAAACCTCTTGGAACCAGTTGTATGTTATAAATTACATCTGTTTTGCTTCGTAACTGCACAGAATCTCATATTTCTGTCTTTTGCTTTCAGGAACTACTTGAACTTCGTAACCGAGGAGATGATTGAGCCTTACAAGTGAGTTCACACCATTTAGAATATTACGTGTTTGCAGGAGAGTGATTGAAAGTCTGCAGTTTTATTTGGTTGCATGTTGTAACTCAGACTGTTGCGCTACTTCCTGCAGGAACCTTCCTCGAGCCATCATCATCTCTCTGCCCATCGTCACTGCCGTGTACGTCCTCACCAACCTGGCTTATTTCACCACACTGTCCCCAGATCAGATGCTGCAATCAGAAGCCGTTGCTGTGGTGAGTTTACACACTTTAAGCTCTATTGTTTGTATAAACGGTGTAAAGAATAGTTTAATACTTTCCAAGGTGAGTTAAAAATTACTTCTAAGCTGCTCAGCACATTTATAATCTGTTGCACAATTAATATTTTCATACTTTGCTGTTCATTTTTTCTAAGTTCGCTCCTGATCATCTCATATTTAGCAGATTTTGTTCTGTGCGTACAGATTTTATTAAGTAAAACAAGTGTAAAATCTGGACTCAAAGAAAAATTTGCTTTTGAGTTAAAAATTCCTAAAGAGGGTAGAGTTATGTCGATTTTTGCCAAGCACGGTGGTGGCAGTATCATGCTGTAGATCAATGTTTGAAATGCCAGAACCTGAGAAATAATGTAGCTACAGTCCTGAAATTTTGCAGGTCTATTTATATGTACATCTAGTCTTCAGTGGTACAACCCTGCTATGACAGAATAATACAAAACAGTTACATGATGGTGCAAATTTCTTCAAAAAATGTCAACGATTTGTTTCTGTCAACACCGATATTCTACCAACTATAAAACCTTTATTTTCACCCTAGGAAGCTGATTTTTTTCTTGTGATTGAAACCAATAGGAGCTTTAAAAATGTAGAGTATGGTGCCAGTCAAAGGCATCCTTTATGAGGAAAAAATATTGAAATTACCTTCTTTTTTTTTAACATTTATGGTCAATATTAGGAGAGCTAGAGAATCTCAATTTACCAAACTTTTAAAAAGTTCACGTCTGACCATCTCGTATTTGTCTGATTTTTTCCCCTATGAATACATTTATTGTTTAGTAAAACTTGTGTAGTTTCTGCTTTCATAAGCAACAGTAGTTTTTAAGAAGGTGGAGTCGTTAATTTTTGCCAAGCACGGTGGTGGCAGTATCATGCTGTGGATTGATGTTTGAAGTGCCATAACTTGAGAATTAATTCAATTCAATTCAATTTTATTTATATAGCGCCAATTACAGTCAAATTGTCTCGAGACGCTTTACAGAACCCATATGCCTGAATTAAAGTAGGTAGAGTCCTGAAATTTTGCAGGATGATTGTTATGTACATTTGGTCTTCAATGGTGCAACGCTGCTTTGATACAATAATACAAACCAGTTATATGATGGTGCAAATTTGGTACAAAAAAAAAAAATCAATGACTTTCTCTACTAATATTCCACTATCCATAAAGTCTTTATTTTTTGCTTGACAAATGTAATAATGTGGAACAGTGAAGGTGTTAATGGTGTTTCTTACGAGGTAAATAAGGTTTGATGCAAACAGGAAACGGTAAGATATGAGATGTACAGACACGGAGAGGTTAATAAATTAAACTAGTTTGGTTGTTTTTTGTTCCATTTTGTGCGTTTTATTTTCCCTACCTATACATATAGTACATATAGAATTATTCCAATATTTGCCACAATGCTTGACTGATTTTAAGACTTCCATCTGTGTTTCCCGCAGGATTTCGGTAACCAGCACCTGGGTCCGATGGCCTGGATCATCCCGGTGTTTGTAGGTCTGTCCTGCTTCGGTTCAGTCAACGGTTCGCTCTTTACGTCGTCCAGGTGAGTCAGATTCAGGGAAAAACACCTGCATGAACACCCAGCATCTAGTCGTACAATCGTAAACCACTCGTTTCCTTCCCTCTCAGGTTATTCTTTGTTGGTTCTCGGGAAGGTCACCTGCCCAGCCTGCTGTCCATGATCCACCCCACTCTGCTGACCCCACTGCCCTCACTTTTATTCACTGTATGTACTTTTAATTTCCAACACACTACACACTGTGAGCCGAACAAATCAATTACGTCCCGTTTGACCCACAGAGTACCACTTCACTGAGTTAAAGTGGTAAAAAAACGAAGATATAAAGCAACTATTTGCGTTCTTTTTACACAAAGTTGATGATTTTTACCAACACTTTAGTGAAATTCTGGTGTCTGCTTGCTGCTTGTGAACTAGATACTGATACTCCAGCCACGAAATCTCAAAATAGGCACGTTTTAAATGTTAAAAATAAAGGTTTTTTTAGAATCAGAAAGGTTTTATAGCCATACAAGGAATTTGACTCGTAAACACTAACAGATGGATTGAAAAGTGTCTCCAGGTCAAGTCAAGAGTTTGCAAATGACTTAACCTGAGAATATACGAGGTTGCCTAGTATATAATGCAAACAACAGCATGAAATGTGAAAAAGGATAATAACAATAGTGTCCATAAAATTAGCCATAAACACCACTTTCCACTTTGAAACTGCTGCGTTCGAATCACAAAAACACAGATTCAGACTTCAGGGTTTCGCACGTAACAAACCTACAGACTAAATTCTGCTTTCTGTGTCTTTATTCACCTTCAGAATCAGTTTGTGCAGCTGAGTTACTTCAGTTCAACTTGCCATTAATGAAACATAGACTATTTTTTACCGTGTTTTAGCAAAGTCCAAGGTGAGCTGGTGTTCTCGAGCTGCATCTAGAGTCGCATTTGAGCCATTTTTAAGGCAATAAAGGATTATTTTCATGCAAGAAAGCGTCTTAATATATCATTTTGACACACACAGATGAGGTTTTAAGAGTTAAATCAACAGCCAAAGAGGAACCTTCGAGATGGGGGCGGGTTTATCCGACTTGTTTGACACATCCATGACCAATGAGGAGTCAGAGTTTATATCTGGGTTGTTTTCAAACATGTTTTTGAAAGTCTTTTCTTTCTCTCTCTCCAGTGTTTGATGACGCTGCTCTACGCCTTCTCCAACGACATCTTCTCCGTCATCAACTTCTTCAGCTTCTTCAACTGGCTCTGCATCGCCATGGCGATCGTTGGGATGATGTATCTCCGTTTTAAGAAGCCCGAGTTGGAGCGACCGATCAAGGTGAGTCGACCTTTCAGCAGCGAAGACATAAAGAATGAAAGAAAAGGATGGATTTAAACTAGTTTTCATCAAACTAGGAAGCACAAAACTGAGGGGAAAAAATAGCATTTTGTTGTTTTTTTTTTAACCAAGTGGGTTTTCAAGTTTGGGGAATTTGACTTTGGGTTTGGTGCATAACAGTAATTAGAAATAGACGAAAAGAACATTTTTATGAAGAAGAAGAAGAATGAAAAATAACATTAACTAGAAAAGCACTCAGAGAGCGCAGTACTCCACCAAAGCTGTTCATTCCCTCATATGACATTGTCAGAAATGCAGCATTTGTTTGTTTATTAGTCACTGATGCTCAGAAATCACAACACCATAAAATGTGTCCATTTAATATAGATGTACCCACAAACAAAATGACCTTGCTGATAAGTCCACAGCAGTGGATTTGTAGTAGGATCACAATCATGTGATCGTCAGCAGGCAGCTGCCGTAGTGTTCATTTGTTGTCATGGTTACAGTGACACTGTGCCGCTATCTCGCAATGATACAGAAATCTTCAACAAATCCGTGGATCCAGACTATAAGCTGCATCACTGCCAAAATCTAACCACTTGGTCCTTGTGTCATTTCTGAACTTCCCTGAAAATTTCATCCAAATCTATTATTCCGTTTTTGAGTAATGTTGCTAACAGACAGACGGACAGACAAATGTATGCCGATTGTCACATAACTCTGCAGCGGTCCTTCATGCATGGATGGAAAGAAAAGGATTGCTTTAAACTATCCATCCATCCATCATCTATACACCGCTTAATCCTCACTAGGGTCGCGGGGTGCTGGAGCCTATCCCAGCTGACTCGGGCGAAGGCAGGGGACACCCTAGACAGGTCGCCAGTCTGTCGCAGGGCTACACACAAAGACAAACAATCACTCTCACACTCACACCTACGGGCAATTTAGAATGATCAATTAACCTCAGCATATTTTTGGACTGTGGGAGGAAGCCGGAGTACCCGGAGAAAACCCACGCATGCACAGGGAGAACATGCAAACTCCATGCAGAAAGATCCCAGGTCCGAGCTGGGACGTGAACCAGGGACCTTCTCGCTGCAAGGCGAAAGTGCTAACCACTAGTAGAACAATACCTTAATGTTTGCATAGAAACAAACATTTGCAAGTCAATGCTGATTGTAGTAAGTGTTTCAAGACAAACAAGAGACACTTGTAGCAAGTACAAGGAATTATAATGTGCAGATTAATAACCAGAAAATGTGCAAAAATATGGTGTAAACAACTTGGGATGTGCAAATCCTACTTATACAGCTGTGTTGATGTGGCACCACCGAGTTAAACGGACATCGGAGAGCAGAAACCCGACCAGTTGAAGACGCTCCCAGATAAACAACAGGACACTGAAGCTCCTCTCTTGTCACCATTCACTCCCACTCCAGTTAGCTTTGGCAGCCGGAGAAGCTTCTTCCTCGACTCGTGCGACCAACAAAGATCCGTTCAGTGCAGCTCCAGTGGATAGAGGCCGACTTGTTTACTTACCAGGGTCCTTTGTAGCTTCCAGTGCAGCCTGAGCTGGTCCTCCTGAGATCTGACCTGAGATCAGAGAAGACAGAAGAGAAGCTGGATCAGCCGGTTATAGAGGCCTGCTGGGTAGTTTCTGTTTATACATTCACACTGAGGGAGTTTGAGGAAAACAGCAACTCTCTGTTGTGTGAAAAGTTAAATTTTAGGTTGAAAACTTTGCTTAAAGTTTAGGTGAGCTTTGGGAAAGTACTGATAGTAACTTTATTTATATGGCACCTTTAAAAAGCAAACTTGCAAAGAGTTTTACCATAAAATAACAGTCAAATTAGACAAATAAACATCCTAAACATGCAATATAACAAGGTAAAACTCAGGTTAATGTCTTTATTACAGCACATTAAAGACAGCAGACAGTGCATCCAGTAAAACAGGAAATGATTGGCCAACACTAACAGGTCTAAAATTTGGGATTAATATCATTTATTGTTATTTATAGTGTGATTTTACCTGAATAATTTACATATTATGGATTGAAACCTTACAAATATTATATAAAATGCTACTTTACCTGAGTAGAATACATAATAGAGCCCTATAGTGTTATTAATTATGGACACATCTCATAATTAATAATAATAACACTACGGTATTCTAAAATACGGAACCTAAATACTACTTTACCTGATAGTAGTACATTTTAATAGCATACAATGTTACTAGTTATGAAAAAGTTACGTATATAATGTAATAATACAACTAAAAATAGCTAAATAATGCCATTGAATGTCTGTTACATGCAATATAACAATTTAAAAAAACAGTTAATTCAAGGTCAGTATTAAAGTGGTATGATTGGCTAACACTGACAAATGTAAAATGTGGGATTAAGACCTTGTAGTGTAACATATGGCGTGATTGAACCTGAATAATTTACATATTTGTAATTAAAACCCAACAAAAATGATATAAAATACCTGCCTATAATACATATTAAGGCCTACAGTGTTATTAATAATAGAGAACAACCTCACTAGTGTAATATTATAGTTAAAAATCAGTCTCAGCCAGTGTTATTTATCAAGTAAGTTATATATTAGACATTAAAATCTTCCTTTACCTGACTGTAACACATATTAAGGCCCCATCTAGAGTTATTATTTATGGAGGACAGCCTAACTAAGACAATGAAATGGCTAAAAATACTCTTGGCTAACAGTAACAAGTGTAAAATGTGGGAATAACACCCTATAGTGTTACATATTGTGTGATTTTACCTGACTAATTTATATATTAGGGATTAAAATGCTGCTTTACCTGACTATAGTACATTTTAAGTGCATTTTTTATGGAGATTAACCTAATTTATGTGAAATTATAGCTAAAAATCAGTGATGGGACTCAGAGTAGTAATTTAGCTCTTGTAAATGAGTGTGATGTCCTCTGATATGAGTTGTAGCTGGGACTGTTTCCTCTGATTATCGCTCCGACTCCGGTGGCGTCAGTTCGGAGGCGGTGAAGTGAAAGCGGCAGACAGATGGGTCGGTGGGACAGTGGAGGCTCTGTGTCTCCGCTGACCTCTCCCACTCTATTTCTTCCTCCTTTTCTTTGTCCGCCGCATTCCTGCTGTTCAACAGATTTGTGGCCAAGCTGCCGGAGGACCGCGGATTTATTAACTCATCGGTAACCCGGCTAGTTATCGGTCCGAGGCGTGCGGAGGCCTGAACGTTGCATCTCCAGAACCATGGAAGTTAATCTGCTGCACCGACGGCTTCCTTTAATTAAGACATTCCAGCTGATTTCTGAACCTGCTGCAGCGTTTGGTCCCATTCAGACGCCGCTGTCGGACTTCTGGTCCATCCAGAAAGTGCTTCATGGTTTGAGCACAAGAGAATAATGGTGTTGAAACAGGCTGCTGCAAAGCTGGACTACAGTACTGTACATTTATGTAGAGTATATAGCTGTAGTAAAATAAAATCAATAAAACAACAATAAAATAATAAATGTCACATCCAAATAAGAGAAAAAAGAGGTGGAATTATTGGTAAAATTAAATAAGAAAGTTAAGTACATAAATAAGTAAATAAATAAATGGTAAAAGAGCATAAAATTATCAGTAAAATAAATAGTTAAAAAACAACTACATGATAAAAAATGTAAAATAAAATGGAAAAGTTTTGAAAAGTTTATTTATTTACTTATTTCTGCATTTATTTTACTTATTCACTATTTTAAAAAGAAAAAAAGAAGGGTACTCAGGAAGACCAGAAGGGCGAAATAAAGTTAAACATTGTAAAAGATTTTCAAAATAAAGCAACACCAGATAAATTAATAAAAGAAATAAATATGCTGTGTCCAAGTAAGGGAAAAGAAGAAGTGGAACGAAAGAAAAATAGAAGGTAAAACCATAAACAGAGGGCTAAAAATATTAATAATATTGGTAAAAGTAAATAAATACAATAAGTACATAAATATGTAAAGAAATAACGGATAAATGAGAATATAATGAACAATGAAATTAAAGTAAAAAAGATTGACGATAAAAATTTAAAATAAAATAGAAAAAGAAAAGTAGTAATAATAAAAGCAATCAGTAATAGTAAATAGATATGGAACTAATAAATATAATAATAATATATATAATATAATAATACATAAAATAATATTTTATATATAATATAATAATACATAAAAGGTAAAAGAGAATAAAATGAACAGTTAAATTAATAAAGTTAAAAAACAATTAGATGGCAAAAATAATAATGATAAAAATAAAAAAAAATGCAAGGAGAAATATTAATAATAATTATTTATTTTTATAGAACCTTTTGAAAGAAGAGTTTATGAAAGGCTTTACTTTAAAGATTGTCCCATCAATGAGAATTTGCCTGGATAAGGTCATACTGCTGACCTGGACCACAAAGAATTATCACCAACACTGTGGTTCCCATCGGGTCGACAGAGTTTTCCCATCCTTCATCTCACTGTTTTGTCTCTGTGGTTTTGTGCTTTCACTGTTTTGCTTCAGTCTTTCCATCTGTGGCCACAACAGGCAACAAAAAATACCACCAAAAACCTGCTGAACACCGTTTCCCAGAGACAAACGGCAGGTACACAGAGTTAGTGGCCTATAAAACCTAAATATAGTGGAGCAAGCTGAGATTTGGATAAAAATAATGTGGTCAGTATGAAGGTGAGGTTAGTAGCCAGTTAGCTTAGCATTAGCTTAGCCTGTCCACCTTTTGTTAACACCGACAAACTGTCATACTTCACTTTATGGTACAATATTGATATATTCATGTACTTTATTGTACTATATGTTCTAGAATATGTGCTGTGTCGTTATATTTCTACTTAGAGACAAATCTGTGCAATATTAGTACTTCACTCTGTAATTCTTTCTCAGAATCTGTGCAAATACCACCAATGTGACCAGTACTGTTAGGTCTGGAACTAGTACTTGTGTATATTTTGGCTTATTTTTTATTTTTGTGCTGCATTCCTAATATGTTTGCACTATCCCCATTGATGCTGAAACAACGCAAATTATCCAAACTTATCTTATCTCTAACTTATGTCATTTTATCTTAATGTATCTCATCTCATTTTATCTTGTCTTATCTCATCTTGACGTCTCATCTTATCTGATTGCATCTCATCTCAACTTATCACATCATATCTAATCTTATCTCATCATATCTGAACTTATTTCATCGTATTTCATCTCATCGTATCTTATCGTATCTTATCTCATCTCACCTCAACTTATCTCATTTCAACTTAATTTAACTTATCTCCTCTATCTTCTTATCTTATCCCATCTCATTTCAGATCAACTTATCTCAGCTTACCTTAACTTATCTCATTGTATCTCATCTCATCTTAACTTATCTCATCATATCTCATCTCTTCTTATCCTATCTTGTCTCAACATATCTCATCTCATCATATTTAATCTCATTTAATCTCATTGTATCTTATCTCAATTTAACTTATATCTCTTCTTGACTTGTCTCATCTTATCTCAACTTATCTCAACTCAATTATCGTATCTTATCTCATCTTATCTGTTCTTATCTTGTCTCATCTCATTTTATATCAACCTATCTCAACCTACCTTAATTTATCTAATCTCATCTTATCTTAACTTATCTCATCTTTTATCATCTCTTATCCATTCTCGTCTCATCGTATCTCATCTCATCTTATTTAATTTCATCTTATCTCTGTGTATCTTATCTGATCTAATCTTATCTCATCTTATCTTGTCTCATCTCATTTCATCCCAACTTACTATAACTTATCTCATCTTATTTAACTGAACTTATGGAATCCTAACTTATTTCATCTCATGTCATATCATTTCATCTCATCTTAATCAATACAAAAAACAAACTGTATAAGCAACATATTATGATTATGTTGGGGTTATTTTGCCCAAACCATCCCTTGTGCCACTTTTCTCATTTGTCTCATCCCAGTATAGAGTATAAGAGTGATTAAGTCTGTTTCTAATGAGCTGAACTATTCCTGTAATAAAGTCCTGCCTCGTCCTTGCAGGTGAACATCCTGCTGCCGGTGAGCTTCGTCCTCGCCTGCCTTTTCCTCATCGTCGTCTCCATCTGGAAAACTCCCAAAGAATGCGCCATCGGCTTCGGCATCATCGCCACCGGAGTTCCCGTCTACATGATCGGCGTCTGGTGGAAGAACAAACCCAAGTGGCTGCTGCATGGAATCTGTGAGTACAGCATTTATCTCGTCTTCTTGGGAATAGAAAGTGTCTCAAACTGTATTTTCCACGAGTCTCACACTGGTCACTGAGAAATAAACAATATTTTTGCTTCAGCCAAGGCCATAAACATTCCAGTTTCTCTGTGTTCCTGTGTTTTGTCTATGAAATCTCTTTGTTTAGATGAATGAACAGTTTGTATGTGGATTCAGATGTAAATTAAAATACTCCTTTAGCTCTCCTGAAGCTTCCTGTTACTTGATTACAAAGACAACCTGCAGGTTCTCCAGGTTTCTATCATGCCGCCTTCTTCTTCTACATCTTCTTCTACTTGTTTTTATTCTCCTTTTTTGTTTGTCTTCTTCATCTTCTTCTCTGTCTTCTTCTTCTCATTTTTCTCCATCTTCTTCTTCTTCTCTGTCTTCTTCTTCTCCTTTTTCTCCATCTTCTTCTTCACCTTCTTCTGCTGCTTCTCCTCCTTTATCTTCTTCTTCTTTGTCTTCTTCCTCTTATTCTTTTTCTTCTTCTCCTTCATCATCTTCTTCAACGTCTGCTGCTTCTTCTTCAACTTCTTTGTCTTCTCCTTCTTCATCTTCTTTGTCTTCTTCCTCTTCTTTTTTGTCTTCTGCTTCATCTTCTTTGTCTTCTCCTTCATCTTTTTCTTGTCTTCTTCTGCTTCTTTTTCTCTTTCATCTTCTTTTCTTCTTCTGCTTCTTTTTCTCCTTCTTCATCTTGTTCTTTTTCTTCTGCTTCTTTTTTGTCTTCATTCTTCTTCAACTTCTTAGACTTCTTCTCCGTCTCCTTCATCTTCTTCTTTTCTTCTTCTTGTCTTCTTCTTGATCTCCTTGTCTTCTTCTCTTTTATCTCCTTCTTCATCTTCTTGTCTTCTTCATCTTTTTTCTTCATTTCTTCTTTTCTTCATCTTCTGCTTCTTCTCCTTCATCTTTTTCTTGTCTTCTTCTGCTTCTTTTTCTCCTTCTCTTCATCTTCTTCTTTGTCTTCTTCTATTTCATCTTCTTCTTGTCTTTGTCTTTTTTCTTCTTCATTTCTTCTTCTTTTTCTTCAATTTCTGCTTCTGCTTCTTCTCCTTCTTCATCTTCTTTGTCTTCTTCTCCTTTTCTTCCACTTCTTCTCTTTATCTTCTTCATCTTCTACTTCTTGTGCCACAGAAGCACCAGCAGAACTGGTTTTGTTTGGCTCCTTAGAAGTAAGAAATAAAGAAGCTGAGATGTTCCTTTATTGACACCAGATTGAAACTTGCATTTCCTCAAACTTTCATGAACATTTCTGCTTCATTTTGACCTAAACCTCATCGCCACACTGTTGATGTCTCTCTCTTGTTGCAGTTTCGACCACAGCTATGTGTCAGAAGGTGATGGAGGTGGTTCCTCAGTCGTAGAAGCCCCGCCTCCCACCTCAGCCGGCGGCCAATCAGACTGCACCAACAGTGACCTCTGGGCTTCGACATCACGACCGATGAAGCTTGACCTCTGTTGACCAGTTCTTCGCCCGACTCTCCCACACAAACACACACAAACAAACACAACCAGACCCACACCCTGTCCAGTCTGCAGGACGGCGATGAGGACCTGAAGGAGGCAACTCCGCCGTCTTCTCCTTTTGTCGTTTTCCCTTCGGTTTCTTTTGTTACTGACATTTTTGGGTTGCTTTTTTCACTATTTTTAGTCTCTGCCATTTGTAGTTTCTTATGCATTGAGTTGTTGTTGTTTTGTGAAGACGTTCAGGTAAAGTGACCCTCCCTCTGTCTCATCAGAAACCTCTAAGTGTTTAGAAAGCCGTGCCTTACGTGGCATTAATGAATTCAGAGCCGCCACAGGAGTTTGTCAGTTGTTGAGAATGATGGAGATTAAATCCTGAGCAAACAGGGAGCCGCGAGACTTTTGATTTCCAGAAGTGGAAGCGGCGTTGATGTCATTTAGCAGCTGGAAGCGTCCTGCTGTCGCTGGATGTTGTTACATGTCGGCGTCTGTGCTGCTTTATCAATGCGAGAATGAAATCTTCAGAGACTTTTAATAGCAATCAGCTGCAGCGGTTTACCCTCATGCAGGTCGTTAAATGAAGCCCGTTTAATATTTGTCATATTTGAGGGTTGAATAAGTCATTACATGCATGTGCAGTCTACTGATGTCGTCTCACAGGATTTCTGTGTATTTTTTCTTGAAAGAGGCCGTTTTATGCACATTTATTGCGTTTTCTAGAGCATATTAGGTGCTTTAATGTTAAAAAAACACATTATTTCAGTCATAGTGTACCTCCTCTTGGCATCGTCTGTCTGAAAAGCTTTGTTTTAGCTCCATTTTCTGTGTTGTGATTGGTCAGCTGGTCCGACAAATGCAAAGGTTTTGTGCTGTAGCTCCAAAACTCAAGGGCCAAACTAGCTGCCAGGGAGTTGCTATGCTAATATGTTGCATGGTGACGTAAATGGAAGAAATTTTAAGGACTTAAATGAGGCATTTCAGGCAGATAAGGAGCATCATTATAACACTAAATTAAAGGGAAAACACCCTTAGAAAAGCTTGATTTGAGTTCTTTAAATCACCAGATCGACAGAGCTGGGAAACCGTCTGCCACTGAAGAAAAGTGGGTCAAAACTTTTTTCTGCTGTTGGTTATTTTTCGGGTCACTGAGCTCGTGTTCACTTTGGGGATCGATATGTGAGCGTCAGAGCTGCCAGAGCGCCGTCGAAGCTCCGCCAGAGTCGAGTTTTTTCAGCCGATTTACTGTAAAAACTGTAAAAAACAAACAAAACAAAACACACAAACAGGTCGGAACAAGATGCTTTTAGCGTAGCTCGTGTTTTTGTGGAGGGAAGTTTTCACCGTTTTATTCTCTGTTACACTTTGCTGGTGGGTGGAAGGTCAAAGAGGACGACAGGCTTCAGTCTGTGGAGAGAAAAGCGAAGGAGTGAGTTTATTTTTCATTATTTTGGAGGAAATGCAGACAGATCACAGTATGAACTGCTAGTTTTCATTCTTTTTTCTTTTTTTTTTTACTTCACACACAGTCAGGCGCCAACCAGAAGAAGTTTAGTGCTGTAATATTATTATTATTATTAACATCGTCCTCCATCCTGGCAAAAAGGACCAAAAGCACACGTTGCCGTGGAAACGGGAGAGGTAAAAAAGTGTGACTTTTTAGAGCTAGAAGCCTTTTTTCTTCTAACACTCCAGCCGTCGCACAGGGCCGATGGGGGGAATAAAACTAACCCGGATAGGACTGTAGAAAGTTTATTTATTTATTTTTAGTAAACTTTGTTTGTTTGTTATTTAGTCCCTCTAATTTGTTTACAGGGCATTTTGTGGAGAAGTGCTTTACAAATAAATCTTGAGTTTTTTTTCCACTCTTGTGTTTTCTTGTGTTTGATTTTTTTTTATTCTCATCTGTTCGCCTTGATTCCTTATTTTTATTTATTCCATCTAAAACCATCAGAGATCTTCTGCTCGACCATCTTTGATTTGGATGAAACTCTTTTATCTTAAAATATAGATTTAAAAATAGTATCTATGAAACTTTAGATTGATATATGGAACACTTTCCAAGTTAAAATATTTTTAAAAATTGCTTATTGACCCACTTTCAGTGTTTTTTTTTTGCACATTGAAATTGAAACTGTTCAAACAACAATATTTCAGAAACTATTAAAGATAAAAGTCAGAAATTTTCTCTATTTCTCATCATGTCATTGATTCATGTATAATATTTTCAAAAAAAACCCCTGAGCTTTATGCCCATAATGACCAGAAAGATGTTTGTAGTCAAAGGTGAGGCCTTTAACCCCAATAACACCAAACCTACTGTCAAGCACGGTGGTGGCAGTATTATACTCTGGGGCTCACATTTAAATTTGACACTATGTTTAAATGACAATATCTCAGAAACTATTAAAGATAAAAGGTTGAAATTTTTACTGATATTTCTCATCATGTCACTGATTCAGAATCTGCAGTATTGGACAAGTAGCTCAAACAATCTGATTATAGGGAAGTTAATCCAGTCAAGCCTTAAGAGTCGACTGAAGTTTGCTGCTGATCGCATGAATAAAGAAAATTCCTTCTGGAGGAAAGTTCTGTGTTTAGTTGAAACTAGAAATTAAATGAAAATACCAAACCAAAAATATGCTTGGAGGAGAGAAGGTGAGACCTTTAACCTCAATAACACCAAACCTACTATCAAGCACGGTGGTGGCAGTATTATACTCTGGGGCTCACGTTTAAATTTGACACTATGTTGAAACAACAGTATCTCAGGAACTATTAAAAGATTGAAATTTTCACTTTTATTTCACATCATGTCATTTTTTCTGAATCTTAAATATTGTGACAAGTCCATCAAATAATCTAGTTAACCTTCTAACGTCTGTTTCAATAATATGAATTCAATAAGCATCATAGAAAAGGTAGCAGTTCAATCTTTATCCAGCCTAAAAACTGACGTCTGAAAATGAAAAGTATGTCAATTTAAAAAAAATAAATATTCTTTTCTTGTAAATATTTGGAGAACTATTTTGAAACTTTTGGGCGTACTTGTATGAGACTATCCACTAAGATTTTTGTATTTTTGGTCCAACTTGTCATATCTCCTTAATCAATATTGAAGGTTCAACAACTTTTTCCATTTTTATGACCAAGTATTTCATAATAAAAAGCATTCTGTATGTTTAGTTTTGTATTATTGTGACATGAAACCACATACGGTTCAGAAAATATCATTAACTGACTTCTGTATTATCAGTTACTTTGTTCATTTGAGCTCAAAGACGGACCTTTTCATGACGGCTTCAGTTTTCTTTAATATTTCAAGTCATCCATAATCACAGATTGTTTGATCTACTTGTTCAATACTGCAGATTCTGAATCAATGACATGGTGAGAAATAATAGTGAAAATTTCAGTCTTTTGTCTTTAATAGTTGCTGAGATATTTTAGTTTAAACAGAGCATCAAATTTCAAAGTGAACCCCAGAGCATGATAATGCCACCACCGTGCTTGACAGTAGGTTTGATGTTATTGGGGTTAAAGGCCTCAAATTCTCCACTATAAACACATTTCTGGTAAGTTCAGTTTTTTAATATTGCAGATTCTAAATCAATGATATGATGAGCAATAACAGTAAAAAAAAAATCTGACTTTTATCTTTAATAGTTTCTGAGATGTTGTTCAAACAGCCTCATACTTGTGCAAAAATTGACTAAAAGTGGGATGATGGGCAGTTCTTTTTTAAAACAATGTATCTCTTTAAGTATTTGATATATGAAGCTAAAATTTTACAAATATCTTTATAAATATCCACATTTGATGCTGTAGAAGTTTCAGGCAAATCAGAGATGGTGGAGCAGAAATTGTGGTAAAAATGTGATGATTTCAGACAGAACGATTCTTTACTTTTAGCATAAAGTTCAACCAAAACAAAACTCAAACTGCAGAGGTTTAAGTGACATAATTATATGAACACTGGACAAAACGATGGTCGAATAACCGCCTGACTTTTGAGCTCTGTGTGAAGTGGAAATCTGGACAGTCCTCGGTTTTAAATTTGGCTTTTTGGAGAACATTTTATTCAGAAAAGTCAGCATTTTATTCTTTGCAGTACATGAAGCTGGAGTCATTTCAGTCAAAGAGGGATTAGAAACAGAGCAGTCTGTACTTATTGTCAGTATAATAGAATTTATCTGCTTTGAAAAACAAACTTAAAGATGAACTAAACCAACATTGACATAGTGAAAGTCGCCCAGCAGCAAACTTCCTGCTGCACAAACTGTTTCATGTTTAATTTCACCGACAACAGCAACGTCGATCCACCTTAAATATCCACCTTAAACATGTTAATTAATGAATCATTAATTTAAAAAAACAAACAAACTGTGAATTTCTGTTGTTTCTGTTTGGCTAAAATGTAAAATGATGAATCTCATTTCCCAGCATTTGATGAATTAATCTGCTTTAATTATCAGTATTATTTAAAAATACTGCAACATATTCGCCATTTATTCTATTTTACTTCTATATGATGAATATATTGTGTTTAATTTACCTCAGAGTCACACAATAACAATAATTTAATAATGCAGCTCTAATTAGATCTACTTTATCTTTTAATTTTCTTGTTTGTTTAGATTGTAGAGAATTTTTATTTCATTTTTATCTGCATTCTGACCATCAAACTACACACATGGACAAAATTGTTGGTACGACTCAGTTAATAAAAGAAAAACCCACAATGGTCACAGAAATAATTTATACCTGACAAAAGTAACAATAAATTAAAATTCTATGAAAATTAAACAATGAAAATTAGACATTGCATTCAACACAATTATTTTAAAAAATAAACTCATGAAACAGGCCTGGACAAAAATGATGGTTCCCTTAACTTAATGTTTTGTTGCACAACCTTTTGAGGCAATCACTGCAATCAAACCATTTGTGTAACTGTCAATGAGACTTCTGCACCTCTCAGCAGGTATTCTGGTCCACTCCTCATGAGCAGACTGCTCCAGTTGTCTCAGGTTTGAAGGGTTCCTTCTCCAGACGCCATGTTTCAGCTCCTTCCACAGATGTTCAATAGGATTTAGATCAGGGCTCATAGAGGCCACTTCAGAATAGTCCAATGTTTTCCTCTTTGCCATTCTTGGCTGTTTTTAGCTGTGTGTTTTGGGTCATTATCCTGTTGCAAGACCCATGACCTGCGACTGAGACCAAGCTTTCTGACACTGGGCAGCACATTTCTCTCTAGAATACCTTGATAGTCATGAGATTTCATTGTACACTGCACAGATTCAAGACACTCTGTTCCAGATTCAGCAAAGCAGCCCCAGAACATAACAGAGCCTCCTCCATGTTTCACAGTAGAGACAGTGATCTTTTCTTGATACGCTTCATTTTTACGTCTGTGAACATAGAGCTGATGTGTCAAAAAGTTCCAGTTTTGTCTGGTCTGTCACTAGAACATTCTCCCAGAAGCTTTGTGGCTTGTCAACATGCAGTTTGGAAAATTCCAGTCTGGCTTTTTTCTGCTTTGTTTTCAACAATGGTGTCCTCCTTGGTCTTCTCCCATGAAGTCCACTTTGGTTCAAACATTGATGGATGGTGCGATCCGACACTGATGTACCTTGACCTTGGAGTTCACCTTTAATGTCTTTAGAGGTTGTTCTGGGCTCTTTTGTTACCATTCGTAGTATCCGTCTCTTCCATTTGTCATCAGTTTTCCTCCTGTGGCCACATCCAGGGAGGTTGTCTACAGTCCCATGGATCTTAAATTTCTGAATAATATCTGCAACTGTAGTCACAGGAACATCAAGCTGCTTGGAGATGGTCTTATAGCCTTTACCTTTAACATGCTTGCCTATAATTTTCTTTCTAATCTCCTGAGACAACTCTCTCCTTGGCTTCCTCTGGTCCATGTTTAGTGTGGTACCCACCATGTCACCAAACAGCACAGTGACTACTGTAACCCTATAAATAGGCCGACTGACTGATTACGAGTTTGTAGACACCTGTGATGCTAATTAGAGGACACACCTTGATTGAACATGTCCCTATGGTCACATTATTTTCAGTCTTTTCTAGGGGGACCATCATTTTTGTCCAGGCCTGTTTCATGAGTTTATTTTTTAAAATAATTCTGTCAAACCACAGTTCAAAAACAATGTCTGATTTTCACTGACTAATTTTCATAGAATTTTTATTTATTATTACTTCTGTCAGATTCAAATTATTTCTGTGACCATTGTGGGTTTTTCTTTTATTAACTGAGGGGTACCAACAATTTTGTCCATGTGTGTAGATTGTTTTGAGGCTATAATGTGAAAAACAAACTGATGAAGTCTAAAAAATAATGTGAAAACTTAATGCAACAGTTTGCATTAATATTTTTGAATTTAGACAACTTCTAAAGAAACTTTGTTCAAGCAACAACCAGCCTTCCCTGTTCAGTCAAATTCTTCTTCTTCTTGTTCTTCTTCTTCTTCTTCTTCTTATTATTATTATTATTATTATTATATTTTTATTTATTTTATTTTTGTTAAGCATAAGCACACATTTTTAAGGTGATTAATGACAAAAATAAGTTCTTCCAAGTAGTGTTTTCATGTTATTTTAAAGGATTTTTTGAAGCGTTTTGTACTAAATGACCATAATTGTGATCATATATTTTTAAGTTGGCAGATTTTTAAAAATAAGTTGCTCCAGTGTTCAACAAAAAAGGGAAGGAGACTTGAAAATTAAGTTATTAATCTGATTTTATTAGGTTGCCTCAACTTAAGCTTAATCAACCACCTAATTTGAGTTGAAATTACACAAAATATTAAGTTGGTGCAACATTATTTCATTTTTTTTGATTTTGCAAACATGAATTTAATTAAAGATGTGAATCAATCCCTTGAATGACTTGAATGACAAGCCAGATTTAGATTTATAGTCAAAAAAACTGTTGAATTTGAACCATTTTATTTCATTTCTGTTGGAGATGGTGTGTAAAAAATGGCTCATAAACTTTGAAGTTGTTGGAATACTGTGAGAAATGTGGCTTCTATCCAACCAGAAATGGTTCTTTCCATTTCTAACGTGTTCTGAAATGTAAATATGAACCAAGACCAGCTGATGCATCGTGGGTAAAACCAAAGAGCTTTGTATTAGAGGGTCAGACAGGAGAAAGTTGCACATTTTGGGTGCTCACAAGACAGAAAAAAGCTGTAAAATCACCTTTAAGTGTTTTTTCTTCTCTTTATGCTGCATATCTGCCTTTTTCAAGCTTTAATCTGCCTTTAAATGCTCTTTTTACAGTCAGCTGATGCTCAGATCCTCTGGTATCCAGCAAAGATTTATAAATAATCTGAACTTCCTGCAGCCTCCCATCTGTAAGCTGCAGCTGGAAGCACGTTTTGCAGAGATATGTAGTCGTAGTTTCACACCTTTATGCTGCTTTTCTGCTTCTGCAGACGCACAAAAGTCACTTTTTTTCTTTAGCTAATAGTGAAGAATAAATCTACAGTTTTGGGTGCAATTTTAGTTCAGTCGCACAAAAATACAAGTTTAACTGTTAAATACACTTTTAAATTGTTTGACAGTTAGCATTTTTCTGTTATTTTAAATTAAATTTCAAGTTTTGTGTACTTAATTACTAGTTTTTAAGTTGGTAGAT
Organism: Amphiprion clarkii; assembly: GCA_027123335.1. Classification (NCBI taxonomy): domain Eukaryota; kingdom Metazoa; phylum Chordata; class Actinopteri; family Pomacentridae; genus Amphiprion; species Amphiprion clarkii. The sequence goes on along the minus strand of CM049570.1, from coordinate 33,844,524 downwards.
TTAAAAAAAAATGAATAAAGTGTTGAGTAAATAGCAAAGGAGACTTGAAATCTTGAAATAAAAGCAGAGAAAAATAAAATTATCAAGCCAATTTCGTCAATTTACCTCCACTTATTGAACTAATGCAGAAAGTTGAGTTTAAATTACACACAATGTTAAGTTGATGCAGCATTATTACGTCAACACGACCCTTCAAAATAATGTTTGGAATTTAAAATCAGTAAATGAGACACTTTTATCTTATAAATGTGCATCTAGATGTGAGCATGTGTCCTTTGATTTGCTTTTATAGTGCAGAACAAAATGATTTTGATGATGAATTTATGCATTTTTTCAGTCTTTTGTTGGTTCTTTGTGCCTTTATTCTGAAGGTTCAACCTCTGAGATGCTGTGAAACCTGCAGCAGAGATTCCTTTTCTCTTTCTATGCTGCAGTTCTGCTTTTTTCAAGCTTTATTCTGCTTTTAAATGCACATTTTACAACCTGCATTCCCGCATCCATTAAAGATTTGCAAATGATTTGAAATTCCTGCATCCCACCTCTGTTTCTGACTGGATGCATGTTTTGAAGATGTTAAAGCTTCTGAAACCTTCTTTAGTTTGCAGCTGGAGGCCACTTCTGTGCTTGTTCAGGTAAATATGAAGGACAAAGCTGCAGTTTTGGGTCCATTTTCAGTTCAAGATGCAAGTAAAACATTAATGTATTAAATTTACTTGAAACTGAGTTGAGGTGAGAACAGATCGACCTTCAGCCGCTTTATCTTTGTTTCCTCCTGACATCTGTCCCATTCGGTATCTTGTTTTTATCCTGGAGATTGAAAAGAAACACAAACTGTCTCCGTCTTGACGTCTGACAAACAGCAGCTCAGTGTTTAGTTTGGAAGCTAATCAGCTAAAAATGTTGTGTTCAGACGCCACGTCGCTGCTGAGGCTGCTTCAGGTTTAAGGTTGAAATGACACTCAGCTGATGAATGTTCTCAGAAGCAAACAGGCTTTAATCCTCGGAGCTATTCGGAGCAGCCAGAGGTGGAAGTGAAGGCTGATCCCAGGTCAGTTTACAGTCTGACGGTAAATGTAAAGCAGGAGGACGAAGAATGAAGCTTAAACCCAGGACTGTTGAACCACTGATCCATTTATTAGCTTCTCTGCAGCTTTCATTTAAACTAAATGATCTTCATCAGCAGATGAAGGAGGAGATGCTGCTCTAGAAGTCCTTTAATGTAAATTATAAATCACAGAACTGCAGAGGACTTCCCGATGTAACACAAAACAGTGTCAAACTCATCTTAATTCAGGGCCACATTCAGCCCAGTCTGAGGCACAAAATATTTAGTCACAGATATCTGGAACTGAACAATATTATATTTTACTTTTAAAAAGATAAAACACAAAAACAAGACAAAATGTTGCAAAAATGAGATGTAAAATAACAAAAAATGAGACAAAAAACACAACACAAAACAAAAAAGTAACAAACAAATGGACAAACGACACAATCGAGATAAAAAATGACAAAAGTGTGAAACAAAACGACAAAATGATACACAAAACAACAAATAAAGCAAAACACAAAATGACCAAAATAAGACGAAAAACACAAGTGAGACAAAAAGGAAACACAAAACGACAAAAACGATAAACAAAATGACAAAAACACGAGACAAATGATAAAAGTCAGACAGAAAATGACAAAAAAACAAAAACAAGACAAAATACTAAAAAATGAGAAACAAAATGACAAAAAGTGACACACAATATGACAAAAAATGAGGCACAAAATGACAAAAAAAGAGACACAAAATGACAAAAATGAGATACAAAATGACAAAAGCGAGAAACAAAATAAAAATAAATGACACAAATGACACAAATGACATAAATGACACGAAACAAAACAAAAAAGAGACAAAAAGTTAGACAAAAAAATATGAAGGGCCAAAAAAATGGACAAACAACAATTATGAGACAAAAATGACAAAAGCATGAAACAAAACAACAAAAACGCAACACAAAACAACAATAAATCAAAACACAAAATGACAAAAACAAGATGAAAAACTCAAGCGAGACAAAAAGGAAACCAAAAGGAATCTCGCTGGATTTTGGTTGATTTTTTTTTTTTATGTTCTTAAAGAAAACATTAGATGTTTTACTGATATATATGTAATTTGGGGGATTTTTTGCAGAATTTTGGGATTTTTTTCAGACAAGGAAACCGTATTTTTTGCTGCCTGTAAATGAAGACAACAGGAGGGTTAAATCAGCTAATGATGATAATATTTCACAGATATTTGCTGTTATTGTCTCTGTGGTGAGAATAGATCCTTGATTAAAACTCCTTCACACCTCCTGCCTTATTTTGCTGAAACTGTTCCACTACTTCCTGCAGCTGCTTGAGTCTGACTGCGTTACTTTGAAGGAGCGTTTTAGGAAATTGCACGGCGGCGGATTCGGCCGCAGGATGCTGCAACATTTCACAGCCAAACCTCAGCTGACCTCCGAGGAGCTTCCATCACAAGACCGTCGCTTCACAACTCTTCATGGGTGTTTGTGTGAAGAGCTGGAAACGAGTGTTTGTCACATTTCATGCAGTAAAACGCTTGTAAGTATTTCAAGAATGTGCTGAGTTCAAACTGGAAAAGAAAACTGTAAAAAGAAACTGTGAAAATCTGCAGCAATGAGTCCAGAGCAGTAAAAAGCGACTGAATGTGGTGATTAAAAACCATCAAAACAGTGACAGAAAGTATCTGTAGAATCATTTTCAGCAGATTTAAATACAGCTAGGTTGCACTTTTATCTGATTTTACTTTATATTATCTGTAATTGATCAAAACAAGGAAAATAACAGATTCAAAAATAAATACCCCCCATCTTTAATGTACATATTATTCCCTCAAATAGCATCATATACCTGTAAAATTTTCAGTCATTAATGTGCATATTTTTCTCTCAAATATCTGGAATATAATATTTTTTGCTGATTTAAATACAGTAAAAAATATTGTATTTTTACTGCTAAAAGTAGAAACACGTCGTAAAATGCTGTAAAAGAACAAATTATCGATTATAGATTAATTATCAGAGGAAGCAGGATAGGCATCTGGATGGAGGCAGTTAGAAGCTAGGCGAATTTTCTCGCTAACCGGCTTAAACGTTCCTCAAAATCCCACCTGGGTGGAATCCCACTGGGCTGCAGGAGCCAGACCCGTTAGATGGAGAGCTGGTCCCGTAATTCTCTGATAGTTAATTAATTTATTTGATTAATTCAGGAGATTTACTGCTGAACCCTTAGGGTTTTGTACACCACCATCCACCCCAACCTCCTCCTGCCAACTCTGATTCACTTCATACAAGACCTGCTGCTTTTATTAGTTTAAACCCGGGCTTAGATTCAGAACACGATGTTTCTAAAGGCTCATTAATGTCTTAGGGAAGGTTAGTGGGGTTTGGAGGGATTATTTCTGAAGACGTCTGGATGCTTTAGTGGAAAGTTCAACATGGGTGAAAACAACCCAGGTGGGAATCCAGGTGAGTTTTCTTGACCGGTTGATTGGAGGGAGAGACTCAGGTGTGTCCGATGAGTGTAACGAGGTAAAAGTAGGTCACCACACCCAACTACACACTCCTACACAACAAAGGGAACAGTGGTGATCTGTGACCAGCATAATTAAAGCTTCACCCATAAAGAACACGTTTCCCAACAAGTGAGTTTAACCTAAATCCAGCTGAAGAAGCAACTCTGTTATCTAGAAAATGGAACTTCCTCTTTGGGTTGCTGTGAAAACACAACCAGCTGTTGCTGAACATCTGCCACTCGAAGCAGTTTTTTTCCAGCAGCAGTTCAACCGATCAAACATGTTTCAGGGCAAGATAAGACAACTGTTTGATGAGTCCGCTGGAAACAAATTAGAGCTTTGTGTTCTGCTGGAACAAGAGCAGCTCGTGACATGAACTCGCTGTTTCCCTCCACAAAAATGGAGTTTCCAGTTAACTCTGGGCAGGAAACAGTTCACTGATGTAACTGTAAAGTCAGATAATGAATAAAACTGCCCAAATTAGTTGGGTTACATGTTTTAAAGCGACAAAAGTAAACTGTAAACCTCAAACGTGGTCTTAGTTCCATCCTGGATTTAACCAATCAGGTGTGTTTGACAGCACTGACGATTCTCATGAACACTAAAACTTGACTGAACTGGTTCATGACTAAGACCCAACAGTGTAAAAGTTGCAATTGCAGCAGTTTTGAAATATAAAATACATTTTTGTCTGCACTGTTGATCTGCTCTTTAGTCTTAAAAGAGGCCTGAGGGTTTTTTCTCATCCTTATACACTTCCTGTCCAAAAAACAAGTCGCCACCTGGATTTAACCAAGCAAACAGGTAAGATCCTTCCATTGGATAAATTACTGCAGTGATGAATACGTTTCAGCTGCAACAACTTATTTAACTCTGGCTGATGCAGTAAGGAGCTTCTCATTTCTTAAACAATCATGTTAGAAGATATATCCTGTGGTCATAGAAAGGATGTTAGTCTGTCTCAGAAGGGTCAAATTATAGGCCTTCAACTGAAACTACTAAAATTGGGGTAAGAACCGTCCAACGCATCATTAAAACCTGAAGGATAGAGGAGAACCATCATCTTGGAGGAACAAACTCTTAGATGATCGTAGGAAACCAACAGTAGAACTCACGGCTATGTTTTACCCTTTGATGCACAGTGTGGGTGAAGAGATACCCACTGTCCATTGGATTTGGGTCACTTTCGACCCATGTTGTGCATCAGAGGGTTAATAGTGAAAGTAAGAGCATTTCCACGCTCATTGCGAAGGGAACTCAAGAGATTGGGATTAAACAGCTGTAGCTCTAAGAAAACCACTGATCAGTGAGGCTAATCAGAAAAAAGGCTTCAGTTTGCTAGGTAGCATAAAGATTGGACTCTGGAGCAATGGGAGAAGATCATGTGGTCTGATGGGGCCAGATTTACCCTGTTCCAGAGTGATGGGGGCATCAGGGTAAGAAGAGAGGTGGATGAAGTGATTTCCTCATCATGGCTAGTTCCTACCAGCCTGTGGGTGTTAGGGTTATGATCTGGGGTTGGTCAGGTTCAGCAACGTTATGTTCCCAAAGAATGAGGTCAGCTGACTACCTGAAAATACTGAATGACCAGGTCTTTCCATCAGTGGAGTTTTTCTTCTCTGATGGCATGGACATGTTCCAAGATGACGATGGGGTTCACATTGAGAATGAGTGGATCAGGGAGCATGAGATGGATTGTCCTCCACAGAGTCCAGACTTCAGCACCACTGAGAATCTTTGGGATGTTCTGGAGAAGACTTTGTCCGACTCTCCCATCATCAATATGAGATCTTGGTGAAAAATGAATGCAACTCTGGACAGAAATAAATCCTGTGACATTGCAGAAGCTTATTGAAATGATGCCACGGTAAACGAGTGCTGTACTCAAAGCTAAAGGCAATCCAGACTGATGCTGTCTTAGACTTTCATTTTTTTCCTCTTTAATGTATCTGGAACATAACGTGACTTTAACACCACATATTTTGCATTTTAGAATTCCTAATAAATGGTCTACATTTTTATTCACCAATCATTTTGACATTTCCCAATTATTCAACAGAGTAAAACTAATCTTATAAAAGTGCTAAAGTGTTTAAAATTAGTGTTATAGAATTATCTAGTAAAAGCAAACATATTTAGAGTGTTTCTGTCCTGCACTTCAGTTTCGGTTCCATGTGAAAATCATGTTTGTGAAACTATGAAACTGCCAGGTGTGAGGTTATAAATATATTTATTATTCTGTCAAGTTTCTTTATTTTTTAATAAGCCTGAACGACTCCTCGGGATAAAGTAGATATATGATGAAGTTTAGACAATCTGCTGATTTATGTTGTGAAATTTATGGTAAAATTACTTCTAAAAATAACTATGAAAATCTGACGGACCAATAACATTTAAATAGCTGTAAAAACTATTAGTATAACCAAACATGTCAAAATATATAAAACAATGTATATATTTCTAGTTGATTTGCATCCTATTTTTAACAGTCAACATGTAACTTAACACTTTTTTCCTGCAATTTTTTAGATATTTTTCTGAAAATAATTTTTAAAAATTATTTATGACAAAAAACTAATATATGAATATTTTTGCTGATTTGAATGCAGGAAAAATGTAGTAAAACACTGAATTATCATTTATAATAAATATACAAACTTTTGATCTGAAAGTTATTTGCAGTTTTGGCTTTTTTGCTTATTGCTGACATTTAACAAACTGTAAAATAACAGTAAATTATCTGAAAACGCCTGTTTTTTCGAAGCTATTATGTTTTTTTTCTGCTGATTTACAGACTAAAGGTCACTGTGACAGTTAATATAATTAAATCTGAGGATTTACTGCCTCAGTAAATGTGTTTTAGCAGCAATTCTGACTTTTCCACACAGGTTTAGTGAGTATTATTAACTTTATCTGCTAATTATCTGGGTGTGGCACTGAGGATTAAAGCTAACTGGAACATTTTAACGATCCATTGTTGAAGTTGATAGTTTGTTAATAGAACTCTACATGTAGTGACGAGTGAAAATGTTTAAGAAGTTGTGGTTTAAAGAAAATTTAATCTCCCTGCTTAATGACAGTCCTTCCAGTCAAATCTAACAGTGAAAGATGGAAGTAAAAGCAGGAAAGTTGTTTGTTTAATTATTGAACAAATAATCCAAGAAACTGTCTTTCTAATCACTATGTGCTGCCACGTTACACAAGTTACCTGCAGAGCTGAAATACCGATTACGTTATAGAGTACAAGTAGTACTGTAGAATTTTGGACTTAGCCATAAAATAAAACAAAATTAAATTAAATGAAATTAAACTAAATTAAATTCAGTTAAATTCAATTAAAAATAAATAAATAAATGTTGATCTTGAAGTGTGTAAATAAAAAACCCCAACTAAAAACACCTTTGGAAATCCTAATACACTTTCAGCATGCACAAAACTGTATGAATTGAACAATTTTCAAGTAGTTTCAAGAAATTTCATGAAGCGCTGGGCAGCTGTTCTCGTTTTCTGCCACCTTTCTTTGTATTTCTAGTTTTTTCTTTTCCCACGCTCAGCCACAGCTGCAGCTGAAGGCCGTGTGAGAGGAAACCAGCACAACAAACGGCCTGAATCTGCTCTCCGACAGCAGCGAGCTCTGACTTTAACTTCCCTCCATAAACTCTCAGAGCGGCTGGATGGAGAGCTGCCTTCAAACGCTGTTTACGTCTGTTTGTCTTTTCTATTGTCTGACGGCTTTAAAGCAGCTCAGAGGGAGAAGAAACAGAACAAAAGCATCTTGGTTGGTTCTGATTGGATTTTTACCAAAACTTGGGGAGATTATGATCAGTAGAGGAGGAAAAATTAAAGGATTTTCAAAGCATTTTCCTTTTCAGATAAACAATATCAAACACTGCTGGCTTCATTCAGTCATACACACACGTGAAGTAAAGACAAAAGCTGAATAAAAGAATTATAGATGTACAATTAAAGTACAATCATACTAGTTGAAGATATAAGGTGCCAAAAATGCTGGTAGTTACACAAAAGGTGCAAAATTGTTGGTATTTACAAAAAAAAACTGAGTATAAGAAGAGTACAGAAAAGCCCCGGGTAAAAATACAATGAAAAACAAACATATATAAAAAAAAACAAACAAAAAAAACATATATGCTTTAGTCCTGGTGGGCCGGAATTATGGGATTTATTGTTTACTCATTACTTTGTCTAAAGGGGTATAAAAATGCAGAACAGGCCCAGTTAATTCTGTTAATTCTTCATGTGATTTTGCAAAAGTTAAACATCTCGTTGAGGTTTTGATGTTAAGGCGCAGATGGCAGGAGCTTCAGTCACAGTTAGTTTCAGCAGGAACAATGACTGAAGTAACATCTGTATTTAGATGTGTGTGAAAGATGTCAGTAAATACTGTTAAAAATGTGATGCTCAAGCAGGTGACCTCAAATGTCAATGCAGAGCATAATCACACTGTCAGCAAAAACAATGTTTATTTTTAAAATGTTTTGGTATATATGGATAGTTAAAGGTCAGAATAGAAGCCAAAATTCTTAAAAACAGAACAAGAAAATATTTTTTAATGAAAAATACATAATACAATTAAAAGACTAAACTATGTATTAAAAAATAAAATTAAATAAAAATATCTAGAAATAAATTCATAAAATCAGAATAAGAAAATAATTGTAAAAAATGAAATTATACTCTATACAATGAAAAGACTAAGATATGTAATAAAAATTATAAAATTAAATAAAATATCTATAAATAAATTAATTCATAAAATCTGAATAAGGAAATATTTTCTTAAAAATCAAATCATATACAATACAATGAAAAGATTAAAAGATGTTTAAAAACAGTAAAATTAAATGAAATATCTATAAATAAATTACTTCTTGAAATCAGAATAAGCAAATGAATTAAAAAATAAATAATACACAATAAAATATCTATGAATAAATTCATAAAATCAGAATAGGATTTTAAAAAAATTAAATAATACTCAATACAAAAAAACTGAAATATGTAATAAAAATTGTAATATTAAATACAATATCTAAAAATAAATGTTTTGCTAAAATCAGAATAGGAAAATATTTTTTATAAAATCAAATAATACAACACAATGAAAAGACTCAAAGATATGAAATTAAGTAAAATATCTATAAATAAATTAATTGTTGAAATCATAAAAAGACAATGAATTTTAAAAATTAAATAATATACAATACAAAAAAATGACTAAAATATCCATAAAAAATACAGAATTAAATCAAATATCTATAAATAAATTCATAAAATCAGAATAAGAAAATCATTTTCAAGTAATAGGTGATACACTGAACAGACTAATATCAGTAAATTAATTATAAAGAAAGAAATCATTACTTAAAATTTGTTCTAAAAAACAGAAATAAATAAATGAATAAATTCCTGAGTTATTGTTGAAAAAAAGCTTTAAATTTAATGAATAAAAAAAAATTACTGAAAGGGAGTTGACATCCAAAAAAAAGTGTTTGATATATGAAGCTAAAACTTCACAGATATCATTTTAAATATCTATAATTTATGGTATAAAGGTTTCAATCACATCTGAGATGTTGAGCAGAAGATGATCATGATCCTTATTAGACTAGTGATTAATTTAGAGCCCAGATAATAGGAGCCCAGACTTATGTAAATGCATCATTTTCTGTAGAACAATGACAGAACTTCGTGTGAAGGTGAGGACTGGTTGCTCTGTTTCTCCAGAGTGATATCAGATTTCCATGATGGTTTAATAAATTGTGCTCAGCAGCTGCAGCAGCGTCTCTTTGACAAACCTTGATAATCGTTACACGGGTAATTTCCTTTTCTTTTCAGCTGTCAACATCTGCGCTCATCTCTTTTATTCCCTCCCTGCTGCGTCAGTCACGACCGGCTAACTGGCTTCATGATGGAGAGAAGATTGACGCAATGATGCTGAGTCACAACGGCAATTTGTGGTGTTTGTTCGTGCAGAGGGGCTCAGGTGCAACCAGACGTCTGTTCTTATTCACTCATCAGGGAAAACAACATTTGTTCATAGGAGATTCTCTTTTAGCATCCCCGACCCGAGCTTTTAAATGTACCTGAGACCAGAACTCCAGTTAGATTATCTAGATTTGAGGTGATAAAGTGACGTCAAGCCAGGAAAAAGTGAACGTTTTTAAATTCAATCTAGTCAGCTCATGTAATTCAGGACGAGAACTGAACGAGCCAAAGCAGACGAAGACAAACTGGTTAAAATCCAACAAAATCAAACCAAGTCAGGCCAAACAGAGGCAGCCTGTGCTACTTTAATAACATTCATGTCAACTAGATTAGAATTAAACCAAACCATATGGAGTCAAATCAGCTAAAATCAACCAGAAATCAAAACAATAATCATATGAATCAGGTTAACTTAATTTCAATCTATTCTGATTCACCAGATGTAGATTGAGGTCTTACCGGTTTCAAAATCCATTTCACTAATGGAAATGATAACAACCTGCCATGCTAAAAATTTCAAACTTCCTGTATTACGCTGGAGTTCCGTTCCTACGGCGCGACATAAGTCGATTTTCGCCGTAAGTCGAAACTCCGGCGAAAATGTAAACAAAGCCGTTACGTGCATCATGATATCATCAGTTCTTCAGAAAAGTCCTGAATACCAACGATTTTCATCCATGTATGAGTCATTTTACAAGAAGACAACAGAATATGTTGCACTGTTTTTACACTCGCCAGCGACTTCCACACAACCGATGTAAAGATGAAACCGTACGTTGTAAACCAAAGACCGCCCCAAAACCAGTTCCGATGTAATGACGAAATGCCATAGGTCGAGGACATCGTAAACCGAAGACCGCCTGTAATTTGGATCATCCAGTGAGGACGCCCTGCTAGTTTCTTCCTTAGATTATCCATTTTAATGACAGTTCTCATCCTCCTACATGCAAGTGTTCCAACAAAACAGTTAAAGTATATGCAGGGGCACCATCACTGCATCCTGGGCTTAGCACCGCCCACAAAGACTGTGATTGGTTGTTTTTCACTTCTATAGCAGATTGATAGGAAGTTTCAGCCATCTGGCTATGTGACACTAAGTGAAGTCAGATTGAGCTGAGTGAACTAAAATCAGTGTCTCAGACCATTAAAGTCGCAATAATCAGTTCAACTCCATTCAGATCAAGTCAACCCAATGTCATCTTGAGATACAATAAAGCCAAACCAGTTATCTTATCAAAATTAAAGTACATTGTTTTCCTTTCCTTCCGTTATCTGTGTGTTACTGTTTTCAGTAACATACAGCCTTCCTGAAACAACCCTCAGCAGCTGCCTACTGAACTGAAAATTGTCCACTAACAATCTAAAACCAATCAAAATCTTCTTGGGCGAAGCTAAGCCCAGGATGCAGCAACAGTGCCCCATCCAAATACTAAACACATCCAAACATAGGGAACATTTGCAAACACTGTAATTAAAATGGAGAATCCACTGAACAAACCAAGCAGGGATGACTTACTTTACAAATCCTCAGGTTGCTGTTGTCATTTCCTGTCACAAAGGTAATTCTGAAGCATGTAAATAGTGGAAGAAGAGGAAAAAGTCGCATGAAACAAACAACCGACTTAAACCAACAGTCAACATCTGGTAGGTCAGATTATGTCAAGTGGAACACAAAATGACAAAAATTAGACAAAAAAACCCCAACCAGGACAAAAAGATAACACAAAACTACAAAAACATAAAACAAAACAACAAACGTCAGACAAAAAACAGCAAAAAAAGACAAAATATTACAAAAATGAGACATAAAATGACAACAGAACAATGAACAATCTAATATTTTACTTCATGATCAAAACAACTTGTTGACACCTAGGAATTATTTTAAATGTATAGTTTTACTCATTTTCAATTTCCAGTTAATGTCTTCTCTGTCACTTTTACTCTTTACAAAGTCGGGCCGGATTGGACCCTGTGGAGGGCCGGTTTTGGCCTGCAGGCCGCATGTTTGACACTCCTGACTTAAGGTGTTTTGATTCTTGAGGGTTTTATGTCTATTTTGAGTCTTTTTTTTTGTCTCTTTTGGGTCTCATTTGTGTCTTTGTTAGTTTCCTTTCAGTCTTTTGTAGTTTCTGTAGGGTCTTGCATATATCCTACAGGTTATTTTGAGATGCCAACTTTTACAACATGAAGCAGTCGGTGGTTTTAAATGTGTCGTTTTCAACCTTTAGAGGCTGGATTTAGGGATGTTTGTGATATGTTTTCATGTCTGCTGATGCTCCTGATCAAACACCAGCTCTTATAAACATCATTCCCTGCAGGGGATGGAGATCAATGCTGCTTCTGATGCTCTAGGAACCAGCATCCCTCCAGGGCCCTCGTGACTCCAGTGAAACATCTCAAAGATGGAGCGTATTTCTGAATCGTGACTTTAAAACAACTCGTGTTTCTTTGTGTTAATTAGCTCCTCGTAGCAGCTTGTGGTAAAATGTGACTCCGGCCCGAGGTGGTCAGCGAAGGTTAGCAGGAAGGAGTCATGAGTTGTGTTTGCAGTCAGCTGATGTGTGTGTGTTTGTGTTCGCCAGGCTTTTGTGGACGCTGGGAAGGAAAATGAATATCACAATATGCTGACAGATGGCTGGAAAGGGCCGAAGTCGCCTCTGCAAATTCATTTTGTGGCAGGCAGATATGAAAAATAATTACATGAAGCTGCTGCGTTCACAGCAGCAGAAATGAGATGGAAGAACTGATAAATAAAATCAATAAATCAGCAGTCGCTTGACATTTAATCTGCCTGCAGTCGCTCGTATTTCTCTGGAATAATTCCCTCGTCCAACAAAGCAGGCATCGCTTCTCACTATCTGGTTATTGTCTGAATGGAACATTTTATCTCTCAGTGTCACTCAGTCAAATACTACATCAGGGGTGTCAAACATGCGGCCCGTGGGCCAAAACTGGTCCTCCACAGGGTCCAGTCTGGCCTAACTTTGTAAAGAGTAAAAATTACAGAGAAGACATTAACTGCAGATTGTAGATTAGTAAAACTATAAATTTAAAATAATTTCCAGGCCATGGCAAGTTGTTTTGATCATAAAGTAAAATACTTCATTGTTCATCGTTCTTTTGTCATTTTGTGTCTCATTTTTGTAAAATTTTGTCTTTTTTGTCTAACTTTTGTCATTTGTTTCATGTTTTTGTTTCTCTTTTTTGTTTTGTTTCGTGTCGTTTGTCTCATTTTCTTTTCTCGCTTTTGTCATTTTTTGTCTTGTGTCATTTGTGTAATTTCTTGTCTTGTTTTTGTCATTCGTGCATTTTTTGTCACTTTTTTGTCTAATTTTTTGCCTCTTTTTTGTTTTGTTTCGCGCCGTTTGTCTCATTTTTTGTGATTTTGTTCTTCGTTTTTGTCGTTTTGTGTCTCATTTTTGTAATATTTTGTCTTGTTTTTGTTGTTTTTTTGTCTTTTTTGTCTGACTTTTGTCATTTTGTTTCATGTTTTTGTCGTTTTGTGCTATCTTTTTGTTTTGTTTTTTTGGTTTTATTTTTGTCATTTTTTGTTTTGTTTTATTTGTTGTTTTGTGGGGTTTTTTGTCTCACTTGTGTTGTTTGTCTGCTTTTGTGAGTGTAGTGTGTAAATGATAAACTTGAATTTATTTTTCTTAATAAATTTCAGGTTGTTCATGTTGTTTTATAAAAAAAAAAAGATAATTCCATAAATGTGAACATTTTTGCACTAAAACAAAGAAAAATCTGGAGTTGTCATTACTTAAAGGTTATTATTCTGTGATTTTATTGGTCACTTGAGATCAAATTGGCCTGAATGTGGAACCTGAACTAAAATGAGTTTGATCCTCTGTACTAAATTATCTGTCAAAGCTGAGTAAAAAGAAACACACAGCTGACCTCTTCTGGTCAAAACGTGCACTGTAATCTGATTTTAAAGAGTTTTTCTTCACTAAAATCCCTACATTTTTGCAACAATATGAAAATCTAAACAGCTTTTCATTCTGCAGAGAGACTATAAGGTAAGAAACAACACAAAATGCAGCAGTCATGTGGCTCACTAGTCTGACAGTTTTATTTCTGTTAAATAAACTGCTTTAAATCTTCAGTAAACATGTTCAGTGCTTAATTTTTAACGTATTTTAAAGGCACACAGCAAGTTCCTGTCTTAAATTATAATTATAAATGACTGAAAAGAAGAATCTTTCACCAGCATGTTAGTTTCATTTCTTTAAAAAAAAATATATTTATGTCCAGTTAAAAGACAAAACTCTTTTTCAAAACTTGTGTTTTGAAGTGGATAAAACAATGATTTTAGGTGGAATTATCTTGGAATTGACAACATTTCTAACCTGACCCATCAAAGAAAAAAACAACAAATAACTAACATGTACATACAATATAGATAATAAAGTTTTGAAGAGTTTTTTTTTTTTTTTTACTCTAATCCTTATGTTTTTAAATTCAAGTCAGCTTTTTGGGTCTGCAAATAGCAAGAAGCAACACAAAGAGCAGCAGCAGCAACGTGGCTTTCTAATTTTACGTTTTCTTTCTGCGCAATAAACGATTTTAAATGGTTTTGTTGTAAAATGCTGCATTACAGGATGGTTCGGTGCTTTATTTAACAAAAATTACACCAAATTCCTGTCTTCTAAATGAATAAAAAGAGGATTTTTTTGCCAGTATGTTAGTCATATTTCTTTGAAAAACACCTAAAGTCCAAACAACTTGTGTTTGCATGTTTGGAAGTAAATAAAACTATGATTTTTAAAAAATCATCGTAACTTAGAATTGATGAAATCTCTGAATTTAACCACAAAAAAGATGATCCTGTCTCATTAAATTTTTTTTTATATTATATTATATTTTAGATGATGTCCAGCAGGGAAAACACACAAAAATTCATGAAAATGCAGTTTTGATTAAAATAAATAAATATGTGATAAAATAATTAAATCGTTAATAAATGAATACATCTTTGATATAAAAAATACATCTTCAGTAAACTGTAAATAAAAAAAATATTTAATAAAACAATTAAATCTTTAATAAAATAAATAAATCTTAAAAAAATAATGAAATCTTTAATAAAATTAATTACATTTATTTTTAATATAGTAATTGCATCTTTAATTTAAAAAAATTTTTAAAAAAAAAGTAATTTAGAATTTTTCTTCACTCAAAATGCTTTATTTTTTATTTTTTTGTAGAACTGTTTGGAATAAATAAAATACCTAAAAAAAAAACTTTTTTTCATTCTAAAGTCCAAACAACTTGTGTTTATTTGTTCTGAAGTGAAAAAAAAGATTTTATTTATTAATTTGCTTTAAAGTCAAATAAAGTTGGAAGTTACTAAAATCCTAAATTTGACCATAAACAAAAAGACTATCTGTCCCTGTAAACTTTCTATGTGATATTCTGCAGTCTACACATACAAACATGTTCATAATAACCTGTAATCCAGTTTTTAAGAGTTTTTCTTCACTCTAATCCTCATAATTTTACTCTATTTTTTGGGTCTATATTGTCAGAAACAACACAAAGAGCAGCAGCAAAGTGACTTTCTGATCTTACATTCTTATTTCTGTGTTTAAAACCTGCTCTCTGCTCTTGTTTAGTAGTAAAAGCTGCAGTAAACAGGAGGCTGGGTGCTGCTGGGAGGCCTGTCGGAGGGTTTTAGGGACAAACAAATGTTGTGTCGAAGTGTTAAGATGCTTCCAGATGATTAGAATCCGTCAGATTCTCTCTGTGACATTCCTCACAGCGTGGAGACAAAAGGACACGTGTTGAGCGGCTGCTTTAGTAACACACGAGGGGATATAAAGTGTGAAAAACAGAATTTACAGTCGAGTTTGTGAGCTTGAGGTCAGAGGAGAAGCAGCTTCATGACACAGAGCTTTGGTATGATCGACTCGTCAGAGGATAAAATTAAACGTCCAGCTGTCCGAGTGTCCAACATTTAGACGGTTATTTCATTTATCTTTGAGAATCTGCACCACCAGGAACCACCAGGACCTGAAATATGAGTTAAAACTGCAGCTTTTTGCCCTGATGGAGCTGAAACTGGTTTTTCTGCCTGTAAACAAACTGACCATGAATTAATGTGTTAAAAAATACAATCCAGACTTTATTGTGTTTGTTCCCTGAGAAGATGCAAAGAACAGTATAATAGTATAAGTAGAATCCTGCACATTGTTTAGTATTTTTATTATTGTCTTAACATATTTTGAAGTATTCTGCATTTAGGAGATCCAACAAATAAAATAATAAATAAATAAATGAATCTTTCATAAAATCAATAAATATGTGATAAAATAAATAAATCTTTAATAAAATAAGTAACTTTCTAATAAGATAAATACATCTTTAATAAAATAAATAAATGTTTAATAAAATAAATAAATCTATAATGCAATAATTAAATCTTTAATGAAATAATTCAATCTTTATAAAATAAATACATTTTTATACAAACAGATATATATTTAATGAAATGAATTAATATTGAATAAAACAATGAGATCTTTTATAAAATAAATAAATATTTGAGAAAAGAAATAAATCTTTTAAATAATAAATATATCTTTAATAAAATAAATAAATCTTTAATGCAATAAATAAATCTTTAATACAATAAATCATTTTTTAATAAAATAATTGCATATTTGGATAAATACATCAATACTTAATATGACAAATAAATCTTTAATAAAATAAATAAACATTGAATATAATAAATTCATCTTTAATAAAATTACATCTTTAATAAAATAAATAAATATTTAATGTAATAAATAAAAATTTATAAAAAATAATTCAATATTTAATAAAATAAATATCTTTAATTAAATAATTACATCTTTGATCAAATAATTACATGTTAAATAAAATATTAATAAAATGATAAATCATTCATTAAATAATGACATCTTTAATAAAATAAATAAATATTTAATGTAATAAATGAATATTTAATAAAATAAATAAATCTTAAATAAAATGAAAACATCGTTATGGTTCTGAGTTACAAAAAAGAGGCAAAAATTTCAGTGATGTTTTAATGATTTAACTCAAATCAATGCAGCATTTAATTTGAACTAAATGCAGGATACAGGTGAACGTAAGCCGACTGAGCAAACCTGCAGAAGCTTGTAGAATTCCATTACTTTAATTTCTGGTATGAAGTGTATGAATATAAATGTAAATAAATGTATTTGTGTGAACATTACAGACATGATATTTATTTAGTAGGAGCCTCTCATTCATCTGCTGTAAATATGAACACAGATGACTGATGGCGCCACCTTGTGGGCGTCTGAATGTGAACCACTGACCTTTTTCTGCACTTTGGCCTCAAGTGGCCCAGCAGGCCGGGAACGTTCCCACAACATTGGCTAACATTACCAATATGTTCTCATAATGTTTGAAAGAAAAATTAATATAACATTCAAAGAATGTTTTATCACTTTAATTATCGATTTAATCTAAATATTAACAAAGGTAGACCTTTTTTCCTGTAATATTCCTTTGGGGACGTTGCTGTTCAGAAGGTTCTGCTACCAAACGTTGCCACAGCGTTACAGCTGCTGAGATTTCTACGTACAGAAACAAACATTAATTAATTAATTTAACGCATATTGAAGGAACACAGTAAGTTCCTGTCATGAACTACATTTTATAAATGACTATGAAGAATTGTTCATTCCTTTTGTTTCTTTAAAAAAAATGACTGTGAACTCTGTAGTTAAAAACAGTTTGTGCTTATATCTATTTCATATTCCCTATACCTGCACCTATTTACCTATTCAAGTCCAACATGATGTTTTTCAGTGCACATATGCAACTTTTTTATACTAATTTATTTGCATGTTTATGTATTTATGTGCTTAATGTGTGTTTTTTGAGTGTGACAATCCCAGTTTAAACAAAACATGACATTTTCACATCTTCTGTAACTTTCAAACAAATTTTAAACATTTTTAAAAGATTAAAATGACACAAAATGACCAAAACAAGACACAAAAGGAGCACAAAGATGGACAAAATTACCAAAAAGAGATACAAGAAAGAAACTTACTGTCCTAAACTACCAAAAAGAAGCAAAAACTACCAGCCAGAGACACAAACTACTCACAAAATGATACAATATGACACAACACAACCACAAACAGGTGCGGAACAATTGCGTTAAGAAGCAAAACAATCACAAATAGATACTAAATGACACAAAATGACTAAAATAAGACACAAAATTACCACAAAGAGATGCAATATATCCATTATTTGATACAATATGGATGCAAAGAGATGCAATATGACCAAAGTGAGGTACAAACCAACAACTAAGAGATGCATAATGGACATGAAGCAAAAAGCAACAACAAAAAAACAACTAAAATGAGTCACAAAACCACAACAAGAGACTAAACAAGCTCAAAGAGATTAAAAACATCGACACAGAGAGAAGCAGCTCTAACTTTAGAATAACTTTAAACACGTGTTGCGTCTTCTGACTGTTTTTTATTCATAATAAATAATATTCAAACCCAGAAAATGAGCAGTTTGCTGTCAGCCTGCATGTTTTCCTCCGCTACGTCAGAGGGCGCTGCTGCGTCAACACGATGTGCTTACGTCAAGTTTGTTGCCGGAAGTAAATCTCAGCAGTCGGGAAAAAAAGCGTTGAGGTTCGGCATGTGAATGTGTTTGGACTCCATGTGGTTCTGCATTCATTCAAATGAGCTGTGAATTTTAAAATAAACTTCTACAAATCCGTGCAACGATGGGAAAGAAAGGAAAGAAGGAGAAGAAGGTGAAAGGAGCCGAGAAGACGGCGGCCAAGATGGAGAAGAAGGTTTCCAAAAGGTCCAAACGAGAAGAGGTAACTGGAACTGGACTCAGTGTTTAAGAGCTGTGTAGTTTATACCATTACAGACCGTTAAAATGTGAATTTTTATCCAGATATTGGTCTGTTTCTAGAGTTTTTGCGTTTCTGCTGCTGGAAAAAAACAACTGTCCTGGATGTAACTGTGATCCAGGACAAAAGATAAACTTTAGAGACCCTTTTTTAATCCCACTGTGTTGGTGATTCTCTTCTTATGCTCCTTTTTTCTCTCTCCAGGAAGATTTGGAAGCTCTGATTGCAGAGTTTCAGAATCTGGATGCAAAGAAGACTCAAGTTGTGGAGACAACGTGTCCTCCTCCATCACCAAGGTGAAAGACTTTAATACACACAACACACGCAGGAGACTCAAACTGACCACAAGGAGACATGAAATGACCAAAATACAGCAAAAAAAAAAAACACCCATAAAGACTTGCACTACAACTACAGAGACACAGAATGAATACAAAGAGATAAAAAGACATAAAGAGACATAAGACAACTAAAATAATATTTTTATATCACTTATCCAGGTTGTTTTCTCCTGACTAGATCCTTGATTGTGTTGTATCTACTCACAGATCTACATCGCTTTGGATAAAAGTGTCTGCTAAATGAAACTGCAGAATTCAAGACGTAGGAAAGAGACAAAAAAATGAAGGAAATTTGTCATAGATTGACCATAATCAAGCACAAGACTACCAGAAAGAGACACAAACCTTCCATAAACAGATGCAAAATAAGGCATAATATGGACATAAAAAGATACAAGATGACCAAAATGAGGCAAAAAATGGGTACAATGACAGGCAAAGAGGGTATACAGATTCAAAATGACCAAAATGAGATAGAATATGGACAAAAAGAGACATTAGACAACCAACGTTGCTCATGAAAAGACCAAAATAAGCAACGAAATGACCGTAGATACAGAGAACAATGGGGAAAAGCAACCAAACAGGACAGAAAGAACAAAAATAATGCAAACCATCTTCAAAAAACACAGTTGAAGACATTTTAAATATTTTTTTGTGTGTCTTTCTGTGTGGTCCATTGTTTTTCATAAATTTCACTCTTAACTGTTCAACATTTGTTCTTGTCAAATCAAGTAATAATAGATAATGTACCAACAGACTCCACCAAGAGTGTCATGAGTTTTACAAACATGTTTAGGTTCCACAGAATGACCAGCTGCTGTGGGGCTGTTTTGCTCAAAGAAATGTAATTTTTTGAGCCCATTCATTTACTAAATGCTGAAATATTTCTGTCTAAACTGATAAATCTTCTCTTCATGCCGTTTAGATTGAGCGCTTCTCTGTCGGCACATCCTGAGAAAGACGAACTCATCCTGTTTGGAGGAGAATTCTTCAATGGAAAGAAGGTAAAAAACACTCTAATAAATACTTATTTGTATTATTGAATATTTCAACTTTATTTAAATGCATTTTCTGAAGATGGAAACTGAATGAGCAGCTTTTAGATTCTTCAGCACACTGAAGCTTTGTTTACGAACTCACAGATGCTGACTTTTGAGAAAAATTTGCAGATTCTTTACATATCATTCTTGTCATTTTTCAGTTTTTACTTCTATTTCCTTTGGACAGTGTCACTTTTAATAGTAGATATTGTCTTTTCTACTGTCATATTGTGTGCTGAGAGTATTTGTTTCCCAATTTTTCCTTGTATTTGTTTTTACTTTTATCCATTTCCTAGTTATTATGAGATCTTGTGCAGTTTATCACGGCTGCCTGCAGGTTTGAGGTTTAAAACTTTCTTTGTTTTTTTTTCCAGACGTTTTTGTACAATGATTTGTTTTTCTACAACATCAAGAAGAACAGCTGGGTTAAATCGGATATTCCCAACCCTCCTCCACCACGTTGCTCCCACCAGGTACAAAACATCCCAACTCCTAAACCTGTTTAGATGTAAAATGGATAGATAGATAGATAGATAGATAGATAGATAGATAGATAGATAGATAGATAGATAGATAGATAGATAGATAGATAGATAGATAGATAGATAGATAGAGTTAATTCTAGTCTTGTGCCTAATTTTGCATGACGCAAGCGACTGTAATAGAGGGTTTGTTGTTGAGGCACAGATGGCAGGAGCTTCAGCCACAAAAACCACGTAACTGACTTCAACAGAGACTAAAGTCAACAAAAACTATATTTTTAATGTTTTGCAATATATATATATATATATATATATATATATATATATATATATATATATATATATATATATATATATATATATATATGTATTTTATCCCATTGGGGAAATTCAAGATATCCAGTAGCTCACACATGTTCTATTCAAGAAAATAAGGAAACCAATGTGCAAAAGAACATCCAATTAATGTAAAAATCATGCTTGTCGAAGAGATAAGGTGCCTAAATTGCAGGTATTTACTGAATTTCCCTCTGGGGATTAATAAAGTCGGTCTAAGTGGGAAAAAAAAGGGTATTAAAAAGTCAAAGTGCAGTGTAAAAATAGAAATAATATTTTTACATTGTACTTATTAATACTCTTTATACACAGATGAGTATTTAATGGTTTGGTTAACAACCAGAGAGGGACTTTACGATGAGTTAACAAACCAGCAAGCAACATTTCTAGAAGCTAACTCCAAATACATCACTTTATGGCTAAAAACCTGCTTGATTTTGAGACTTTTTTGAGAGAAAAACATTGTAATGAGAAATAAAAATAAAGAAAATAAATAAAATAGAAAAATTAAGGTGCAAAACTGTTGGTATTTACAATTAGCATTAAAAAATGTAAGTACAGTACAAAAATAAGCGTTTAAAATATTCATATAAGGTTTCAAGTCGTTCTGGCACGATTTGTTGATCCAGCAGCCAGAAAACTCCACATTATCTGAGAGTATTTGTCTTAAATTAGCGACGTTAGTTACCTAATGTCACACATATCAGCTGCAAATCCTTGACTTTAAACTCATCAGTGAGTGTGATTCCTGGTTCCAGCCACCAGGGGGCAGAACTGTATAACACATGTCAGGGGAAACTTTGAAACTTATCAGCAGCATCATCACAGTCTGAAATCTGAGGGCATCAAACCTCCCAATCTGTTTATGCAGCCCTCTTCCTCCCTCCGCCTCACCCCTTCCTCCCTCGCTTCCTTCCTCCCCCCAGGCGGTGGCGGTTCCTCAGGGTGGCGGGCAGCTCTGGGTGTTCGGGGGAGAGTTTGGTTCTCCGAACGGGGAGCAATTCTACCACTACAAGGACCTGTGGGTGCTGCACCTGGCGACCAACACCTGGGAGAACATCAAGTAGGAGCAGAAATATAAAACAGATGGAATAATGACAGATGATAGCTTAAATTCAGCTATAAATGCTATTTTATGACACATAAATGCAGCTGATTAGTTCATTTAAATGTCACAGTCTGATTTTTATGCATCGGTGCAGGTTTATGTGCGTTTCTACTTTGTATTTTTAACGTTATAAATCATTTTAAGGGCTCCTGGAGGTCCGTCGGGTCGCAGCGGTCATCGGATGGTCCTCAGCAAGAGGCAGCTGCTGGTGTTTGGAGGTTTCCATGAGAGCACCAGGTACTAAATAACAAGCAGTCTGTGTGTAATAACGGACAAATAAGCTAGAAAGAAAGTGCAGCAGTGTTTATTCATGCCTTCTTTATTTAAATTCAGAGTACATTGAAGGATAAAGGCCACTTTTACAACATAGCCGAGTGAGAGAATAAAAGACGTTGGAACATGAACTATTAGTAAAATAATAAAACATTATTTAGGACATTTAATGAGTCGACTACAACAATAAGAGCAGCTGGAAGCAAAATAAGTTTGTTTATTTTGCAGGGACAGTGCACAATTTAAAGTAATTGCACCAGAGTTAGACAAGAAAAGCACTCAGAGAGATCAGTACTCCGCCAAGGCAGTTGTATCATTTCTGACGGATGAAATCTTGAAAAATGTCGAGGCAGAAATCCCAGTACGATAGAATGTGGTCATTTAATATAGATGTACCCACAAACAAAATGACCTTACACTGAACACAGGCGTGTTATACATGAGTATGTTACGTACAGATACCGAATCCCGTGACCTAAATATGTAGCGGGCGAATTAGAAACACCCCCACAATTTAATCATTTGTTCCTTGTATGGCTTCTGATGGATAAGTCCCGATAAGTTCACAATGGTGGATTTGTAGTAGGATCACATCATGTGATCGTCAGCAGGCAGCTGATGTAGTGTTCACTTGTTGTCATGGTTACAGTGACGCCGTGCCGCTATCTCGAAATGATACATAGATCATAGTGTGTAGAGCTGCAAGTTTAATTCTGTTCAGTGACTTCATGAGAAAATGCTGAGTGCATGTTTCCAAAGACAGAAAGCACATGTTCTTAAGGCCGTAAACCTTCTTCCTCTTCTTCTGCTTGTTTTCACAGAGCTTCAGTCTTCTGGCAGCTATTTGGCAACATAAAAGCATATGTCAGAATGTAACATGGACTGATTTTAAAATAATAATAATAATTTTTAGAGGACTTTTCAATAAGTGCTTCAAGAGGCAGCAAAATAGAACCGAAAACTCATGAAATCATTACAGTTTAGAAGATGGATAAAAGCACATGTTGTAAACAAAGGCAGTGTTAGAAGAGGTAAAGGCATTAGAAAGCTCAAGGGAACAAGCTCAGTTTAAATTTATTTTTTTATGTCTCAGAATCAACCTTTCAGGTGTAAAAATTCAAAGCAGAAAAAATGCAAGGTGCTTAGATTTGATAGGTCAAATTCAGTGCTCAAAATTCTGAATTTGTGAGCATTATAAAACAACAGTGAAAATAAGTTATTGGAATTCTGATGAACTGGATTCAGACAAAAAACATTCAGATACGTAATTTTAATGCAGCGAAATTCAAAGCTAAAAATCTGCTTAAAGATTAAATTTTAGTATCGTGAAGTTTTCCAAAGTCCTTATTTTTTAGCAGAAATTGATGCTCTATAACAGGAAGAGGTGTCAAACTCATTTCAGTTCAGGGGCCACGTTCAGCCCAGTTTGATCTCAAGTGACCAGTAAAATCACAGCATAATAACCTATAAATAACCACAACTCCACGTCTTTCCTTTGTTTTACTCAAAAAAATGTTCACAGTTAAGGAATTATCTTGTTAAAAAAAAAACAGAACACCCTTAAATATCTTCAGAAAAATAAATTCAATTTCAACATTATACCTCAGTTTGTCATTTACACATTACAGCTTACAGATCACAGAGTGTTTATAAAGGAACAAAACATTTAGCCACAGGTATCTGGAACTGATCGATATAGTATTTAACTTTATGATCAAAATGACAGAAGTCAGATAAATAACGACAAAAAAAAACAACAAAAACAAGACAAAATAGTACAAAGACGAGAGACAAAACGACAAAAACGAGAAACAAAACAAACAAAAAAGAAACGACACGAAACAAAACAAAAAAAGAGACAAAAAATTTGACAAGAAAGTTACAAAGTGCCAAAAAATGGACAAATGACAAAAACGAGAAACAGAATGACCAAAGAATAGACAAACACAAGTGAGACAAAAAGACACAAAACTACAAAAATGCTACACAAAACAATTAATGAAGACAAAACGGCAAAGTTCAGGCAAATAAAGACAAAAAAACAACAAAAACAAGACAAAATATTACAAAAATGAGACACAGAATGACAAAAGCGAGAAACAAAATGACAAAAAATGAGACAAATGACGCAAAAGGAAACAAAAAAGGGACAAAAAATTTACAAAGCGACAAAAAAATGGAGCAGTGACAAAAACGAGACAAAAAATGACCAAAGTGTGAAACAAAATGGCAAAAAGGATACACAAAACAACAAATAAAGCAAAACACAAAATGACAACAATAAAAGAGCAAACACAGATGAGACAAAAAGGAAACACAACACCACACAAACGAGAAACAAAACAACAAAAACATGAGACAAACAACAAAAGTCAGACAAAAAAAGACAAAAAGCCACAAAAATGAGACCCAAAATAGTAAAAGAACAATGAACAATGTAGTGTTTTACTTTATGATAGAAACAACTTGCCGTGGCCTGGAAATTATTTTAAATTTATAGTTTTACAAATCTACAATCTGCAGTTAATGTCTTCTCTGTAATTTTTCCACTTTACAAAGTCGGGCCAGATTGGACCTTCTGGAGGGCTGGGTTTGGCCCGCGGGCCGCATGTTTGACACCCCTGCTGTATAATCTCCGTTTCCTGTTTCTCCGTCCTCTACCTCTGCAGGGATTTCATCTACTACAATGACGTCTACTCTTTCTCCCTGGACACCTTCACCTGGTCTCGTCTTGCCCCGTCAGGCTCCGCCCCCTCGCCACGGTCCGCCTGTCAGATGACCTCCACGCCGGACGGCAGCGGAGTCGTCATCTACGGAGGATACTCTAAAGTGGTGCGTCTCAGCGTCCACTAAATCGATGTTTCTGTTTGTAATGTGGTCCGACTAAACTGTGACGTTTGTCCAGAGAGTCAAGAAGGACGTCGAAAAGGGAACCATCCACTCCGACATGTTTCTGCTGAAGAGAGACGGAAAAGACGGACAAGGTACGAAAAACGTCAGAACAGTAGAAATCTTGTAGCTGCTGTCCTGGTTGATGTTTTACAGTCGTGAACAAAAGTTTGTGCAAGCCTGTAAAGACCATGTAGGTCAACCGTCTTGAGTTTTGGTTCTTTCATAGATTTATTATGGATCTTCTGGAGATCTTTCAGTGATGTAGAAAGTTGTGTTTATCAAATTTTCTTTGTGGCATGGCCTCTTAACTTCTCGCAAGTGATTACAGTTGACTACAGCTGGTGACTCCTCTAAGCCAATTTATATAGGGCCCGTCTGACACTCAAAAATGAGCTTTTTGGCCAAAATGACCAGAAATCTCTTTGGAGGAGAGAACGTGAGGCCTTTAACACCAAGAATATTAAATCTACCATCAGGCATGGTGGTGGCAGTATCATGCTTTGGGGCTGTTTTTGTGCCAGAAGTAAGATTACCTAAACATTCTTCATAAAAACCTAAAATAATCAGCCAGAAGGTTGAGTCTTGAATGCAGTTGAGTGTTCCAACAAGACAATGAGATTTTTCTGTCACTTAACCACATTTTTTTCTCCTAACTAGATCCTTGCATGTTATTGTGTATTGCAGACGTAGGAAAGAGACACAAAATGAAGATAATTTGTCATAGACTGACTAAAATGAAGCAAAAAACTACCAAAAAGAGACACAAACCTTCTTTATACAGATGCAATATGGCTAAATTTAGACATAATATTGACATAAAGAGATGCAAGATGACCAAAATGAGGCAAAAAAGACTACAAAGAGAGACAAAATAGACATAGCAATACAATATGGACCAAATGAGACATTAGATGACCAATGTTGCTCATGAAATGACCAAAATAAGACACAAAATGGCCATAGATACAGAGAACGATGGGGAAAAGTCACCAGACAGGACCGAAGGAACAAAAATAATGCAAATCATTTTCAAAATACACAGTTGGAGACATTTTAAATAGTTTTTCTTGTCTCATTCTGTGTGTTTGCCATTGTTTTCATATATTTCACTCTTAACTGTTCAACATTTGTTCTTGTCATTTGTTGAGAAATAACGGAATCAAGTAATAATAGATAATGTACAAACAGACTCCACCAAGAGTGTCATGAGTTTTACAAAATGACCAGAAATAATGTTTGGAAGAGGGGGTGAGGCCTTTAACCCCAAGAACATCGTACCTACACTCAAGCATGGTGGTGGCAGTATTATGCGCTGGGGCTGTTTTGGTGCCAGAAGTAAGATTATCCCCACATTCTTCAGAAAAACCTACAATCATCAGCCAGAAGGTTGAATCTTGGACATAGTTGGGTGTTTCAACAAGACAATGACCCCAAACACATCATAAGTGGTAAAGAAATGGTTTAATCAGGCCAGAATGAAGGTTTTAGACTGGTCTCAACAAAGTCCTGACTGTGATGAAGAAACAAGTTGGTGTCAGAAAGTCAACAAATTAGATAAACTGCACCAGTTATGTCAACAGGAGTTAAAGACGCAACCAGAAGCTTGTATTTGGCAAACAAAAGCACCTAGTTTGGGTGAAAATGTCCAAATATTGGCATTGCTGTATGTATATTTTTTATCCAGCAGATTTTGTCATATTTCCGAGAGACTTGAAATAAATTTGTAAAAGAACCAAAATGTACGATGGTTCCTTGTGACAGACTCATGTGTTTCAATGAGACCAATGCAGAAAATTCAGAGTTATAGGAGTCATTGGAAACTCAACACTGCCATGAAAAACATGGTCTTTACAAGTGTACGCAAACTTGTGTTCATGACTGTACCTGATTCGTCTTTGGGCCTTTGTCCTGCAGAGAAGTGGTCGTGGTCCAGACTAAGCCCCTCTGGTAATAAGCCGCCTCCTCGCTCTGGTTTCTCGCTGGCCGTTTGTCCAGCGGGTCGGGCGGTTCTGTTCGGTGGGGTTTGTGACGAGGAAGAAGAGGAGACGCTAGAGGGCGACTTCTACAACGATATCTACCTGTATGATACGGTGAAGAAGCGCTGGTACCCCGGCCTGCTCAGGGTGAGTTCATCTCTTACAGGATAAACGTGGTGGATTTCCTTTTAGTTCAGCTGCATGTTTAGTGTGTGTTCATGCTACAGAAGTCATAGCAAACTAGATATCCGGCCCAAACAGTGACTTTCTACTGCTTGTAACAACTTTTATTTAGTGTACGGAGAGCTGAGCTTTCAGTCTAGATGGTGTTTCATTGCCAAGTAGAAGAAATTATAAGCAAGACTTGGTGCAAAGCATTAGACACTCACAAATAGAACATTTTTAAAGAATTACAAGATTTTAAGAAGAGAAACTGTTGCAAGTCAATAGACACTAACTGCTGCGTCCTGTATTTCTTTCCGCCTCCGTCCTCGATTTAGCTGCTCTCCAACCTTCAATCAAAGGACTTCACATGTGTCAACAAACTAGCATGCACTGGCAGAAACTATTCCCTGATTTCCGAGTTTATGTTTGTCAAACAGTTGAAATGATTAATAGTCGTGTTTTTTTGGAACGCTTATTCGAAACTCCAAGTACAGTGGTCCCCCGTCTATCGCAGGGTTACATTCCAGAACCCCCTGCGACAGGCAAAAATCTGCAAAGTAGCGACCATATTTATTTTATTATTTATAAAGTCATGGAAAAAATGATTAGACCACCCTTGTTTTCTTCAATTTCTTGTTCATTTTAATGCCTGGTGCAGCTAAAGGGACATTTGTTTGGACAAATATAATGATAGCAAGAAAAATAGCTCAGAAGAGTTTAATTTAGGAGCTGCCACCAATGACTGGATTTTCCAACAAGACAATGCCCCTTACCACACGGCAAGATCAGTTAAAGTCTGGATGGAGAACCAGAACATTGGAACCATGCCTTGGCCTGCTCAATCACCAGATCTAAATCCAACTAATAAACATGACGATACTGACATTGATAAGTGTTAAAATGCCTAATCTGGCTGCTCTCTGGGCTCGTTGTTTTGTTTCTGTCTGTCTGTTCAGGGGAACAAGTCGGAGAAGAAGAAACGCCGGAGGGGGAAGAAGGGTGCAGCTGAAGGGGAGGATGGCGAGAAGGAGGAGATGGAGGAGGAGGAACCTCAGGGACCGACGGAGGTCATCAAGGAGATCGTGACGGAGGACGGTACCGTGATGACCATCAAGGAGGTGATCCCTGGAGCTCAGGAGGAGGAAGAGGAGGAGGAGGAGCAGGAGGAGGAAGAAGAGGAAGATGAAGGCAAGATTTCATACAAGACTAGCTGAAAACATGAAAGAAATATCCCGGTTTTCAGACTCAGATGTGGGGGGGTTTTTTCCCACCAGGTTCGGCGTCGGCTCCTCTGGTAGAGCCCTGCCCAAGGTCCAGCGCCATGGCAACGGTGCGTCAGGGGAAGCTCTACCTGTTCGGCGGGATGTTTGAGGTCGGCGACCGGCAGTTCACCCTGAACGACTTCTACTGTCTGGACCTGCACAAGATGGACAAGTGGGAGGTTCTGGTCGAAATGGACCCCAGTGAGTTTCAGTCCCCACCCTCGCCCTAACTGGTCGAGGCAGATAGCCGCCTTCCCTGAGCCCAGTTCTGTTGGAGGTTTTATTCTCCTTTCCCGATTCTTGTTCTTTTTTGTCTTTCCTTCCCACCGTTGCTTGTATGGAATCCACAAGCAACTTTGGATTGGTGGGTTTTCTGTTCTCTGTTTATAATTGGTAAGGTCTGTACCTTACTATGCTAAGCTAAGCGCTGTGAGATGACGTATGTGGCGAATCTGCTCTACCGTTCAAAAATTTGGGGTCACTTAGGAATATCCTTATTTTTGAAAGAAAAGCACTTTTTTTCAATGGAGATAACATTAAATGAATCACAAATACAGTCTAGACCAGGACCTGAACTTTTTTTAAGAAAAACAAATTCAGTTTCAGCAAGATTATGCCTCAATTCATCATTTACACATTAAAATTACAGATCACAGAGATACAAGGCAAAAAATGACAAAAGCAAAACACAAAATGACAAAAATAAGACAAAAAACACAAGCGAGACAAAAAGGAAACACAAAACGACAAAAACGTGAGACAAAAAGTCAGACAAAAGACAAAATATTACAAAAATGAAACACAAAACGACAAAAGAACAATGAACAATCTAGTATTTTACGTTATGGTCAAAACAACTTGTCATGGTCTAGAAATTATTTTAAATTTTATAGTTTTACAAATTTACAATTTGTAGTTAATGTCTTCTCTGTAATTTTTACATTTTACAAAGTCGTTCCACAGGCCGGATTGGACCCTCTGGTGGGCCGGTTTTGGCCTGCGGGCCGCATGTTTGACACCCCTGGTCTCACCATTGCTAAAGTGGTAAATGACTATTGTAGCTGGAAACATCAGATTTTTAATGGAATATCTCCATAGGGGTACAGAGGAACATTTCCAGCAACCATCACTCCTGTGTTCTAATGCTACATTGTGTTAGCTAATGGTGTTGAAAGGCTCATTGATGATTAGAAAACCCTTGTGCAGTTATGTTAGCACATGGATAAAAGTGGGAGTTTTCATAGAAAACATGAAATTGCCTGCCTGACCCCAAACTTTTGAACGGTAGAGTACATAAAATTGAAGTGAATGTAAAAACAGAGCTGAGATCTGATCAGATTGAGCAGTTTTGTCGTGTTTGAACATCCTCTGACTGACGCAGGAATAAAAGAGTCGCAGCACCGATAGGACGGGAGAGGAAGGTGTGAGGCTTCATTTGGATTTCTGATTGTCTCCACAGAGACGCAGGAATGGCTGGAAGAGTCTGAGTCAGAGGATGAAGAGGAGGAGGAGGACGAGGAGGAGGAGGCGAAAGGAGCAGAAGGGGAGGAAGACGAGTCTGAAGAGGAAAGCGACGACGAGGAAGGCAGGAGATAAATCACTATCTTTGATGTCTTGTCTGTCCTTTCATTTTTTATTTTTAGTGCGCAACAAGTGCGGAATCCAGATAGTTAATACATTAAATAGATGTTTATATGTGGGAATCTTCATAAAAACATCATCACCTCCAACACTTTATTCGCTACATCATAAAAATACAATTTAAACACAACAGTTCTGCCATAAAGTTTAACTTTACAAAGATAAAGATAAAGCTAATGTGCAATAACTGCATATCTCTCTGCAAAAACCCTTCATCACACTGTATACTTACATTTTATTTTCTTAGAAAATCCACATTTTACATTTATGTTTATACTGTTTCTGCTTATGTTTATATTTTTAGGACATATTTTTCTACTCATGTTTATTTCTATATCTTTTGTACTATTTATATGTCTAAACTTGAATGGTAGCAACTGTAATGTAAGCAGACTGTAACTGTAATGTTCAGTTTGGATCGATGCCGTCAGACAACAGTTCATTTAGCTGCAGTATAAGCTGTGTTTTTACACGACACCAGCTCCTGTTACTCTATCAGCTGAACATTGTTGTTTTTCGGTCTTTTTTAGTATTAATACTGTTTTTTATGGGTGTATTGTGTATATTTTTGTTTACTGTTCTGTGTATTGCTCTGCAGATCTATCATTCTGCTTCTATTTTTGTTTTTGCTCTTAGTTTATTGTTGAATATGCTGCTGTAATATGACAGTTCTATTCACAGGACCAATAAGCTCATGTATTTATGTATTACAAACACATTTAATACCACTGAACAATATTAATTATCAAGTTTAATCAATCTTTCATGTGTAATCTGAACATTGGAAGCATTAAGAATGTGTTGTACTGGATTGTATTCCATTATAATGTTCTGTACTGTTGATGTACATAAAAAACTACACTTAGGCTTCGTTTAATAATAATAACTGTAATTGTATATAATGGCTCATACAGCAAGTAAAACTGAGGGATTTACATTAATAAAACTTAAAGATTAAAAAAAAAAAGACAACAAAACGCTGTAATAAAAGTAAGAAATTGGTCCGATACCAATTAATTACATTAAATTACATTAAAAGTACATAAACGTGAGTCTGAAAAGATAAAATTAGTTCAAATTTTATTACTCCCGAAGGAAATTCTTGTGCCAGATATTGCTCAGAAACAACAAAATCACATAACATAAGAAATACAGTGTCTAAAAAAATAGAAAAGCAGTAACAAATAGGTACAATGCAGTACTGAAATAGAATAAAAAGCTAAAATAAGGCTAGAAAAAACAGTAAAAAGTAATGGAGGCAATTATACTGAGAGAATAAATAATATCACACATAATGAAACTTGCATGTGAAAACATTGTACCTGAACCATGAGATGAAAATGAAATATTGCAGATGAAAATCAAAAGTTACACATGAAAGTGAAATATTACACCTGAGCAGTGAAAAATATTTAATATTGCATGTTACATATTGAACCTGGAATTAAATGATACTGAAACTGATATTAGTAGTATAATAAGTAATATTGCAAATTATATTGATATTATTTAGCTCTAAATGTCTGTTGTTTTAGCTGTTGTTCCTGCAGAAGTTTTAAACAGTGCAAAAGATAAGTTTAAAGGGTTTTAATCAAACATTAGAATGATTTTTGGAAGCAAACTAGACCTGTGGCCAACAGACACAGCGACCGTTTTACCTTTTTTCTTTTAAAATGCACAACGTTCCCCTTTTCTTTGTCTGTTTAATGGTGTATCTGCAGATGAAGAAGAACATCCAGCTGTGCAGGACGGGGAGACGGTGACCGACTACCAGCTGCGAACAGAACAGTACTGGACCGGACTGGCTCGGTCCAACATGGGCCCCGACGCCAAGGACAAGAAGGTGGCCAAGGTGGCCCAGGCCATGGCCAAAGTCTTCTATGAAGACCAGTAGACGGACGTCTGAGTGTTTGTGTGTGTGTGTGAGAGATTGAGTTTTTTTTTTTAATGGATTAACTTTTTATAAAACATCTGCATTTGAACAAATTTCAAAAAGCCTTCACCATCTTCCAAACGAACTGTGTGTCTTGTACATTAAAGTTGGTTTAACGGTTTGTCAACAGTTTGTTCATTGACGATACTGTAATATGTTTGTATTGTTGACATTTTTACATCCTGCTGCCAATTTTGAGACCAACACTGACAGATTATCACCTCATAAACCATGTTGGCGAGTCGTGGCTCTTCTGGGTTTTTGGTGCTACAAAGGTGGTTTTGCTGAACAGCTAACCTGCTGTTTTCCAAACAGAGATCAGATAAAAGCTCCTCCCACTGACCAATCAGTTCTGTTGGAAAAATATCTTTGGCATTAGACGATCCAGTGTAGCAAAGTAGTCCTAAAAGATCAACGATAAGCCTATTTATTGATATATATATGTGTGAATTATGTTTTTAGGTTTGCCCTTTACTGCCGTTTAACACCATCAAGCAGCTGAAGATTAAGACTGAAAGTGACTTAAACATCATAGTAGTGAGACTTAAAGCTAGTTTACTGAACTCATCGTCCACATCATCCATGAAAATAGTTTGATTTTTATTACTCAGTTAGGTATTGGTAAAGTTTTTGTCCTTTTATGAGCAGCTTAAAATTAAAACATCTTTAATTTTGTTCTACAATCTCGTGATACACAATGATAATTAAACTGGCTCTTGAATCTTGAATAATAAACCTACATCTAAGCACTCATATACACAAAGGACGGCGATATGGATGAGCATATTAATTACGCTTTCACACAGTTAGCAGCTTTTTCCAGCTTTCATTCCTGCTTTAGCTCCAGCAGCTGTGTTACTTTCAGTCTGTATTATGAGTTAAAAATCTTTGCATTTCTCTAACATTACAGTTTGATCTTTGTTTAGATGTTTGTGATTGATCGTCTCCAAGAGGAAACTCTTACTGCTCCAAGTTGGCTCCTCTATAGCTTTGGAGACAAAATTGTGATTCTCATTTCAGCCTCGTTTCAGTTTGAATTTTATCTGATTTGGTTCTCATATTTTTCTCCTAAAATTCACCAGGAGATACAGGTGAGAAAGGAGGAGATTAATTAGCAATATGAATCAAACCTGAGATTTAAAGGAGATAATTCCCAACTTCGACTCATGGATTCATGTGAGCTGTATATGAGCTTTATTTTCTACAAATATAATACAACCGCTGTTTTGAATTATACTGAGAGGTCTTCCTAACATTTAGTCAACTCTCTCTATATATACATACACATATAGAAATACATATTGTAACTCAACTGAGAAAAATTGGAGTCATTAGTCGTAGTTGGAAATTATCTCCTTTAAATCCCAAGTATGACTCCTGTTTCTTATTAATTTCCTCCTTTCTCACCTGTATCTCCTGGTGAATTCTGGGAGAAAAATATTAAAATCATGTCAGACCAAACTGAAGCTAAAATAAGCTAGAATCAGAATTTTGTCTCCCAAACTATAGAAGAGCAAACTTTGAGCAGCAAGACTTTCCTCTGGGCTGTTGCCAGCTTTGCCTATTTCACGTGAAGACGCTCAGAGATAGATTCACAAATCCTGGATCGACTTAGCAGGTTTAAAACTAGCTTCTGCAGCTGTTAGATAAGTCAAGCTGGAGAACAAAAAGTACAGGAGATATATTAGCAAACATTTAGAGTTGTGTTTGTGTCCAATGCTCACTCTGCTCCAACAAATCCTAAAGTAAAATGTGGTCTTTAATGGTCATATTAGTAGCTCCTGCTTTGGTGATTGGCTGCTTGGTTGTGGGCGGAGCTTATCAATGAACACACCCGGCTTCAGGTGTGTTCTGGTTCTAGCTTCCAGGAGGGATTTTGGAGGTGAACTACCGTCAGAATGAAAGAAGGAGCAACTTTTCCCTTTAGCAATGAAGCGCTACAGGTTGTTGCTTGTGATTTTTTTTGCGTTTTGGACCAACCACCTCTATCACAAGCAAAAAAAGAACCATCTACTGATGCTATCTGAGCTAGCTGCTAATGGGGAGCTGTCTGCTAACTGGAGGTAAACCCACAAAACTCACCACTGTCCAGCCTTTTCTTATCAACACACACTTTATTCTAAGGGAATTCATTAGCCCAAGACAAGAGAAGAACTGAAATGAAAGTCATTCTAGTAGCCTCCAGCTAATCGCTAACTTCGGCTGCCATTTTGTGCAGAGCAGGTAGTGTAGAAGTAGGTTTATCAGAGGTTATTTCTTTGAAAACAGACGTGTTAAAAGTAGAAAATTTCAAAAACTGGAGTTGGTTTTAACAAAAAATATTCTTAAAGGTCCCACATTGAGCAAAAGGGTTTAAATCTAAGTCTAAGCATCACATTGTGGTTTCAAAAACTTACCAGACAGATACTTTATTCATCATCTCTGGTATCCAATAGCTCATACATAGTACATTTAAGAGAAATAAGGAAACTAATGTACAAAAGAATGTGACATACTGTGCAAATTGTGCAAAAGGTGCAAAAATGTTATTTACAATAAGAGTATTATAATGTCTGAGTCTAAAAAAATAGAAAAAATAATATTTTTACACTGTACTTTGACTTTATAGCACTCTTTTTATTTTTATTTTTTTAAACAGATTAGTGGCTAATGGTTTGATGTATGATTAGTTAGCAAACCAGAAAACAACATCTCTTAAAGTCAATTAAACAATTACTTCGAGGCTTGAAACCAACTTGAGTTTGAGCCCTTTTTGAGGAAAAACGTCCTAATGTTGGAATTCTTGTTCCCTTCTGCCTCCTTTATGGTTGTTATGGTTGTGAATATTACAGTGAACATCAATTTTAAGCACTTCTTTATTGGGACGCAGTTCGTTTTCTATCTCTAGGTCTCTTTAATTCTCCATATTGTACCCAATATTGTATGTGTATAGATAATGGATGGATGTATGTATGTATATATATATATATATATATATATATATATATATATATATATATATATATATATAAAACAGCTAAATAAATATAACGTCACATAGCAAATTATTTAAATGAAGTAAGTTACTACAATTTGTAAGCATAATTTTTTAATTATTATTATTTACTGTACCGTTGCCTAATGAACTTTAAATAATGTATTGATGTATGATATCTGCCATTAGGGCATTCAGTGTATGTAGGGGCTGCAGGTTCATAACAACAGCAGCTTTTTAATAGAAGTCCCAGCTACGAGTTTAAGACGTGAGGATGCTCCTTCTAGCTTTTCCTTCATCACCACCTGCTGGACCTTCCTCCTCCTCCTCCTCCTCCTCCTGCCCTGCAGCGACGCACCACACTGCTAAATATTCTGGTTTCGTTGTGCCCCCTGCAGATCGCTCGTAGCAACACATTTTCATTGTCAGACTTTTATTCCTCTTCAATAAGCGAGAGGGAGGCAGGGAGGGAAGCTGAGCCGAGCCGAGGCGAGCACTCAGGAATCGTCAGGAATAAAGGAGAAAAAAAGATGGGATGACAAGACGGCAAGAGGAAGAAGAAAAGAGGAAGACATCAGTCAGCGAGCAGCAGCAGATTTTCCCTCGGTGACCTATTTTATCCTCCATCAGCAGCCGAAGGAGGGATGAGAGGAGGCTGATGAATAATAGAGGAGAAGGAGAGATGGATGAGAATGAGGCTGCCTCCTTCCTCTTCTTCCTGCGACCCCCTTTTTTTTATTTTAACTGCGGGACAAAAAAAGATTTTATAAATAACTAACGAGATTTTTTTGTCTTTTTGGGGAGGCTGACGTGGAGGCAGCGTGTAAATCGTCAGAGACACGTCAGAGGAGGATAGAAACTTGTAGAACACGCTTGCATCAGGAATATTTCCAGCTTTTTCCAAACTTGGTGTACATTAAATCCCAAATATAGACCCTCAGAGCTGCTGGGATGCACGTCAGTCTGAGCCGTACTGTTTGGAGGTACATGATGCCACTGTGGAGTAACTGTTGACCATCTTATCGATTGCTTGGAGACGCAACTCGATGTGCAAACAGATAGGATGCTGAGCAAACAGTGGCGAATACAGTGCAGGAAAAACATTTGGCAGCGTTTCGCTTTGCTGTTATTGCGGCCTTTGACTCCTCTAATGGTTAGAAACAGCTGCATGTAATTCACACTGTAATTATACTGAGGGAAAACTACAGATATGCTGCTGAAAATGCACCCAAAAACATGCTAAAAAGTGTATTTTATTGTGGAATATTAATTAAATTTCACTTAACAGTATGCTGCAAAATAAGAATAAATATTCACATCTTTACCTGTGAAAATAATCCTATTTAACTAATATTACATGTCGCAGACGTTTAAGAAAAATGTGCAATTCTGTGGATATTATTCATGTAATTTTTCAGTATTTATTGCTATTTCCTTTCTCACTGTGTCAGTTTGATGGAATTTTTCTTATGTTCTACTGTCATATTGTGTAAAAATGATTGACTAGTTAATTAACTGAACTGTTGTTTTAACGACAGCTTGTTTTTTGCCGTACACAACAATAATCAAACTGCACTGTCATGGTAACCGTCCCCAATTCATTGTGCTCCGCCCACGGTGATTAGCTGTCAATAGGTGGGGAGAATGGAGAAATATTTGACCAGGACGAAAAGGAAAACAGAGCAGGAGACAAACAAGATACAACCTCCTGAAAAAAGTCAAGAAAATAAGGAAAGACTTATCTTGCTCTTGGCTTCACAGTGAATGTAATAGGAGGTGAAGACAGACCCCTGTGTGTTTTATGTCAGAAAACGCTCACAGCGGACTCTATGAGACCAAACAAATTAAGAAGGCACATAAAGACGTTACATCCCAGTCACGTCAACAAGCCACTTGACTTCTTTCAGAGAAAACTGGATGAATACCATAAGCAGGAACACGTGGTAAAAGCTGCATCAGTGAACAACAAAAGCACAAATAGAGTCATACAAGGTCACATACAGAATCACCAACTCCAAGAAACCACATATAATGTCATATCATATAATACATATAATAGAATATCTGAGGACCTTATACTCTATGCTGCTCTTGATATGGTGTCAACAATTATTGATGAGACAACCGCCGCAAAATTGTTCTTTGGCCAAATATCTGTATCCCCCCCTCCTTTTCTTTTTACTCCACCAAGGAGGTATGATTCTTGAGTTATGTGACTATTGGCGTTGGTTTGTCTGTCCGTCTGTTTGTCTGTCTGTGTGCAACATCACTCAAAAATGGACTAATGGATTTGGATCAAATTTTCAGGGAAGGTCAGAAATGACACAAGATTAAGAGATTAGATTTTGGCAGTGATGTAACTTATAGCCTGGATCCACAGATTTGTTAAAGATTTCTGTATCATTGTGAGATAGCGGCACGACATCACTGTACCTATGACAACAAGTGAACACTCACAAGACCTGCACTACCAGCTGTCGTCACGCCTGTCAGCTGCCTGCTGATGATCACATGATTCCGAGCCTACTATAAATCCACCGTTGCGGACTTATCGGGACTTATCCGTCGGAAATCATACGAGAAACAATTGATTAAATTGTGGGGGTGTTTCTGAGTCCCATCAGTTCCCACCGCCTGCTACATATTTAGGTCATGCGATTCGGTATCTGTACATAACGTACACATGCATAACACATGCCTGTGCTTGGCACAAGGTCATTTTGTTTGTGGGTACATCCTTATTTAATGGCCCCATCCTATAGTGCCGTGATTTCTGCCACAAATTTTTTCAAGATTTCATCCATCGGAAATGATATGATTTGGTGGAGTACTGCGCTCTCTGAATGTTTTTCTTGTATCTTTTTGCACTGATTACAAAGTTATTGGGGGCGTGAAAGTTTTTTGTCCTCTGAAAGGGGCGCTGATGGAAAAAGTTTGAGAACCACTGAGTTAATGCAATATTTCTGTCAAACCCCTTGAATTAAAGCTGAAGTCTACATTTTAATCACATCTTGGTTGCTTCAGTTCCAAATCCATTGTGGTGGTGCAAAATTATAAAACTTGTGTCCCTGTCCAATTACTTATGAATCTACAAGTTTTTCTCCATGGATTTGTTTTGCTCACGGCTTGATGCCAAAACACAACCATGTCTCCATCCCCCAGCATTGGTAGGATTATAATGGAGACATACCAGGGTTCTTCAGAAAGTTCTTGGGTCTCACCAAAAAACGTCCCAGGAGAAATATTGTTCTTGCATTATTATTCATCATAGTCTTCTTTAACTGCACTGCACTTGTTCAAGCCTCAGCATCCCTTCGCAGATGAAGATCATATCTTGAGCCTCCAGATACTCCTCAATAGCATTCACAACCTTTTCATCAATCTGAAAACAGCAATGCAGAAGCAGCCAATTCAAAACTTTCCTCTTCTTTATTTCTTTGATTGCTTCAAACATTTGAGTTTTTGTGACCAGTTATATGAGGCTTTATAGTATACAGTTATGCCCTAAAGTAGGAGTTACGCCTCGTTTCTGGAAGAACTTTTGGAAGTATCCTTGTACTGTCTACTATGTGAAACATGATACCTTAGAGGGTCAGAAATTTAGTATCTCTTCATATTTTCTGCAGACTCACTCAGCTTTTGTTTTATTTAAAATGAGAGTCTATGGTCTAGAACTTATCTGCTGCACCTGATTTTCTACCACACTGGTGAAACAAAAGGCTTGATTTTTCTACTATTTCAACCACCTAGAACCTCGCCAATGAGACGCAGCTCAAACCAGCATGAGTTCTCTGTCCTTTAAGGTCTAGATTTTAGTGGCAAAGTGGTCTAACCCACAGCCCAAATATAGCGTTACAGTGGAATGTTAGACCATTCTTGGAAACACAAAACTTTGAACCTGCTTTTCTCAGAAACTCCAGAAAGTGGGTTAGACCACTCTGCTTCTAAACCCGTCTTCTAATCTCTGGTTATGAAATAGCCTCAGCTTGTGCGTGAACGTACCGACATGTAATTTCAGTCTTTACAACTTGTAACGTAATGACCCAGTGACATCATCCTTGACTGAGTTGGTGTCTTCTTAGCTATAATTGATTCTGTTCAAATGATGTCAGGGATTTGCGAGTGTAGACACTTGTGTTACTAACTTCTCTAAATCCTAATCCCTTTGTTGTGATCCGGAAATCAGTCTAACCCTGACTCCCTCATTGACCTGTTCACCTTCTCCCTCTTCTTCCTCCTCCTCCTCTTCCTCCCTCTCTCTAACTCTACTACCAGTGTGTTTAGATGCCTAAGCCTTAATCCCCGTCCTCACAGTGATTTTATTACTATAATCTGGGCTGGAATTGGCTTAGCTCTCCCAGACACTGGCAGGCAGAAGGGCAAGGACAACAACAACAGCAACAGGCCAGCTGGAGGGAGGAGCTGGATGGTCAAAGGAGGACATGGAAGGAGAGTCAGAGGAGCATTGTGATGGGAGGAGGCAGGTTAAAGGGCAGCTAATCCTCATCAGAGGGCAGGTTTTAGTATCGTTTGTATCACATAGTGGCTCATTTCTGCCCACGATGAGGTATAAACATAAGTGATCCTCACTGGCACAAAACACTCGGATTAGGATGTCCAGATGGGGATGTTCAGAATACGGAGAAACTCTTGAACGAGGCACTAAACCGATAAATGCATGTTGAGTCACACAAGGTGAAAAAGTGTTGCTTAAAACCCAACCAATGAGTCAAACATCTACATACAGTCGTGAACAGTAGTTTACACACTTGTACAGACCATGTATATCATACTGGTCTTGAGTTTCCAGTGACTCTTTAAACTCTTAATTTTCTGTAATGGAATCAAGCATCTGTGTCACAAACATATAGTCCTATGTTTTGGTTATTTCATCAACTTATAGATTTTCTGGAAATATGACAAATCTGCTCTGTCAAAAATATACATACAGCAATACTAAAACCTTATTAAACATCCTTTGGCCATCTTCACCTCAACTAGGTGCTTTTGCTTTCCGTTTACAATCTTTTGGTTGTGTCTTTGACTCGTCTTGCCACAATTGGTGTAGTTCAACAAAATTTGGTTTTCTGACAGAGACTTGTTTCGTCACCAGTCTACAGGTTCTTGATGTATTTAAGTCAGGACTTTGGAGAGGCCAGTCTAAAATCTTCATTCTAGCCTGATTTTACCATTTCTTTACCACCTTTGATGTGTGTTTGGGGTCATTCTCTTGTTGAAACATCCAACTGTGTCCAAGATCTAACCTTCTGGCTGATTTTAGGTTTCCCTGAAGAATGTGGAATTAATCCTTCTTTCTTCATAGTTTTATTTACTTTGTGCAAAGCGCCAGTAACTGGCAGCAAAACAGCCCCAGAGCATAATACTGCCACCACCATGCTTGAGCATAGGTTTGGTGTTCTTGGGGTTCAAACATATTACTGGTCACTGTGGCCAAAAAGCTAAATTTTTGTTTCATCTGACCACAGAACTTTCCTCCAGAAGGCCTTTTCTTTGTCCATGTGATCAGTAGCAAATTTCAGTGGAGCTTCAAGGTTCTGCTTCTAGAGGAAGTACTTCCTTCTTCATGGAGCCTCTCGGCTCATGTTGATGTAAAACACTGTGGACACTGACAGCAGCTTCTAGTTCATTGCAGATCTGCTTTTAGGTGATTTTTGGTTGACTCCTGACCATCCTGGCCAACTGTCTCTCAGCAGCAGGTGACAGCAACTGTATCATGAACTTCATACTTGCTTACTTTGGGATCTGTAGCTGCTTTGAACAACTTATCAAATCATCACAATTGATAATTCAAATTACTGTATGTACATGTGCTTCAATGATTCCATCATAGAAAAGTAAGACTTGAAGGAGTCATTAGAAATTCAAGACTGCCATCATACAGATGGTGTTTACAAGTGTATGCAAACAGCTTGTCATGGCTGAATCTACATTGAAAGTTATTAAAAATAACCACAGCACCTCCCCTTTCAGCTTTATTTCAGTTTTCAGCTGATAGAGATTGAATATCACACCTCTCAACTCAGGAGCCGCAACATTTAAACATATTTCCCTCCTTTTTGGTACGTTACATAACAACAGCCAAATGCAGCCGTAGCTGCAACATACCTGAGAAGAAGTGCTTCATGCTGGACTGAAGCTGAAGGATGTGAGATGGTTTTGGTGGCGTGACGACAGCTGGTAGTGCAGGTCTTGTGATGATGACGCTCGAATGCATGACATCTTTAATGCAGCTGACACCAGTATAACCTTTGACTGGGTCAGACTGGGATTAACAGCAGGAAACCTTTAAATAATTCAAACAAACAGGGAACTGTTGCGTAAAGTGAGGAGGCCAGTCCCATTTTTCAGTTCTTATTGGGTTGGATCACACCCATCTTCAAAGTTGACCTTCGTTTCGATGTCATCCACACACCTGTAAAATTTCAACACCGCATCTTGTGCAGTTGTGGTACGATTGTGTTGAAGATATCTGTCCACAGACATCCTGACTTATAAACATCTGCCAATTTACTCAAAACTGGCTTTCTGGTGGTTTCTGCTACAGACATTATCTCCAGAATCACATTTAGATGTAATATCCCACAACCTAAAGGTAAAATGAATATTTAAAAAATAATACTGGTAAACATATGTTTATATAGCGTATATAAATACTTTACATGGGGAGTTTTAAATACACTGAACATTAAAGTGAATGCTGGACATGGATGTAAATAAAGGGGTCTAATGACCTCCACCTGGCACTTACTGGACCACATTTTATTTTATTCCTGTCATTTTGCTCCCATGCTGTTGTGATTTGGAATAAATCAGCGCGCATACTGTAAAAACTTGATTTCTGCACTGTAAAAACATGATTTTTAAAATCTATTTTTTGTGTTTTCATAGAATATTACTGTTTGATGATAACTAGTATTTTTTACAAGTACTAGTGAGTTGGTTTATAATGATATACCATAAAATTACACTACTCTTTATTGTGTTTAAATTACTTTACAAATATTTGTTTTTAAATTTAAAAATATGTATTTTAAGGATTGAACAGATTTACTCCAATTTCTTAAATGATTGATTTAAACTAGTAAAATCACAAATACATGTTGTCCATTTTTGTAAAAAAAAAAGTGCATTATGTTCATGCCCCAAAAATCTTTATTTTTATAAATAGTTCTTTTACAATATGCAACAATAAAATAACAGTTCCACTCTATATAAATCAGCTGAAATTATATGATCATATATCATCTTGTGCTATGCTATAATATTTTAACTGTATTTTCATAGTTTTTTTGTACAATGTTTGACAATAAAATTACAGTTTTACTCTATTATTACAGTTATTATTTTACATTATCTTACACTATATTACATCAAATTGTTTTATTTGTATTTTTATAAATAGTTCTTTTACAATGTACAACAATAAAATTATAGTTTTACTTTATGTATATCAGCCAAAAATATATTATCTTGTATTATATTATAACTTGTTATATTATTACCTTAAATAATGTATTTGTTGATTCAGCTGCTCTGTGCTTCTTAAATTGCCCCCAGAGGACAAATTTCTTATTTATTCATTCTTTAAATTGAATTATATGGAATTGTCTTCTATAAAATGTTCCACAGTGTGTAACAAAAGGAGGAAGTTTTTGAGAATGTTGTTATCACCAAAAGGTTCCTAGAACATCTTTTAGTTATTCTGAACATTCTGGGAAATTAAAAAAAAAAAATTAAAAAACATCCTTCAAACAAAACAAAACCATTCTCGCTGGGAGGCTGAGTGAAGATAAAATGCTACAGGTGAGGAAGGACAGAAATTTTTTTCAAAAAGGCTGACTGTCTCTTTAAGAGCTGGAGCGTGCTATTGAGCTGGTTGGGGGGGGGGGGTGGTTGGTCGGCTGCATTGGAACAGTCCTCTCTAATGAGCAGATTTTCTCAGAGCGAGAGACATCCGTAGAGATAGAGATAGAGAGAGCGAGAGAGAGATCCAAAGATCCAACCATAGGAGGAGATTGTAAGACCAAGACAGCAGCAGGCAGCAGGCTGTGCGTCAGCCGGCGCTCCACTGGGAAACATGGAGCCGAGCTGGAGATGCTGAGGAGGACGGAGAAGCCACCGCAACAGGATCATATGGATGGATGTTGTTTCATCAAGCAGGCAACCTGAAGGCAACCCACGCAGAGGATAAACCACTTATGGACGCAGTGGATTAAAGACCTACAGACAGACTGAGAGAGAGAGAGAGAGGGAGAGAGGAGGGGGAATAGAGGAGGAGAAATTAATCAATTCACTTGTTTATTTTCATTGTCTGTGTGTGCGCACTTTCTGTCAGATAGTGTGTGTATGTGTGCGGCTGCATTTAGTGTATGTGTGGAGACTGCATTGCTGCTCTCCGGCTCCACAGGACAGACACCAAAAAAAAAAGAAAAAAGAAGAAGGTAGCCGAGCAGATTATACCTTCATGTGATTCTTCCCATTCTCCCTCTCTCTATGCATGGATGTGTGAAGCCCGGTGTGAGTGTGTGAGGCGGTGAAGATGCCGAAGCCTCAAGCCAGACTTTAAACGTGTTTTACTGTCTGATCAACAATTCCCGAGGAGTCTTTTTTATCGATCTGGGTGGCCTCTATGCTGGAGGCTCGGAGGTTAGAACCACTGGGGGAACTTCTCGGCTCTGTACCCCAGAGAGGTGGAGGCATCATCAG
The DNA here is from genome assembly GCA_027123335.1 of Amphiprion clarkii. NCBI lineage: Eukaryota > Metazoa > Chordata > Actinopteri > Pomacentridae > Amphiprion > Amphiprion clarkii. The sequence continues at coordinate 33,800,877 of CM049570.1, read as the reverse complement.
GTAGGAGGCGGCAGAAGAAGAAGTGGGCCCCGAGTAGGAAAAAGTGTCGTAGACTGTGTAGGCCGGCTGGTGGAGCTGGTTTGAACTCCTGCTCGGAGGGGGATGATGGCAGCTCCGGGCCGACTCGCCTCCTCTTTTACCTGCATGTGCCACAGAGGAGCCGGGAGCTGCTAGCCGAAGCTACACCAAGAGGATGGTGTGAGGCGCCAACGTCCCCACCAGACCCCTGACGCCGCCGTGAGGGGTTTCCATCCATCACCTCGTTTCCTTCTTCCTCATCTCCAAGCTAAACAAGATTGAGGCATTTTCTTGATTTGCGAGGGAGCCCTCTCCCCTTCCCTCCCACTCTCTCCTCCTCCTCCTCCTCCTCCTCCTCACCCCCAACCTCCAGGTCCATGGATTGGTTCTAGCACCAACCTGTCCTTCTTCTTCTTTTTCCTCCTTTCTTTTTCTTTTCTTTTTCTTTTTGTTGAGGCTTCAGGGGAATTGCCAAGACCTGTTTCATGCATGTCCACTGGCGGCAGGTTCAACTTTGACGATGGGGGGTCATACTGCGGAGGGTGGGAGGAGGGCAAGGCGCACGGCCACGGGATCTGCACCGGACCCAAGGGCCAGGGCGAGTACTGCGGTTCCTGGGCCCACGGCTTCGAGCTGCTGGGCGTCTACACCTGGCCCAGCGGCAACACCTACCAGGGCACCTGGGCTCAGGGCAAGAGACACGGCGTGGGCGTCGAGAATAAAGGCCGCTGGGTGTACAAGGGCGAGTGGACGCATGGCTTTAAAGGACGCTACGGCGTTCGGGAAAGCACCGGGACGAGCGGGAAGTACGAGGGAACGTGGAACAACGGGCTGCAGGACGGATATGGAACGGAGACGTACTCGGATGGAGGTAAGGACAGATGCATTGTGGGTGTTTTTTCTTGGTTGGGCTGGTTTGAGCGCAACAGAAGGCGTGTGAGGATGTGTGAAGCATTTCTGACAACTGTCCTCTGTGAAAACAAACCTCCTAGTGGAGCAGGATGGACAGGCCGGTGGCAGATGTACAGTAGGAGGAGTTTTTCCAGGGGTCTTCTCGGGTCATCTTCTCTTCTCTAATGCACAAGCAAGAGGACAGGCTTTGAATTTCTTTCTCCTTCAGCCCTCAGATTCAGTCGCATGAGGACACACTGTGTATTTGGAGGCCTTCAATTCAGGCCACGCAGTCTTAAGGGATGAATAAAAGGTTGTGGGGACGGAGGAGGACAGCAGCTTTCAAGCAGCAAGTCCCTACAAAATGAAGTATTCCACAAAAAAGTCCCATCCGTGTTGCAATGATTTTAACCCTCTGAACCCACAAGCAGGTTTTCCTCACTGTGGGCTCATTTTTAACTGCAGTATAAAGTCCTGCACCTCTATGGAAACAGAACAACCATGACTGGAAGTACAGGAAACTCCAAAATGTCTTCTGTGCAGTACAGCCAAGTCGTAATGCCATAAATCATAGAAATGTAGAATTAAAAATCTCGAATCAGCACACGCAACATTTTTTAAAGTGCCCACAGGTGTTACCAAGACTGGAAAAAATGGTGGCTCTACTTCAGATATTTTACTTCTTACATTTTAGATTAGTTTCCATACTTTTCTTCTTTCTGCTATGTGTAGACACTGCCTGCAATTCAACCGAAAAGTCCCAGAATTTTTGCCACATGACCATTGCTCACAGCTGAGTTCCTACTGACTTTTTGTCTGCACCAAAAAGGGTCAAATTTTAGTTTGTTTTTTTTTTTTTTTACAGAATCTGGTTAGAGCATACGCTTTACTTTTGACGAATTTAAAAATTAGACATCGAGAATAAGATGATTTTACTGAAATTCCAATTTTAGGCTTAAATTTTTCTGACAGAACCGAACATCAGACATTCAAGGACTGTCATAAAGGTACAAATCCGATGATTCTTTCCATTTTAACAGGTTCTTGCTCTGTTAAGTGGTATAACTTTGTCATCTTTTTAAAACATGATGTGCTTCTCTGACCCATTAGCAGGTTTTGGGTTTCAGAGGGTTAACAGAGACATCAATCCATATCTTCACCTTGGTTTCCCCACCTACATGTATAATACATATCCTTAATTTTATGGGATCTATCATGTTTACACCACAAACTCACTCCACTGTGTCGGCACAAGAAGGGAGTTTTCAGATATTCTCTATATCTAAGTAAGATTTTATTAGTTGTGGATTCAGTTGTTCTTTGTCAAGGTAAATCAAGACAAGGGTGAAGATAAGCTAAACTTCGCATTCAAGGGTTTTCTTGGGCATGTAGGTATGATGAGATCAAATTTATGGAGAGCCATCAAACAACTATCTGGAGAGGCAAAAGAAGTCAGTTTGGGTTAACCCCTAATTAAAGGCATCTGCCAAGGATTCCGCCTGCTGGGAGATGTACTGGAGACTGGTTGAACTGGGCAAAACTAAGCTGGAGTAACACCTACCCCACGCAAAAGTTCTAATTTAATTCAAGTCAGTTTTATTTGTGTAGCACCAGTTCACAACATCAGTCATCTCAGGACATTTCATATAGTAATGTGAAGAGCTTACAATATTATTTAACAGAGAGAAATGCAACAAAACCAGAGATCCCCTTTGAGCAGCTTTTCAGTGAGAGTGGAAAGAATAAACTTTCTTTTTACAGGAAGAAACTTCCAGCAGAACCAGGCGTAGGCAAGGTAGCCATCTGCCTCGACCAGTTAGGGGGAGGGCATTTGATAGTTTGCACTCTGAAGGAAGTTGTTGGTTCTTTAAATATTATCCAACTGTTGGATCAATCAAAAATTCAACCTAAGAGATCAAGCTTATTACAATATATCTTCTAGGAGAACAAACTCACTTTTGAAATGGAGAAACTTTGCAGAACCAGGCGGGCAGACATGTGCCTCAACCAGATGGGCTGAGAGCATTTCCTAGTTAGCACTTAGAAGAAAGTTGTTGTGGCTTATTTAAATAGTTTTGCTGGTTCTTCGGATATAAATCCAATCCAACTTTTGGATGCATCGAGATGTTCACATGAGGGATCAACGTTATTACAGTCTATCTTCTAGGAAGAATAAACTCCCTTTTAAAAGGAAGACACTTCTGGCAGACCCAGGCTCAGGGAGGGCAGGCATCTGCCTCGACAAGTTGGGGCGAGGGCCGGTTTTGCTAGTTGCTGTGACTAATTTCATTAATTTTGTTGGTTCTTTGGATATAAATCTGATCCAACTGTAAGATAAATCAGAATTTTAACCTAGGGGATCAAAGTTATTACAATCCATCTTCCGGGAAAAACAAATTCCCTTTTAAAAGGTATTAACTTCCAGCAGAACCAGACACAGGCAGAGCAGCCATCTGCCTCGACCAGATGGAGTGAAGTTACTGTGACTAATTTCATTAGTCTTTCTGGTTCTTTAGATATAAATCTGATCTAACTGTAGGATAAATCAAAATGTTAACCTGAGGGTCAAAGTTATTGCAATCTATGGAGACCATAAGTGGCTCAACGAAATTTGGTGGCAATCGTCTTCAGCAATATGATGGATGGACAAATTGGTATTCTTCATTTAGCCACTTGTATGGCTGCAAATACAGCCCAAACAAGCACAGTATTTTCTGGTGGAAACTGCCAGATCATTCCCTGTTAAATATTATTATGACAGCAAACAATATCCCTAAATCTCACAGTGTTGCCAAATGAAGTGTTGGACACGTAAATGCACATAATCTACCTTTGATCAAAGGTTATTTTTCCTCTGACTGCAGCAAAAAGCTAAAATTTAATAATTCATCTTACAGGACTTTTTATTTGTAAACCGTTGCTTGAATCAGCGTCACATTTCCCCTAAAATTGAAATCAGTTTGACTCTTTTAGACCACAGCTCACTTCAGCTGCTGTTAATGAGACACACAACATATGCTTAAAAATAGACACACTTGCACACACATGAAATCTGGTGGTTTGTGTGCGAGCTGACAGTAGCGTACATGCAGCTAAAGCCTTGTTACATAACTCTAAAACTAGCGGGCCGTGTTACAATGCCACTTTCCACCAAATGCACACACATGGACCTGATAAAAATCCGCAGACCGGACCGGTTTGAGGGGTCAATTCAGGACGAACAGGTGATAAATAACCAGACAGATGGGCTGGACGGACGGACGGACGGACGGACAGGGGGGAGGCATAGATGGATCAACAGATGCACAGTTTGATGGATGGATGAATCAGTTAAACGGTGAACTGATAATGGAGAGATGGCTCGATGGACGGATGGATGAATGCCGTGATTACAATGAGCTGCTCTCTAATCAGGAGGCGAGTGAGATCATTACAGAAAGAAAAAGGCAAAGACGAACACGGACCTCCCAGAGAGGGAAGTGCTGGCAGCCCTGTGAAGTATTTGAACCCACATCGAGTAAATGCAGCAGAGATTGGCCTAGTTATGAGTGTTTATCTAGCTCCAACAGTACACTGTGTCCTTATTATAACAGCATGCATCTGGCCTTTATATAGATCTGGTAATAAAAGCGATTGTGTAAATACTCTGTTTAAACAGAGGAAGTATATGAAGACGCTGAGGCAGACAGAGGACTAGAAATAACCCCAGACTGATAAATGCTCAAAGAGGGGATGTATTTTCTGCAGCGATGATGCATTGTGGTCGCAGGAAAGGCAACTTTTGAGAGAATCAGAAGCCCATGATTGTGTAAAAATGGAATTCCTGATGACTGGATTGTGTAATAATTTCACACATTCACAAACTTTTTGATTGAAATTAGTTTACTGACAAAAAAAGCGGAAAACTTTTTTTTTTGCAGAATCGTTCAAATATCTTGGTCTGTTTCCAGCTCACAGCCACTTCCAGAGTTATGTTCTGTGACTTTGTGCCTGACAGAAGTGGGAGTGAAATACAACTATTTGTCACGTCTGATAGATGCCAAGAGGCTGTGGTGGTTATGAACTGCAGCAAATGTGCGTTTGCGTGTTTGTGCTTAAAATGAAATGAAACTTTCAAGCAGCCAGCGGTTGAAAAATTAAGCCACAAACTGCAGTTCCGCCAACAACCACTGGAGGCTGGCGAGTTAATTACTATAGCACTCAATGTTAAAACGTCCAACTTTACAGCAGAAATACACGTTAACAGCCTGGTACAAAAACAGTATTGGTCTCTACAACTGATTTCTCCATTCATGACGACTGTACAGGAGGAGAATTTTTGTATATTTTTCTTCTTTAGGTATTATTAGAGTTTAAAGTTGTGCAGGATGAGGAGTGTGGCTACTTTGACAAATGTTTGCATGGTAGTTACTGTACTTTTTTGTTGTTCAGTTTAAGGATTATGTTCCATACATGCCAGTCGGTCAGAAGCTATGAGTTTTCGTTCATGCAACACTACCGTCCCGTGCAGACGTCCAAGTAGACCTTCGTGGATGAATTTAGTGGAATCTCACGTGTACGGAAAGTATAACCTTGGCCTTAAGTGGAGTCAGGTACTACCAAGATGGTCACCACACTGAGCTTTCAAAATACTGTTTAGGAAACCCCATGTTTGTCCGTCTTTATGTACAGTCCATGATGGGAACCAGTCCTGACGATATATGGACTGATGACACTCCTTTTAGGCTAGTGTAGACCATAATTTAATGTTTTTCGAACATTAAAAACTGCTTGCCACTTTGATTAAATAAATACATTTTGTTAACATCAGCAATATCTCCTTGTATCTTGCATTCACCATAGAAATTCATTATTTAATGGATTACCTAAAGGTGAATGCGTGAATAAGTTGGGTACTCTTACTTATTGTTTTCCACTAGAAGAGTTGTTTGTCAGTCTTTTTGGATTGGAAGCCCCCCCTCTGGTGAAGTTTTTTTTTACCTTGTTAACATGTTCATATGGTGGTTTTTAAATGATTGATTACATATAATGGATGAAATAAGCAATCAGGGCCATTGGCTGAGTATTTCTACCTTGAAAATGCAGCGTACCGATGACAATCTCAAAAACGCGGAACCAGACTTCCTGAGTTTCATATGTAACAAACCTCAAGAACCAATCCTGTCAACATACAGACTTTCTGTATCACTATTCGGTTTTAAAGCTTGAACATCTGTGGCTACTGTGTGCTATTATGCAACTTGCCATTGTGTATTTTAGAGTTGTTTTCCAGTGTTTTATTGCAGACATTTTAAGTTAGGAAGGGATTATCCATCCATCCATTATCTATACACCGCTTAATCCTCATTAGGGTCGCGGGGGGGGCTGGAGCCTATCCCAGCTGACTCGGGCGAAGGCAGGGGACACCCTGAACAGGTCGCCAGTCTGTCGCAGGGCTACATATACAGACAAACAATCACTCTCGCATTCACACCTACGAGCAATTTAGAATGATCAATTAACCTCAGCATATTTTTGGACTGTGGGAGGAAGCCGGAGTACCCGGAGAAAACCCACGCATGCACAGGGAGAACATGCAAACTCCATGCAGAAAGATCCCGGGAAAGCCGGGACGCGAACCAGGGATCTTCTCGCTGCAAGGCGAAAGTGCTAACCACTACACCACTGTGCAGCCCAGGAAGGGATTATTTAATGGAAAACCTTCAAAATATGCAACTTTGATATGCAGAGATGAGCTTTTAGGGGTTTAATCAACAACTAGAGAGAAACTAAAACAAGGCAGTGATTGTCTAGTGTCTATAGTTAGTGACTGTTCACTCTAACAATTGGAATGGATGCCGCTTTGATTAAATGATTTTCTATCTTTTTAGTGACTGTAGAAACCCCCTTATTCACATGCCATGAAGTGTACAAGAGATAGCATTTTCCACTTTAAGCCCTGCTTTTCTGTCTTTTTGGGTTCAAAAACCATCTCCAGTGAAGTTTATTACCTTGTTAAGTTGTCCATATGGAGTTTACTTTATATTTTTATATGCCGAAAGACATCATGAGAGAAAGAAGCAGTCAACACCAATAGTAGTACCAATGATGGTCTCAGAAATACATAATCAAACTTCCAGTGTTTTATACAAAACAAATCTAAGCAAGTTATTCTCCTTCAGAATCTCCAATATTACAACTTGCCACTGTGTAGCATTTAGTAGTTTTACCGTGTTACTTTCAAGACATTTAAGTATTCTCATGGAAAAAACTTCTAAATATGTAACTCTGACATGCAAAGATGGTTCTTTTAGGAGTTAAATCAACAATTGGAGAGCCTGAAACATGACAATGATCATCCAGTGTTTGTAGTCAATTATTTTTTACACTAATAATTGGAATTGTTGTTCCTTTAAGTCGTTTTCTTCGCATATCTTTTATTCACTGTTGAAAGTCTTAGTGCAAGAGGCTACTTAATGATCCGCTGATTCGCCAGCTGCTTGGCAGTGTTTTAGGATGTTTCTAGCATTAATTTTGCAGTGTTTTTGCTAAATAAAGCATAAAAGTGGGCAGACCATGACTGTCATCCCACGTTAAGGCAGGTTGTGATGTTAATTTCTCTAAATACCTTTGGCGCCCTGAAATAAACTCTGCCACGAGGAGGTCGCGGCTCTTTCAGGGTTTTTTTTTTTTCTGATATGGTCGAACGCAGGTTAGCGTCAGATTAAAGCCGACAGTCTACCTCTGCAGCCTGGAGGCTGCTGTCATGTCCAAAGCAATATCAGTCAGGAGGCGATGCGTTCGAAGACGCTCCGCTGCCTACGTGCTTTTCAGAAACCGGCTGTGCACTTAGAGTCGGCTGCGTTTCCCCTCCAACTACACCTGATGCCACATTTCTAGGAAACACTCCTCCTCCTCCGTCTTGGCTTCTTGTGTTCGCTGCTCTCTTCCTACGTTTGCCAACATCCTCTCTCTCTCTCTCTCTCTCTCTCTCCTCCCACCTCCTCTCCTTCCTCCCTCTGCCGCTCGGTACAGTAGGGGTTTCCATAGCAACGCTCGCCGACATGCAGCAGGTCACCGTGTCACGAGGGACTCGGCGTTCTGAGCCGCGATTGGCCGCCCGGCCGGCTCTGGAGGCCTCTGATTGGCTGGCTCGTCCTTCCGGGCTAATGGTGTTTACTGAGATGAAGAGCTAAGCTGACTGATTACCAACCACACACAGAGAAACAGAGCGAGGATGGAGGGAAGTAGAAAAAGGAAAAGAGCGACGGACAGATTCAGTAATCACTTTAAATGAAGTGAGTCACAAACAGAGATTACAACTGTCAGTGTGTACAGCGGCGGTGAGAGATTACAGCTGTCGTGTCCGACCAGCTAATAGTCCAGTTAAACACACAAACAGACTCCAATCTGCACCGTTTGAGCTCGTGTGAACACAGCGTGTTGAATTAGGAGCTTTATTGTCGTTAAACTCCAGTGCAGGAAGGTAGAACAACACAATTTCAAAGTAAAGGACCTGCAAAAGAAGAGAAAACTCAATGAAAGTGAAAAAAAGCCAATATTTAAAGTGCGAAGTGTGTCAACAGGAAGTCAGATGGGTTACTTTCTGCTCAACTAATCATAAACTATGAATATTTAAAATTACATCTGTGAAATTTGACATTGATAAACCAAGTACTTTTCGATATATTGTTTTTGAAATGAAGCCCTCTTTTAGCAACTTTTTCCGCACATTTAAATTTTAAGCTATGTTTGGATGACAATATGTTAGAAACGATAAAATCCGGAAATATGGATTTAGTGAGTATAAAAGGTTCCTTATGGTTATTTAGGTTTTTTCCATCTCAAGTCATCAGAGACCTTCTGCTTGATCAGCTCTAATTTGCTTGAAACTTTTTTTGATCATTAACTATGAATGTTTTTAATGGTATCTGTGAAATCTAACTTGATATATCAAGTATTTTCCTAGATTAATGATGAAAAATTGTCACTTTCAGTAGATTTTTTGACGCCGTAGAAAAGACAATAGTCTGAAATATGAATTAAATGGGTGTAATGGGAAATAAATTAGTTATTTTTTTACACTATTGTGGCGCCTTCCGTTCTCCTTAATTCTTTATTTTTATTTATGGTTCATTTCATCTCATATCATCAGACCTTCTACTCCACCATTTTGATTTGTTTGAAACTTTTTAAATCATAAACCAGAATATTTAAAAAAGGTATCTGTGAAATTATAGATTGATATATGAAACACTTTCTGAGATTATAAATTTTTAAAAAAAACTTCACATATTGAAATTTGATGTTGTTTGAACAACAATCTCTCAGGAACTATTTCAGATAAAAATCTGAAATTTTCACTGATATTTCTCATCATGAAACTGATTCAGAATCTGCAATATTAAGAAAACTGAGCTATTTGGCCACAATGACCAGAAAGATGCTTGAAGTAAACAAGATGAGGCCTTTAACCACAAGAACACCAAACCTGCCACCAAGCACGGTGGTGGCAGTATCATGCTCTGGTGCTCACACTGAGATTTGAGGCTATTTGAACAACAATATCTCAGGAGCTATTAAAGATAAAAGTCTGAAATTTTCACTGTGATTTCTCATCATGCTATTGATTAACATTCTACAGTACTGTACAACGACATGAATTTATTTCTTATATGTCAGTTAAAATATTTCAAGCATCTCTTCAAATGAGTATATGAATTTGATAAGTATAATAGGAAAGTTAAGAATTTGCTTTATTTTCTTCAGGCTACAAACTTTGGTCTAGAAATGCAAAATATGCCCATATTAATCAAAAATATATTGTTGGATAAAGTTAAAGAGCCATTTTGAAACTTGGATTAGACTACACTACACCAATGCTTTTGTTTTTGTGGTACAACTTGTCATACCTTCTCAATTTTGTCATGAAAGTTCAATGAAAATAATTTAACTTTCATTTTTGATCAAGTATATCATTTTTAAAGCTCAATATGTTTTGTTTTGTGTTATTGTGACCTAAAATTACATGTAGTTCAAAAAATATGACTTTTTTTTTGTTAGTGTGTGCTCAAAAATGGGAATTTTCACGATGGCTTTATTTATGTATTTTTTTTTTCGTATTTTAACTCACCCAAAATTAGAAACTATTTGATCTACGTGTCCAGTGTCGCAGATTCTGAATCAATTACATGATGAGAAATGACAGTGAAGATTACAGGTTTTTATCTTTAATAGTTCCTGAGATATGTTGTTCAAACAGCCTCAAATTTCAATGTGAGCCTCAGATCATGATACTGCCACCACCGTGCTTGATGGTAGGTTTGATGTTCTTGGGGTTAAAATGATCATCTTCTCTCCTCTAAATAGATTTCTAATCATTGTGGTTGAATAGCTCAGTTATTTTAAAATATTGCAGATTGTGAATCGATAATGTGATGAGAAATAACTGAAAATTACAGGTTTTTATTTTTAATAGTTCCTGAGATATTGCTGTTTTAGTGAGCATGATACTGCCGCCACCATGCTTGACAGATTTGAGGTACATTTGATGATTTGACATGGAACGAACCAGATATTACTAAGTAAAATCAACATATATACAGTTAAAAAGGTGTGACAGGGTTTATCTCTTGGCAGATTCTCCATAATGTGGGGCTCATGGCTCTTTCCTTCCTGGAACCTCCCTAATGTCCTGCAGCTGTTGGCAAATACACTTGGAGAAAATTAAAATTGGCCTACATTAACATATTCTGCTTGCTTGCTAAAGGCCACGATCAGCGCTGTAATTATTCCAGCTCTGGCCATTTTACATAAGCCAACATAATAAACCCACTCCTCGTGTTTTAGATACGCCCAGATACTATATACAGTATCGTCTATGACAGGATAGAGTCATTAAAAAACCTGCTTCCTTCGCCTAATGACAGGTGCATGTAAAGCCTGTAGAGAATACATTTGCAGCTCATTAGGGGAAGGAAACTCTTCCACCAGCAGTGTTTTCCACCAGCGTTTAACATGTTTCTATGCACGCAGGGAGTTCACGCTCCTTTTGCATGAATATAAAACAAACCAGCAGCATAAAATAGCCTTAGAAGCCAGAGTTATCTCAGAAAATACCGAGACGTTCTCCTTGAGGTCTCAGCTTCAGCTTCGGGGCTGCCGTTCTGAGGAAAACCTTGACTTCTCACCTTAATGTGGAGGAGTTAAAAGGAAAAAGAGCTGTTTTAAGAGTTTCAAGCTATTTTCTACACATATATATGCAAGTATTATTCCTGTTTCTCATGACTACGACTCGTTAAGAGAGAATTCACCAACAGGAGATCCATGTATGCCAGCTGATTCTGTCTTTCTGGGACTTCACTTTATATCCTGACCAACCCTGCTATAAATAAGTAATTTTTATTATTGATTAATGTTCTAAACATTTATTCAGTTACTCCTGTGGCTTATTGAATGTTAGAAAATAGGGGAAAATCACAATTTCTCAAACCTAAAAGTATGTCCTGTTGGTTGTTTTCAACAAAAAAACCCAAAGAAAGTCAATTTAGGTTAATTGGGCTTTAATTTTTAATTTTTTCATATTTCAATTCACCCATAATTAGAAACTATTTGATCTATGTATTCAATATTGCAGACTCTTAATCAATGACATAATGAGAACTAAAATTGAAAGTTACAGGTTTTCATCTTGAACAGTTCCTGAGATATTGTCATTCAAATAGCCTCAAATTTTAATGTGAGCCCCAGAGCATGATACTGCCACCACCGTGCTTGATGGTAGATTTGGTGTTTGTGGGGTTAAAATTCATTAATGTGCTAAGCATTTTCCCTGTTACTTCTGTGGCTTATTGAATGTAAATAAATAAATAAATAAATAGGGAAAAATCCCAATTTCCCAAACCTAAAGGTATGTCCTGTTGATTGTTTTCGCCAAAAACCCAAAGAAAGTCAATTTAGGTCAATTGAGGCTTAATTTTTTTGCTTTTTCATATTTCAACTCACCCAAAATTAGAAACTATTTCATCGATTTGTTCAATATTGCAGACTCTCAATCAATGATATGAGAAAAAACATTGAAAGTTACAGGTTTTCATCTTTAACAGTTCCTGAGATATTGTATTCAAACAGCCCCAAATTTTAATGTGAGCCCCAGAGCATGCACTGCCACCACCGTGCTTGATGGTAGGTTTGGTGTTCTTGGGATTAAAGGCCTCACCTTCTCTCCTCCAAGCAGATTCATATTTCAACTCACCCATAATTAGAAACTAGTTTTACTCATCTACAGTCTGTAACTTGATTTTCCCTTAAACCATGGATTTGTTCAAGATAAACAATCCCATCTTCATGTTTGAGGCATAAACTTGCATCATTTGGTTATTTTACAGGTAAATATCTAAAGGAATTATCAAAATATTTGTTAATGAGTTTTTTTTTGGTCAGAATTAATTAGCTGATTGTTCCAGACAGCAAGAATTTGTTGGCCGTCTTTCGTTCCCTTCTTGCCTTGATGTTGTTTTCAGACACATATTGAATAATATCACTCACATTTGTGGCCAAATAAAGTCCCAACTGATATAAAAGTGGCATAAAAGGCGACATGTGAGGATTAGCAGCTTCTTCTGTGGTTGTAAAGTCCAATTTATTCTGGCATTAAAGCCCAGCTATAATAATATTCTCATGTATCTGTTGGATTGAAATTCAGCTTCACTCAAACACGTAACGTTTGGGCTCAACAACAACCAAAAAAGGAACAGTTTGCATTAAACTTTATAAATTACCGCAACTTTTAATGAAATTATGTTCAACCAAAACCTACCCTGAGTTACATGAATTAACTTTTCCATTGAATTCAAAAGTATTTTTAGTTGTTTAATGGCTGGTAGCATAAACACAAATCTTTAAGTTCATTTCCTTGACAAACTACATGGTTCCAACTTGTTTTTGTACGTTATTTAAAAAGTGTTGTACGTATTTAATCACCCTAATTAAGAAGACAGGTTTTCACAATTATAAAACAGGGAAAACCTGTAAAATGTCAAGAAACTGTTATTAAAATACAGTTTTTTCTTGCAATTATGCATTTAATGAAGTGTTTGGAAGAGGCTAATTTGCTTACTTCTTAGAGTTTAGTGGCTAAATCTTGTGCAGCGCAAAATATTTTCATACACTGTCTCTGAAAGGAAGAAAAATTTGAAGCCTACAGCATCACCAACTCGTCTGTAAAGCTCAGGTTGTTGAGTCCTGCCCTTATTTTCATGCACCGACAGACTGATTGCTGTCAGTTTCCTGCAGGAAACAGAAACCTGAACCGTATCTCTGACAGTTTTGGTTCAGAAATCTGTATTTGCTGATCGGTGATGACGCAGCTTCGGTCACTTCAGGATTCGTCTATGCTGCTTCTGGATGCTGACTAATTCCTTTATTCTGTTCAAGACGATCCTGTTAAGCACTTTGCCTGGTATGGAGAGGTTTGTAATCCCTCCAGAGTTTATGCAGTTGTTTGTTGAGGTCGCCTCAGGTGCTATCTGAAGTTGAGATGTTTCAGGTTCTGCTGCCTTTTGGTTTGTTCAGCCTCGTCAGTTATTCTTGTTCTTTGTCTTTCTGTGGTTTTTCTGGTTTCTTTTTCTCTTCTGCTGAGCCATTTGTATTTTATAAGCAAACAGTGAAACTATATTGTGTGAAATTTCTACATGAAACTATATAAAAGCAATCACATTTATTTCAGACTCGTCCCCCAAAAAACACAGAAAAATCTGTAATTTTATATAATATAGTGAATGCTTCATTTATGCCTGTAAATAAAATAATACATATTTAAAAATAATAACAAAAAATAGTCATAAAAATGATTTTTAAAAAAGTAAAATACTGTAAAATTTAAAAACTATAAAAAACTACAAAAACTGTTTGATGTCAACTGACAAAATTGACATCAAACCACCTCACATGAGCTTAATGTACACCACCAGTCAAAAGTTTGGACACACCTTCTCATTCAGTGGTTTTTATTTAATTACTTTGTACATTGTAGATTAATACAGAAGACATCAAAACTAAATAAAAAAGAATACATATGGAATTATGTTGTAAACAAAAAAGTGTTTATCTTCAGTCATCTACAATGTAGAAAATAATACAAATAAATAAAAACCATTGAGGTGTGAGCAAACTTTTGATTGGTAGTGTACATTATTCCAAGAATCGACAGACGATGCTTTAAATGCACAAAGAAACAGTACAGGACCTGAACACTGCTACCAGAATGTAAAGAATGCAGATTTTAAATACATACTTAATAGAAATGCTGACTATAAACGTGTTTGGTTGCAAGAAAACTTCACATTTTACCTTTAAATCAGTCCTCAGTAGCTGGTGCACTTGTTATTTTTAGGTTTCTGGTGAGACGTTTGGTTGTTTCAGCTACTCACAGATTATTGAAGTAATTAGTAAATACAGTTGTTTGGTCATTTTCGTTCTGTATACATATATAATGGGGGCCTTCTTGGTCTGATCTCCCTCAAAACAAGAGATTCTAATTTCAATTGACTTCTAAAGATTTGAAAAATAAAATAATGTATTTTGGGATAAAAGTGAAGACACTATAACACACTACAAGATACACAAGGAGATCATCCTAGATTAAAAAAAACTAAACATCGGTTGCTAAGCGAGGGCAAATCGAGGGCTTTTTGAGATGTTTGGGGGCAGCTGCGTCTCGCTGGGTTATCACGGGTCTTTTTCATGAAATTTCTGAGCAGATAAATAATCCTCAAATGGAAATCTGAAAGACTCAGACAGAAAAAGGGCCCGGACGAAATCTCTTAAACGGATAACGGTCCCACACAGTGATTTACGCAGGCAGAGGTTTAGCTGTTTTCAGTGACCGTCGTGTCTGTTTATCCTGCCTGGTGTCTCGTCTACCTGTCTCCAGCTGCCATCTGTCCGTCCTTCTGTCTGTGCAGTTGTTGCTTCTCTTGTTCTTTTGTTACCTGATCGTCTACATCTTTTTTTTTTAGCAAGTTGTATCTGACATAAATCCACCGAAGGAGGCCTCTAGACTGTCTTGTGCAAGAATCCACCTCCTCAGCACCTTTTTTTTTTTTTATTCCCTACAAACGTGCTGCAGAAAAGAACTTGCATTCTGCTTTAGTGTTTTTTTTTAATTTTTTATTTTGCATTTGCTAATACGCACCTCTTCTACTACAACGAGCCCTCTGCAGGCTTTAGCTTATGTAATGGGAGTGGTTTGATGTTTGTAGTGAGGATTAGTGCAGCTGTCTGAAACATGAAAACTCTAAATGTCTGTCTTGGAAGTTTGCCCTGCATCACCACCACCAACATCACTGCTGCTGCTGAGGCTTTGTTTTAGTGCAAGGTTTTAGATTTTATTTCTAACTTTTCCTTGCAGATTAGTTATAAAATGGTGGAAATTATGAACCCGTTGTCCAACATTGTAAGGTTAAATATGCAGTCTGTCTTGTGGGTGGTTTAAATTTTAGTGAATAAATCGGTTCTTAAAGTGTAAAAAAATCGTGTTTTTACTATGATTTTAATTAAATGTATATCGTTATATTACAGATTTTTACTTTTTTTAATTAAATTACACATATTAACTAGTGAAATTATTTTTTCAAAACGCCAACTAATGACAAAGGCTGTAAATAATATTCATTTTTACATTTTTATATGGTTAGATAAAATATGATATAATGAGATATGATAATTTGTTCTTTTGCAATGTCTGACTGTAGAATTAATGTTTTTTTATACTATGTTTAAATCGGCAAAAAAAAACAAACAAAAAAAAAACAACAACAAAAAACCCAAAACATTATTTTACAGATATTTTTTAATTTGGAAAAAAATATACATTAAGGACTGAAGCATTATTAATAGATTCCACACAAATGTCTGTATTTTTATTTTTTTTTGAATATTACATATTTAACATATTTTTTCCACATTTTTATTGATTTTTTTGTGCATCAGTACTGCTGCTGTTAAAAGTTTGTGCTTTCCCCATAGTTATGGTGAATTGTTGCACAAAAAAACCCTTTTTAAAAAAATATATAAGTAAAAGATAAGATTTGTCAGTTTTTTTTCACTTCTTTATTATCATTTTTGGTAGCTGTCATTATTATTACTTTAACATCTGCACAAACAAATCTGAAACACACAGGAAATGAGTGTTTGATAAAGTTGGCCTTGTCTGGTCTAATGTTGCTCTACCGCCCCATTCTTCTCGTATCCACAACTGCAACAGCCGACATGGTGAAACAACACATTTATAATTCATAAAATAGCCGATTTGAAGTCCTTCCCGGCTCGTCTTGCTCCGTGTTTTCTCTTTGTTACTGCTGTGCATCAAGAAAGATCAATATTTTGAGGTGTAAAGTAGGCTACAGTGCAATAATCTGGATGAAGTACCAACTGTGAGGCTGATTCTGAAGCCTTCTCATCAGACTACAGTGGCATGAACAGTGTTTGTGGGTACAGTAGAGCCACGTTTAGAGAGTTTAACATGTGTTGAAACACAAACCCTCAGAGACAGATGTTTTTTTTAACCCAGAAACAGAGAACAGACACGCGTATTTGTTAAAGAGACAATTATGAATTGTGCCCGGGGGTTGGCGCGTGATCAAATCGCTGCGCCTCTGTGATGTTTCCGCCACTTTGATCTCGTTAACTCTTTCCGTGCGGCGGCGGCGGCGGCCTCGTGCTCGTCGTCCGGCCGAGTTTACAGGCCCATATGATTCGCTTCCTGCCGGCCTCCGGGGCAGAATCAGGGAAATCGCTTTGGCGTGTGAGCTGTGAAGCAGATTCTCGTCACAACTGCACGCCTCGACACGTCCACAAGTCTGTTTTTTTTTAATCAGTGTGGCTGTGACGGGTTCATAGTAACGAAAGTAGAAATATTTCGGAGAAATAAGTGTGCCAATGGAACTTTTACCAGTCAGGAATAACATTAAGACCACAGTTCTACAGTTTCATCTAGCAGATGCTTTTTTGGAGATGGTTTGCATTATTTTTGTTCCTTCTGTCCTGTTTGGTGACTTTTCCCCATTGTTTTCTGTGTCTATGGCCATTTCTTGTCTTATTTTGGTCATTTCATGAGCAACATTGGTCATTTAATGCCTATTTTTGTCCATATTGTATCTCATTTTGTATCTTTTAGTCCCTTTTGCCTGTCGTTGCTCTCATTTTTGCCTCATTTTGGTCATCTTGTATCTCTTTATGTCTATATTATGTCTTATATTGCATCTGTTTATGGAAGGTTTGCGTCTCTTTCTGGTAGTCTTATGCTTCATGATGGTCAATCTATGGCACATTTTCTTCATTTTGTGTCTCTTTCCTACATTGACAGTTCTACAATTTCATTTACTGGACGCTTTTATCCAAAGCATCATACATCTGAGAGTAGATACAACACAAGCAAGGGTCTAATCAGGAGGAAACAACTTGGATAAATACACTACCATTCAAAAGTTTGGGGTCACCCAAACAATTTCCTGTTTTCCATGAAAACTCACACTTTTATTCATGTACTAACATAATTGTACAAGAGTTTTCTAATCATCAATGAGCCTTTCAACACCATTAGCTAACACAATGTAGCATTAGAACACAGGAGTGATGGTTGCTGGAAATGTTCCTCTGTACCCCTATGGAGATATTCAATTCAGTTAAATTTTATTTATATAGCGCCAATTACAGGTCAAATTGTCTCAAGATGCTTTACAGAACCCACATGCCTGACCCTCCAGAGCAAGTCCTAAGGCGACAGTGGCAAGAAAAACACCTTTTTAACAGGGAAGAAACCTTAAGCTGCTTTATTCCATTAAAAATCAGCTGATTCCTGCTAGAATAGTCATTTACATTAACAATGTCTAGACTGTTTCTGATTAATCTAATGTCATCTTCATTGAAAAAACTGCTTTTCTTTCAAAAATAAGGACATTTCTAAGTGACTCCAAACTATTGAACGATAGTGTACATGTCAATAGATCCATATTTCCTCCTAAAATACAGTCATTCGCAAATTTCTGAGCCTCTAACATCTATAGGATTGGTGTCAGAAAGATATGGTTCCAGTTTTTTGCTATTCAAAAAAAAAAAAGCCGATCAACTAAAGGATTAATATTAGAAAGTTTATTTTAATTAAACAAATGAAACAGAAATAAACGTTTTGTACAAACTTTGGCGTTGCTGTTTGTGCTTTTCTAAATTATCCTTGACTACTAATAATTAATATCAGCCCTGTAAAAAACATATTGGTCTTACATTTCAGCTTCCCAGCTGAGTATACCAATTATTACTAATCGTATATTTAATAATAACATCATTAAACATTTAAACTATATTAGCAGCAACTACATCAGCTTTAGCTTCTGAAGGATAAAATAATCTTTTTAAAACCCATAGAAAGTGACATTTCTTTATTTGTTTTATGAAAATAATAATAATAATAAACCATTTAGAAAAACCAGCATGTTGCATCTTTTCACATTTTTGAGCTTTTACTTTGAAAGTGTCTTAAACAGCCAATCAGCTGTGAGTCACTGGTTACTTGCAGTGAGCAGAGCAAGCAGACTGAGGATTAGAGCCTCAAACAAACAGTCACAGCTCAAATACTACAAGTTGTATCAAAAAAATTCTTTCACCGTGTGAAGCACAATCTTGTTTTGAACATTCTGATGTATTTTCATGTCCGTACTGTGTTTTATTCAGATTTGGTGGCAGGTTAAAGAGACTCAATGTTTCTGATTTTGACCGAAGTTTTGGAGCTCAGAGATAATGGGAGTCAATGAGAGTTTCGGTCGACACACTCTGA
This sequence comes from Amphiprion clarkii, assembly GCA_027123335.1. NCBI lineage: Eukaryota > Metazoa > Chordata > Actinopteri > Pomacentridae > Amphiprion > Amphiprion clarkii. Next base: position 33,782,156 of record CM049570.1, on the reverse strand, counting down.
GCTCTGAGGTGATTTATGAAAAAACTATAAATCCTACAGCAATGAGACTCACACCGGGTGAAAGACGACAAAAATACCTACATTTTTATGTATAAATTGTTCATGCGGAGGAGAAATTGTGAGAAGGAGACAAGGTTAACTGCACTTTTTTCATGAATTTTTTCTGGTCATAATTTAGACTAGTGATGTCACCACCTCTAGCTGAAGAAAAATTCAGGATTTTCCAGAAAAATCACAAAACTTATACTGCGACTGAATAAAAACCATAAAAGACATCAAAACACGGATTTAGAGAAATAACATTCAAAGCCTTGTGACCTGTTTAAACGTTGAATGAAGTTTCTACTGTAAAATATGCCAGCGCTAGAGGGTTACAAAGATGACTGGTTTTGGCAGTTTTCTGGCCAACTTCCCATTCATTTGAATGGGGATTTTTAATGCAGTTTTTTACGAATTACATAAAAACCGTACGAAGAATCGCAAACAAAAGTCACAACCTACCATTCCCTATCAAGCCATACATGGGTTTTGTCAAAGCTGAGGAACGAGTTATGTGCTGAAAATCGTGTCATAAGAATCTATAAGAAACAACCAGAGGAAACGAAATAAGGTATAACTAGAATATTCATATTTTTATAAGGTCTGTTCGTTAAACTGTAAATAGGTTTGATATTGGGAGAAAATCCGTCCTTAAGACTGTTTTTCAGCACCTTGGAGAGCGACAGCAGACTTTGGACAAGCGGCTCCACTGAATATTTAATTTCCTCGGCATCACTGATTGCGGCTGGACAGGATTCCAAGAAATCATAAAAAAAGCAGAAACCCACTCACTGATTTACATATATTTATTCATTTACACTCTCGGTTGCCAGTTTTTCTTTGGTACCTGTAGCTAATGCAGAACATGAGTCCTGAATAAATTCTGATCTTTTACTTATTTAAAAAGTACCAACACAGTGAAGTTAAAAACACTCTGTTACAAGTCACGCATGAAGAGTCCTACTGAAGCTACAGGATAAAAACGTTCTGAGAATGTTCTGTAAAGTTCTAGTGACTTCTTGTTTATGATCTTTCTACAGTTGGGATAACTGAAGACATTCTAGAAAGTCTTGGTGATAACATTTCTTATCCTTTGCAGAACTTTCTCGGAATGTTTACAGTGAGTTCCCCCAATGTTCTGTAACAACAATTGAAGGTCGTTTTTAAACAAATATTTTTTAAAAAGTTGTCTCAATTCACTTTTTACGTAATAGAAACATCATTTGAATTGATAAATATCCTTAAAACTTTCTTTGAACATTAGATTTAAAGGTTTTCTTTCGAACATGAGTAGAACTTGTAGTTGTGGAAAAGCTAGAAATGTTCCGATGGTGTACCTGTTTCCTATTTAAAAACATTCCAGGAACTAAAATTAAACTTCCCACTTAAGAAAACATTACTTGAACTTTGCAGAACTTTCTCAGAACATTTATAATGTGTTCCCACAATGTTACATGATAATAAAGTAAGAACATTCAAAAAACGTTCTTAGTTCACGTTTTACCTTATTGGAGCATCAATTTAATCGATGAAGACTGATGAATGTCCTTAAAGCATTCTTTGAACATTAAATCCATGTTTTCTTTGGAAAACGATTAAAACTGTTCCGATGCTGTACCTATTTTCCTATTGAACAACATTCAAAGAAGTAAAATAAAACTTCCCGCTAGAACTACAACTCTGTGGAATGTTTTTAGAACAATGAAAATAGGTTGTCAGGTTGTTGGTGTTTGTGTGGTGGTTGTTCTTTGATCCGTCTTCCATACGATCATCCAGCTGTGTGGCGACTCGATGACAAAGGTCTGTCCAGATGTTCTGTCCAGATGTTCCGTCCGGGTGTGACTCTACTCAGGTAGAAGTGTACAGAAGCAGGTTCAGACTCAACAGAACCTCATTGTTGCTGCTGCTGCCTTTAAAACCACCGTCTGTGTGTGTTTGGGTGTTTCTCCGAACACGATTGGCTCGTCGGATCGGTTCATTCAGCTCCTCTGGACACTCCACGAGGGGAACATTTGTGAGAGCGTTGTGCGATGGCTGCGGTCCTTATATGGCCATGTAGTTTTGCTTGAGAATGAATCAGAGCTGTTACATCAGAGGTACCGGCAGGCGGACGGATCGCTGGATCGCCTCCGATTGGAACACACACTTCCGTTTGAGCGTAGAGGAATGACGGAAACACACATACGCACACTCGGGTGGCCTAGTTTTCCTGCAACGCCGACATGTGAGGACCGTTATGCAGCAGGGATGCAGAGGTTTGAATGAATGGAGTGACGAGAGGAGGCCACTCCCAGGTACTACTGTAGTACCACACACTTTACTACACAGTACAACACACAAATACACGTCACGAACAACCGGATAATTAGGGAACTGTTGGCTTTAGTGCACCCACAATTAAAGTGGCATTATAGTGATCAATTATCATTGTTAAAGTAATCTTAAAAAAACAGTTATGAAAAATTAGAATAAGTAAAACTGTTGTGGAGAGATGGATTATTTCTTTTGCTTGTTTTGCATGTTTTTTTGGGGGTGTTTGTGTCACATTTTGTTGTTTTGTATAATAGTTTGGTCAACTTATGTCCTATTATGGTCATTTTCTATCAAATTTCAGTTCTTTTACATTTTCTGTATTTTTGTATCAATTTTGGTTGCTTGTTGTTATATTATCTTTATTTTTCTGTCACATTTTGGTCATTTTGGGTCACATTTAGTTTTTTATGTCAGATTTAGTTATTTTTTACATCCTTTTGTGGCATATTTTGGTTGTTTTGTATCACATTTCAGTTAATTTGCATTTCAATTTGGTTGTTTTATATGTTATGGGGGTATTTTGTATCACATTTGTGTTGTTTTGTATCATAGTTTGGCCAACTTACATCCTATTATGATCATTTTCTATCAAATTTGGGTTATTTTAAAGGGTTTTTTTCGGGGTTTTTTGTATGAATTTTTGTTGTTTTCTGTTGCATTATCTTTATTTTTCTGTCACATTTTGGTCATTTTGGGTCACATTTAGTTTTTTGTATCAGTGTAGTTATTTTTTACATCCTTTTGTGGCATGTTTTGGTTGTTTAATGTCACATTTCTAAGACACATTTGTTCTCATGTCTTCAGGAACGTTTCTGGACTAAGACATATTTGTTCTCTTCAGGAACGTTTCTGGACTAAGACATATTTGTTCTCTTGTCTTCAGGAACGTTTCTGGACTAAGACACATTTGTTCTCCTGTCTTCAGGAACGTTTCTGGACTAAGACATATTTGTTCTCCTGTCTTCAGAAACGTTTCTGGACTAAGACATATTTGTTCTCTTTTCTTCAGGAACATTTCTGGACTAAGACATATTTGTTCTCTTTTCTTCAGGAACGTTTCTGGACTAAGACATATTTGTTCTCGTGTCTTCAGGAACGTTTCTGGACTGAGACATATTTGTTCTGTTGTCTTCAGGAACGTTTCTGGACTGAGACATATTTGTTCTCCTGTCTTCAGGAACGTTTCTGGACTAAGACATATTTGTTCTCTTGTCTTCAGGAACGTTTCAGGGCCAGTGGGTTGGCGGGATGCGACATGGCTACGGCGTCCGTCAGAGCGTCCCGTACGGCATGGCGGCCGTCATCCGCTCGCCGCTCCGGACCTCCATAAACTCTCTCCGCTCCGGTTCGGAACACAGTAATGGCACCGCTCTGCTGGACCGGACCGGCGCCGTGGTTCCCGGGCCTCCTCCGGTTCCCGGCACTCTGTCCACCAGCGTCTCCATGTGCAGCACCGGCAGCAGCGGCAGCAGCCCGGCGGTGTCTCGGGGAGGCTTCGTCCTGACGGCGCACAGCGAGGCCGAGCTGCTGAAGGGGAAGAGGAAGGGCGGCTTGTTCCGGAGGTCCATCCTGTCCGGGCTCAAGCTGAGGAAGTCCGAGTCCAGGAGCTCTCTGGCCTCCCAGAGGTCCAAACAGAGCTCGTTCAGGAGCGAAGCCGGGATGAGCACCGTGTCGTCTGCAGCCTCCGATATCAACTCAACCATCAGGTAAGAACAGGAGCTGATGGAGGGAAGGTTCTGGAAAGTTCTGCTGCAGGCCCAGGTCCAGTGTGGCCCACTGAGGTTTCCCTCAAACCATAAAGTCTACAACAAAAACATGAGGATACAATCAAAGCACTGGTTTCATTTTGTAGCAATGCATTCTGGGAAATAAGTCCATTTATTTCTGCCATTATAGTCCTCAGAGTTTCAGTAAAAAGCACCTGGTTTTCTCTTTTGAGTTCTTCAGTAAAACTTAATAAACTTGTTGAATGAAGATGAAACATCTCCAAGAACCAAAAAGAGAAGTTCCGTTTTCTACTGAAACTTGTAGGATTCTCATCTCAAATCGTTACATCTTTGAAACAACTTCTGCACCAACGGTCTTGGATTTACACAAAAAAAGTTTGTGTAAAATATGTATATTTAGAAAGATGTTTATGAAATTTTAGCTTGATAAATCAAATACTTTCAGAGATAAAATCTTTTTAAAAATTGCCCGTCAACTCGCTTTCAGCAGGTTTTTTAAAAATAAAAATAGACTAATTTTAGGTCATGTGTAGTAAAAGAAAACAAATCGCTACTTGTAAAAATAATTATTTTTGATGTGGACATAAAACATGTGCAACTTTGCCCCCCCCCCTTTTAGTTGACATGTAAAGAAATACTGTTTCTGTGATTTTGCTGGTTTAATATCTGTAATTTAACACAAAATCTGTAAAAGAATAGTGTAAAAAAAAAAAAAAAGCTGTCTTTCAAAAAAATTTAAAGAACAGCAAATATCTTTAAAATTTTGCAGATTTTTGCTCTTTGAAATATAGTAAAAATGGTGTCATTTTGTAGTCAAGTGCAAAAGTGCAAATGACTATTTGCAAAAATACAGATTCAGGTATTATTTTTGGGGTGTTACCACAAAATTAATACTTCCATACTTACCATTATAAACATTTTTTTTCAGGGGTAGCAAATAAGTTTATGCTTCATATACTGTGTATGTATATATATATATGTATGTATATATATATATATATATATATATATATATATATATATATATATATATATATATATATATATATATATATATATATATATTAATATTACTGCTTTCAAATAATTACAAAAAGGGTAAATCTCAAATTTTTTACTCATGTTTGTCTCTTTTTAAGAATGGGAGCAACTGTAACATAAGAAATTTTTCCCTTGGGCTGATTGTGATTAAATAACTGAAAATTGTATGAAAAATTACAGCTTAAAGCTATGACAAAACTTTCACTTTTTGCAATTTATTAGTTCTTAATTCAACTTTTCATTGTGAGAGGAAGATAGTCTTTTCTTGTTGCTGTAAAACACCAGATGTCGTGACTTTGGGGCGTGTTTCTGTGTCGCATATCAGCTCCGTCATGAGTTAATGAAACGATGTGCTGTGGAAGAAAACCGTCCTTCATCTGGAGGACGGAGATTCGAGGCAACAACAAGCACCTGTCCTGCTTAAGTGTTTCTAAAATGGATTGGCACGGCGTCCAAATTGGCCAATAGGTCAGAGGTTGGTTTCCTGGTGAGCTGGACCGGTGCTGGATCAAAGGTTTCCAGGAATACGTTGAGTCACTCAGCGATAAGCTGATTGTGTTTGTTCCCTCTGTTCTGCTGCCGTCTATTGTTTTCCTCACCAATCATTTAATTCAGAGTCAATTAGAAAGTGAACAAGCTGGTTAAAAACTGCAAGGAAAAGTCCGTTTTGTGTGTCAAATTCCCAGAACGCTGGATTGAGGCAGGCTTATTTTTAAAGACACCAATTAAAAGACGAGAACAGTCAGCAGCTCTTAACCTGTTTGTTGGCAAAGTGGCTGACAGCAGCTTATCAGGTCTGATTGATTATTGGCAAAGCCGACCAGGAGAGAAACTTCTAGGTTTTTTTAATCCATTCAACTGCTGCAAACACGCACAGAGAAGCTTCTTTAGAGGCTAAAATACATCACAAGTATTGCTGTTGATCAATTATTTACCAATGTGTTGGTTTTTTTATCAGTGGATGGTGCATGTTGTGAACATATTACAGAAATAAATCATGTGCCGGGCCGCTGAAAACATACCATGGGGAAATATAAATCTAATTAATGGGCCTGAGGAGGCGAGATGAAAACAAGTCAGCAGGACACTTATTATTATTCTGGACCAACAGAGGAGCTGTGCAGAGGCTTCCTGACCAGGCAGGAGTCTATATGAACCGACAGGGACGAGCAAATTAAAAGAAATATCTGAGAGAGAGATTGAATGCATCTGTTTTTAAGAACAAGGTGCATTTTGATTTGATTTAAAAATGTGTTTCATCTCTTTTCTGGATGTTTTTGCTCTAAAAGTATTAGAAGTAGTTGCAACGTGGTTAGAATAAACTGGAAATGGGAGGAAATGGCAAGTTGGCAGGACTCCAGAGTGCAGCAAACAGCAACAAAGATCAGTTAAATGAGACTAGAACACTTTATTTTACTATTTTCAAGCTCATTTTTGGTCTCACACCTGCCTGAACTGCAGTAACTAGTTGGAGACTAGAAGCTTCTCTGGTTTATGTTTGGGGAACGTCTGTAAATTGTAGCTTCACAAAACCTTGGGGGAAGAGCAAATTAAGAGAAATATCAGAGACACCAAGACTTAAAGATAAAGATAAAGATAAAAGTTCTTTATTTCTCCCCATGCCAGGGGAGAAAAACAGGTTTTGTCTCATTTCTGGATGATATTGCTCTAAAACTATTAGAAGTAGTTGCAATGTGTTTAGAATAAATTGGAAATGAGAAGAAACAGCAAGTTGGCAGGACTTCAGACTGCAGTGACCATCATCTACATACAACAGATATTTAGAAATTCTCACTTTACTGTCTTTACAAACTCTGCACATCACCTTTACAAAGATGTTTCACCATGCTGAGTGTATCTTCCAACAACTTGCTGATTATTTGATCCTCTGTAGACCATTTTTGAGCCATGCTGCATTTCCTTTATTGATCAAATGTGTTTTATTTGCTTTCCTCTCTGTAGAAACACATCCTCTAGTTCAGCTGAAGATTGCTTGAACTCCTGTCACATGACTATTGGGTACAGCCTAGCCAGTCATGGCTTCTTGGTGGCACCAAGTAGCTCAGATTTTTTTTTTTGTTAGAAGGTCTGGTGTAGCCTATTTATTTCTAGCATTTTTTAAAATTCTTATCTTAAATTAAAGCAATTTTTTGTTTGTTTTTATAGTTTATGGCTAATTATATTGTGATTTTCAAAAAGATTACTTCCCAATCAACCATTTTTTTATTCTTCATAATGTATGTTTTGCTCATTAATATGATTTAATCTCACCCCGTGTGACCTTTCACCTGTGCAGCCTCGGGGATGCAGACGCAGAGTTGGCCGTTGCCGACGACGACGTGGACGCCACGGCGACGGAGACGTACTGCGGCGAGTGGAAGAACGACAAACGGACCGGGTTCGGGGTGAGCCGGCGGTCCGACGGGCTGCAGTACGAGGGCGAGTGGCTGAGCAACAAGCGTCACGGCTACGGCTGCACAACGTTCCCCGACGGAACCAAAGAGGAAGGAAAGTACAAGCAGAACATCCTGGTCAGCGGCAAGAGGAAGAACCTGATCCCGCTCCGGGCCAGTAAGATCCGGGAGAAGGTGGACCGAGCCGTGGAGGGAGCGCAGAAGGCGGCGGACATCGCCAGGCAGAAGGCCGAGATCGCTCTGTCCAGGTAGGGAACCATTTTATTCTGAGGGTCCATCCCAGCACACGTTCTACCAAACTATATAGTACATGAGACGAACATTGAGTTCCATTCATACGACAACGGTTTAGGATGAAACACAAAGGTTTTGTTGCCTCTCTTTTACACAGACATGGTGTTTTAGATGACCTGAAATGGCAACTTTTGAATATGACCTCCAGAGTGGAATTTTTCTCAAAAGGCAAAAGCTGGGGTGCCCAGATAGCTCAACTGGTTGAGCAGGTGCCCCATGAACAAGAGCTATAGTCCCTGATGCGGTGGTCTGGGTTTGGTTCCACCTCACGGTCCTTTGCTGCAGGTCTTCCCCCCCATTCTTCTGTCTGCCTCTCTACTATCCTGTCCAATAAAGCCAACAAAATGCCCAAAAAAGCTAACCTTTTGGGGCATTTTCCTAAAAATGGCAGTGATTTTTTTTGTTGTGAGAGAAGAGCTACAGTAAAGTCTTGACCTCCCTAAACCACCTTTACCTGAACTTATGTACTAAAACTCTATATGAAATGTGGAACGCATCTGTTCTGTTTCTTCTGCTCTGGTTTTACCACCATCGCAGGTTGATAGTGGTGCACCAGTGTCATAATGTCACAGAAAGCAGATTTAAAACCCTGTTGATGATTGGCTTCGTCAGAATTGTGTGAATTTATTTGTCTTGAATGTAACAGACGTTCCTGTGTATGTAAAAGTCCTGTATTCTGGCTTCAAAAACATGTTTAGCATTACTAAGCACTAAAGATTTTTTTTTTTTTTTTTTAAAGAACCAAACTGCTTATTTTTTATGCTAAGTTAAACTCGTGGACTCTGTATTTATACAGGGGGTCCTGGACTTACATCGGAATTCCGTTCCTATGATGCGACGTAACTTGATTTTCCCCTTAAATCGGAACTCTCATACTGTGACGTTTGTGGCGTACAACCGTCGAATGTAAACAAAGTCGCCTTCCTCCTTTAGCACCACGTGACGGCTTATTCGTCTGCTCCCCTAGCCAGCTAGTTCCCACGTAAAATTTGTTTTAACGTCACAAACGTACATCCACATCGGAATGATGGACCAAGACTTTGTTAATAAATTTATGGGAGATGGCGACGTAACCAAATGCCATAGGCCGAGGATGTCGTAAACCAAGGATCTGCTGTATTTACAGTTTTTGGCTAGCTCTCAGCAAAAAGAAAAATAACATATTTATGATAACATTCAACTATTCCTTCAACAACCTCCTTTAAAGAATGTAATATACTGTAATTTGCTGACCTAAAGGTATATAATTGTGAGGCTAAAATTAGTTTTGCAGGTCTTATTTTCCTGCCTGTACCTGGAACTCCACTGTGCACAAATCTGGACAATAATGCTGCATTTTTACAAATAGAAGCTGATAATTTGATGTCACTGGAACTTATTAGATTCCATTAAAAGCTGCAACAACATCAGTATTAAGGCCAAAGGTTACTGGCCTCTTAACTATCAAGGTGGCAGTTTTCCTGATGTTGTCTTACACTGAGGCTACGGGATTTTCTCTAATGCTGCTAAGGCTGTGGCTTCACATGGTTTCTACGTTATAATTGAGATCAATGACAGATTAAGAGCAGGATTAAGGTGAAGGTGAAATTAGGGTTAAGGAGGTTACAGTAGGAGAGAAGCAGCAGCAAGCCGAGCGAGACGGTTTGATGAAGCTGCTGAATGGAAATGAGAGCTCATTATGTCGCTGCTCATTCGACTAAAACAATGTCGGGGTTGTGATGTTAATGGGCGTGTCGTGACCTTCACCGCAGAAACTTTTGGACGAGAATATAAAGCAACAGTTTTTGTTTTTCAGCTCGCAGAAAATTAATTAGCCGTCCTGGGACCCGAAGTCATGAATAGGCGACACACTGATGCTCTTGTCGCCCATCAGAAGTAGGCCTTTGACCCATTTCAGCGCCGGCGCCTCGTTGTTTTCAAGGAACCAGGTTATGGTTACTGTGACTCCGGCTGCTTTGTAGATTGAGCTTTTACAGCGAGGAATTTTAACAAGTGTCAAGGTGAAAATATAAACCACAGAGACCAATCTGTGGATACAAAATGAGCGAGGCTGTTTGGCAGTTGGCCTTACTGAAATCCCATCCCACAGATAATTTGTATCCTCTGAAAGACACCAGTTCTGAAAGGAAACACAGAAGGTCACAAGTAAAATATTACTTGTTCCCCAATGGCTGTGTTGGTATTCAAGCAGTATATTCCTGAAACCCTGCCTCAGCAATCTGAGAAAAGTTATCAAATGTTATATATCTATTTGGAGGATTTTGAGCACATGCGTAATTCTGCATAGATCAGGCCGCCCTCAAAAACAAAGCGACAGTGCAAGAAAAAAAAATTGAGGGAGGCCACCAAGACACCAATGACTCCTCTGAAGGAGTTACAGGCTTCAGCAGTTGAGATGGAATGTTCAAGAGCTATTGGCTGTCCTTCACCAGTTAAGATTTTGTGGGAGAGTGACAAAGAGAAGGACACTGTTGGAAAAAGCTCCTATTAAATCTTGACTAGAGTTCAGCAGAAGACATTTTGGAGACTTTAAAGTCGACTAGAAGAACGTTCTTTGGTCTGATGAGACAATAATGGAGCTTTTTGTCCATCAGAGTATTTTGCAGACATCAGACACTCCACATCATCAGAAGCACACCATCCCCACTGGGAAGCATGGTGGTAGCAGCATCATGTGAAGCATGGTGGTGGCAACATTATGATGTGAAGCATGATGGTAGCAGCATCATGATGTAAGCATGGTGGTGGCAGCATCATAATCTGAAGCATGGTGGTGGCAGCATCATGATGTGAAGCATGGTGGTAGCAGCATCATGATCTGAAGCATGGTGGTAGCAGCATCATGGTGTGAAGCATGGTGGTGGCAGCATTATAACATGAAGCATGGTGGTGGCAGCATCATGTGAAGCATGGCGGTGCTTATACCTCCTTCAGAGGAGTCATAGGTGTCTTGGTGGCCTCCGTCACTCGTCTTTTCCTGTCCAGTCACTCAGTTTTTGAGGTCGACCTGCTCTACTCAGATTTAAACGTGTGTCATGTTTCTTCCACGGACTTTAACTGGACTTTAAGAAATATTCAGTGACTTTGAAATATTCTTGTATCATCCTCTGAATTCCCAAAACGAGTTTGTCTCTATAGTTTGTTTACATTTTTAGCTTGGAAATGTGGTTCTGCTTGCTCGATATAACGGCTTAAAATTTGCCTTTTTGTTGACTTGTTTTGTCGTCATATCATGCTGTGCTGAGTTCACCCTGCAGCTGGAATCATCCTAACTCAGCATAAAGCTCCATATCACATCCTGCTGCTTTATGCATCCTATTGTGCACACTGCGAGTTGCATCTGAACAATGGAAGAGAAGCTGATATTATTGCTTTAATGCTGTCTGGAGCGCAGTCGATTTCATCCCTATTGTGGTGTTTTGTACAACAGATGCAGAGAAAACGAGAGCTGTGAGTAACAGCGGCTGGGATGAATGGCTGCAGAGTGACAGCAGTCTGAGTGAATGAAAAGGGGGTTAGCTTTACCGTCTGATTAGCAGCTGACCTTGGAAGGGATCAATAATGTAATAATGTGCTGCACTCTGACTCCGCGGTCGATGGCTGTAACTTATGTACAGTATATGTGTCGCCGTTTTCCACAAGTGGTTCCTGAGACAATTTAGAGAAATGACGCGGGGTGGAAGAAGTGGAGCAAAAGTCGGAAAAAAGGTGAAAAAAAAAGGACGCAAAGGGAGATGGAGGGAGATTTCCGCATTATGCCAACAATGCTGGCAGGCAGCCTGAGAGAGCAGAAGGAGGCCGAACCGAAGACAAACCTGCTCCACATGCTCACCGGCTCAGACGCTTGGTGTGTGAATGCAGCTGCTGGACGTGGACCGAACATGCAAGACGAGCTGAATAAGTAACAATCCTATTAGTCCTGATGACAGTCTGCTGCTGAGGGCAGAGCGAGTCACGAACACGGAAGAAACGCAGGTAGATTACAGGTAGAAAACACATCTGTAGCTCAGGTTATCAGATTATAATCATTAAGTCTCTCATTTTATATTAGTAGAAAAATTATAAGTTTTATATCCATTCTAACCATCTGAATGACCACAAAATGATACCTTAAGGCCTCATCCACACTAATAAATCTATAATATTGGACAGAATTATTTCACTCATTGAATTTGATGGGTTATTTTATATAATAATTTTAGAATTTTGACTGGAGGATGGTTATAAAGCACCAAACCAATGAATTTATTCACACTAAACAACAATTCAAAGGGATATGTTCCTACCGCCAAAATAAATGCATAGTCGCCAGATAAAATCTGATTTAGATCAACTATTTAAGTTGCAAATATTTGCGTTTGATGAGCTATGTTGACATAATAAAGTTGGAAATTGCATCAACTTAATATTTTGTGCAATTTAAACTCAAATTTCTGCATTCGTTGATGTAAAATCTGAATTTTAGCTCAGACAACTTAATGAAATTGAATTGATGGCTACATTTTTCCACATCTTGAGTTTAACTGGGTAACACTGGGGGGAACTTTATTTGCCAACTTTAAAACTCACGTTATTAATAACAGCATTTAAGTACATAACAAATTAATTTTGAATAACATAGAAATACGAGTTAGAACAACTTATTGTTTATAAGTAAACTTAGAGATAAGTTAAAAGCTTGCATTCAATGCATGAATGCAAGACAAAAATTCTAATGATCTATGTAAACATTTTACACCGCTAATATTATTTGTGATGGTTGTGTTGACATAATAATGTTCAAAAGTGTGTCAACTTAATATTTTGTGTAATTTAAACTAAAATTTCTGTATTTGTTGATTTAAAATCTAAATTTAAGTACAGATACCTTAATGACAGTAAGTTGAGGACTACATTTTTCTTCATCATGAGTTCAACTAGTGAACACTGTAGCAACTTAATATTTTTTGTTTTGTTTTGCCAACTTAAAAAGTTATGCAAATAATAATAGCACTTAGGTACAAAACATTTATTTTGAATAACATGGAAACATTAGTTGGAACAACTTGTTTTTTTATCGTATACACTGCTAATGTTATTTGTGATGGGTTGTGTTGACGTAATAAAGTTGAAAATTGCATCATTAACTTAATATTTTGTGTAATTTGAACTTAAGTTTTTGCATTTGTTGTGTTTAGATCAAGGTTTAAGTTCAGGAAACTTAATGAATTTGAGTTGATTTTTCTTCATCTTGAGTTCAACTAGTTAAAACTAGTTTTTCCAGCTTTGCCAGCTTAAAAAGTTGTGTAAATAAAAGTTTAATTTGAGTACATACCAGATTAGTTTTGAATAACATGGAAACAGTAATTAGAAGAACTTATTCCTCACGTTAGACACTTGTGTTAAATGTATGATTGTGAGATTTAAATTAAAATTGAATTGCATCAACTTAATATTGTGTGTAATTCAAACTTAAATTTCTGCATTAATTGATTAAAAATCTAAATTTAAGTTGGAGTAACTTAATGAAATTGGTTTGATGCTACATTAACCCTTCATCTTGAGTTCAGGATTTCAAGTTTGCACCTCTAACTAGTTAACTCTAGAGCTACTTAATTATTTTTATTTTGGCAACTTAAAAAATTGTGTTAATAATAATAGAATTTAAGTATAAAACACAATCTTTCCAAATGACAATATTTGGGAGAACTCAGTTTTTAGGAGTAAACTTCAAAAACTTTAAAATTATGAGCCAAGGTAAAAACTTGCATAAATTCTCTATATGTCTTCTTCAAATTCATTTTATTTATAATCACAGTAACAAAACCAACATATTCACAGTAGCATTTATCTCACATTTATGACCAAATTTCCCATAAATTCTGTCTTTTCTCTCCTAATACGTGTGACTACAATTTCAGCTTTGTTTTGTCTCTGAACTTTCTTTTAAACCCTTTAACTTTTGAAGTTTCTGAGTCCTGATCGTCGCCTTAATTTTGTCCGTAATAACCCTTTAAAGTTAGAAAAACTTCTTTCCATACTGTGTGAAATGTAGCTCTGTGAGTGAGAACTTGTTGTTGTTGACCACACGTGGATCTGTCGGGGTTAAGACATAAAAAATAAAGAAATTCAGACTCTGTCATGTGCTGATATTCTAAAACCAGCAGTTAGTGTCTGCTGTGTTGGGATGTTTAGAGGGCAGCAGCTCATGCACAAAGGGGGCCTTGACTTATTTTTGGGGAGGGACAGAGTGTCCTTGTTTAAAGTAGGGTGCCACTTTATGCACTCTTAAAGCAGATGAATCCAGATCTCAACACAAAACTACTGGCAGCAACTTATTTCATGTGTCAGAGTAGAAGAGGAAAGACGAGGAAGAAGTTCAGTGAGGCTCCGTGCACCATAAAAAGTAAAGATAAAAAAATTAAAACTGTATATTTAATAAGTTATATGAACCTTTCAAGTTGTAAACATTATTTTTGATGGGCTGTGTTGACATAATAATGCTGCTAATTGCATCAACTTAATATTGTGTGTACTTTAAACTTAAATTCCTGCATTCATTAAATTAAAATCGAAATTTAAGTTGAGGTAACTTAATTAAATTGACTTGATAACCACAATTTTCACTTTTCTCCACAGACTATAAGCTGCATGACTGCCAAATCTAATCACTTGGTCCTTGTGTCATTTCTGACCTTTCCTGAAAATTTCATCGAAATCCGTTCGTCTGTTTTTGAGTAATGTTGCAAACAGATAGACAGACAGACAGACGGATAAATGTACGCCGACCGTCATATACCTCCGCCGTTCCTTGGTGGAGTAATAATGTCAAATAATTTATGTGTTCTTAAACCAAAAAATGCATGAAAACATTAAAATGTGCTCATTAGAATGGAATAAAATGTCATCCCTCCAGTTTGATGTCGTCTCCCTAGAAACAGAAATAGTCAAACTCTAAATTTATACCAGATTTAAAACCCTCAGCATGTTTTTTTTCACCGTCTGGAATCAGGTATTTGAAACCTCACGAAGTTCACAACTCGCTGCTGGATGCAGCAGCGGGGAACATGCAGATTTTACTAATTCGATGAGAAGCAAAGCGGCAGCACTGAACGTTTGGAGCGGCTCGGAGGTGCAGGTTTTCCAGGATGGTGGCAGAAATCCAGCTCTCCTCTCCAGAACAACCCGACTGTACGCACAGTTTTAGCTCTCAGCGCTTCTGGCTAACCCAGATTCAGGCAGCAGCGTCGCACAGCTCAGGACAAGCCTCACTTTCTTCCTGTGAGCGTCCCAGAACAGCACAGCGGGGTATTTCCTAGTGGAACACCGGGAGGAACCCTGAGAGGTGAAACAGTCACAGGATAATTACTGCAGCTCTCTTTCTCGCAGCAAAACGAAAGCAGGATGGCAAACTGGTTCAAGGATGATGAGGCTCCTTCGCTGACTTTGTGGAGTGTTTCTTCAAGTGTTCTCCGGCTGTTTCAGAATCCCAAAGGAAATTCTTATGGTAGATATCGCTCAGAAAATAAAAATACAGAACAGATAGATGCAGTCAATATCAAGAAAAGTGCAAAATAAGACTAGAGTAGGAAAATATGAAGTAACTCTGGCAGTGATTCTGATGAAATAAAGTACTATTATACATGAAGCTGGAGTACTGCATAGAAATTAAAATATTGCAAAAATTATTTCTACTATTTAACCACAACAAATGTTTGTGAATAATTTGGAAAGTTGGATTGTGCACATTACAACTATATAATCATCATTTGTTTAATGGAAATTTTCTGTGAATTTGCTGAAATAATATGAGCACCAGGAAGACACAGCCTAATCTTAATTGAATTGAATTGAATTGAATTGAATTTATGAATTAATGTGTTTAATTTTGCTCATTTTAATTATGTTTTTAATGGTATTTATTTGATTGTGCTTAGTTAAAGTTTTTTATATATATTTTTATTTTTATGAAAATTGTATTATTGCTGAAGTCCTTTTACATTCTTGCGTAGTCAAAAAATCTTTAAATAATACAAAAAAATTTTTAAAAAAACTGTCTCACACGAAAATGACAGATTACACATATGATTGAAATATTGCACCTAAAAAGTAAAATACTGCAAATTAAATGTAAAAAAAAGTACATGAAAATTAAACAATGCACATAAAGTTGAAATATTACACATTAAAGTAAAATGTCACAGCAAGAATTGTACACGCAAATAAAAATATTTTACATCAAAATGAAATATTGAACATTAAATTGTGAAAAAATTGCTTCCAAAAGTGAAATTTTGGGCAACAAATTTAAATATTTCACATTAATTTGAAATGGTGAACCTAAGAATGAAATATTGCAAATTAAATGTAATTAAAAATGTATGCATGAAAGTTAAATAATGCACATAAAATATTAATTTTACACATTGTACTAACATCCTGCAAATAAAATATTGTCTATGAAAATTAAATATTTTACAATAAATTGAATTACACTGAAATTTTGGACAACAAATTGAAACATTTCACATTAATTTGGAATGTTGCAACTAAAAACTAAATATACTACACGTGAAAATGAAATATTGCATATGAAAATTTAATGTTACACTTAAAACAGAAATATTACACAAGAAATTGAAATATTCAATATGAAAATATAATATCATACATAAAATTAAAATGCTATATATAAAAATGTGCACAAGAAATAGATTTTTTTTCTCATAAAATTGAATTCTTGCACACAAAACTGACACATTGCACGTTGGGTACTGCACGTAAAATACTATACTGCACATGAACGCGAAATATTTTACATTAAACTGTAAAATTGCTCCTGAGAGTGAAATTTTGGACAGCAAATTGAAATATTTCACATTAATTTGAAAGGTTGCACCTAAAAATGAAAAATACTGCACATGAAAAAAAAATGTCATGCTTAAAATGGAAATATTACACATGGAATTGAAATATTCTATGAACATAAAATATTAAACACAAAATAAACATGCTGCACAGTAAGTATTGGACGTCAAAATATGATTTTGCATGAGAAAATGAAATATTTTCTCCTAAAATTGAATTATTGCACACAAAACTGAAGCATTGCACATTGGTCACTGCACATAAAATACAATATTGTGCATAATATTGAAAGTTTGTTCTTGAAACTAAACTCTTCCACATGATACAGAAGCTGATGCAGCACAAACGTTTAAGAAAAGTGATATGACCCTGATATTATCGTTCAGATTGAAATGTGCTGCAGAAAGTGACGGAGTGGGGAGGTCAAAGGTCAGAATCCTGCAGCTGGTAGACGTTTGGGTCCACGTGCCTGATGTTACAGTAAGTCCAGGATTTGTTTGTGCGATACGAGCCTGATGTGTCCTGATTACTGCTGTCACATGTTCTGATGTAAGTGATGTGTCATCAGGCTACCTGTGATTAGTTAGTACCAGATAAATACACCAGTGACTCAGTGTGCTTTGTGGACGGAGCCATTCACTGCAATCCTGTGACCTCGTTTCATCAGCGTACACACACACACACACACACACACACACACACACACACACACACACACACACACACACACACACACACACACACACACACACACACACACACACATGCGCACACACACACACTGTATTTCCATCACTTCAGACGACGACGCATTGACTAACATTCTTTATCTGGACACCTTGAACCAAGTCTTAATGCTTGTTTTTCCCTTTTGGGGTTTTGTTTTTCATCCCCTCAATATGTAAACACATTCATGTCCCCACAACATGAGCAAAACAAGAGCGCGCACACACACACACACACACACACACACACACACACACACACACACACACACACACACACACACACACACACACACACACACACACACACACACACACACACAGTGATGCAGACCGGAAAGCTCTGTGAGATATGAATCATCCTCCTCATCATCATCAGCTGGTTCAGAGCGATGACAGAGATGATGGAGGAGCTTTAGTGCGTGAGTCCCGGATTAGACTTTCTCTCTGCTGTAAGCTCGTCTCATTGTGTTTGCTCGTCTTCCTCGGCGAGTATCTGCTCCATCGCTCTGCCTCGTCTTTGTTTTGATTCTCCTCGTGTCCTTCTTCTTCGCCTCGCTCGTCCTTTCGGCCTTGATATCGCCGCTCGCTCGCTCGCTCCGTCCTCTTAAAGGTGCAACATGTAGCGTTTTGAATGCACATTTGTCCTCATAGCTTCTTCACTTAATGAACTTTAAACACTCAGAGGTATGAAATGATATATCTGAGATGTAAATTAGACGTGGAGGTGCACTGTTGACTCTGTTTGCGTCTGTTAGTCGATTCTTTATGCTTTCAAGTTTGAGATTTTAGGATATTTATCTTCCATAGACTATCTCCTTTGAGACTAATAGGAAGAAGACAGCCAGAATACACATTTAAGTGTTTATTCTACTACATTCTGTCTTTTTGTGTCAATTATAATACATATCCGTAAACATTGTTGTCTCAAAATGCATTTATGTCATAAATCTCCACTTCAGTATCTCTTACATACTCCTTGTTGCAGCTGAGAAGACTTGGTTAACTCAGCCTCACCAGTAGTCACATTAAAAAAACATTCTGAAAGCATAAATCAGGGGATGAATAAAAGAAAATTTACAAGTCTGAGTATCCCTTGGAGTTAAATCCATCACTAAGGAATATGTAATGTGTGTAAATCTGACTAGAGCAGGTCGTCCTCAAGCACTGAGTCACTGTGCAATGAAGAGTTTAGTGAGGGAGGCCACCAAGACACCTATGACTCCCCCTGAAGGAGTTACAAGATTCAGTGGTGGAGATGGAAGAGATTGTTGTCTGGTAAAGAGAAAGACAGTTAAATTTTCTTTGTGGTAAATCTCAGCAGAAGTACACCCTAAGGCATATGTGAGGGCTCTAAAGTCAAGTGGAAGAAGGTTCTTTGGTCTAATGAAACCAAAATTGAGCTTTTTGTCCATCAGACTAGATGCTATGTATGGTGGACTCCAAAACACTGCACATGATCACAAACACACCGTCCCCACTGTGAAGCATGGTGGTGGCAGCATCATGATGTGAAGCATGGTGGTGGCAGCATCATGATGTGAAGCACGGTGGTGGCAGCATCATGATGTGAAGCATGGTGGTGGCAGCATCATGATGTGAAGCATGGTGGTGGCAGCATCATGATGTGTAGCATGGTGGTGGCAGCATCATGATGTGAAGCATGGTGGTGGCAGCATCATGATGTGTAGCATGGTGGTGGCAGCATCATGATGTGAAGCATGGTGGTGGCAGCATCATGGTGGTGGCAGCATCATGGTGGTGGCAGCATCATGATGTAGCAATGTTTCTCAGCAGCAAGCCCTGGAAGCCTTGTAAAGGTAGAGGGTAAAATAAAGATATTAAAGGCTGATGGAGACCTATCCACTGAGACTCAGTGCTGTAATTGTGGCTAAAAGTGCTTCTACTAAATACAGACTTGAAGGGGATGAATACTTGTGCAATCACTCATTTTAGATCTTTAATAAAGTGACATTACTTTGTAGAAGTCTGTTTTCATTTTGACATGAGTCTCTTTTTTTGTAAATTCTTGTCCAAAAAGTCAAAATATATTGACCGTGACTGCCAAAGGGGGGTGAATGCTTTTTATAGACGCTGTACATATTAATATTGAACTGATAGTCAGACTTGTATGAAATTGTAGCAGTCAGAGTGCAGTTCTGTCTTATCACAGAGGCGTTTTCGGGGCTAGTGTCTGACCAAACTTCACACAAACCCTGTTCCCTGCTGTCACGAAGAAGACTCTGACGCTTGTCCTCGTTTGCCTCCTTTTCCTTTAATGTAGAGGTTGTCAATCTTGTGGACACTGCTGTAATTACGCTGTCTCACAATTAACCCGGCAATGATTCATTGATGTTAAACACCTTCTTTTAGTCTCTCCCCGTGGCTTCTCCATTCTTACCCTCTGCTGTCTCTCCTTTGTCTCCATCCTCCCTCCTTCGTTTTCTTTCTTTTCCTGCCCTCCGTCTGCAGCTCTTTTCTCTTTTCGACAGGATGCCGTGTTGTATAATCGAGGCCTCTTTGAACAGGCAGCTCCTTTCTCTCCAGGCAGTTCATTCATCCACAAACAGGTTGTTCCCCGGGAAGACAGAACGGGAAATTATGGAGAGAAATCAGTTTGTTCATGAAAATTTATAATGTGTGAAACTGAGAGTGATTGACCATGACAGAGACTACTGAGGGAAGCCACCAAGACACCTATGACTCCTCTGAAGGAATTACAAGCATCAGCAGCTGAGACATTAGAGACTGTGTAGCAATTGTCATCTATTCTTCACCTGTCAAACCTTTATGGAAGAGTGGTAAAGGGAAAGCCACTGTTGAAAAAAGATAACTTTAAATCTTGCCTAGACTTCAACAGAAGACTCTGAGGTCAACAAGAGAAAGTTTCTTTGGCTTAATGAAACCAAACTTTAGCTTCTTGGCCATCAGAGCAGACACTATGTTTGTTGGACACCAAACACTGTGCATCACCTCAAGCATACCATCCCTACTGTGAAGCATGGCGGTGGCACCATCATGATGTGAAGCATGGCGGTGGCAGCATCATGATGTGAAGCATGATGGTGGCAGCATCATGATGTGAAGCACGGTGGTGGCAGCATCATGATGTGAAGCACGGTGGTGGCAGCATCATGGTGGTGGCAGCATCATGATGTGAAGCATGGTGGTGGCAGCATCATGATGTGAAGCACGGTGGTGGCAGCATCATGGTGGTGGCAGCATCATGATGTGAAGCATGGTGGTGGCAGCATCATGGTGGTGGCAGCATCATGGTGGTGGCACCATCATGATGTACTGGAGGACAAACTGATGCAGTCTCCAAGAGAAGTGCAACTTGGGAGAAAATCTATTTTCCTGCATGACAACGACTTGAAGCGTGAGAAGCTGAGAGAGATCAAGCAAGACAGATTCATGACATTTAAACTGGTGGAGCTGAAATTTCTGTGGAAAGAATCTACATGTGATTCTGCCATGTGAACCAGACAGACAGTCTTCTTGTCTCCCCACTTTTATGCCTCACCGCCCTCACAACCGACACATGGTCGTGTTGAGTATACTGTAGGCCTGGCAGACAGGGGCAAAGAGAAACAAAGAGGCAGAGAGGAAAAAATCAATAGCCATCGACATGCAACACTGCATCAAGACTGTTACTGCCCAGAGAGAGAAAAGGCAGCGATGGAGAGGCTATTGTACACGAGTGGAGGGCACAGAAAGCAAAGGGAAACAGAGGGCTGACGGTGAGACGAGGGTTGTAATTGAGAGAAAAGATCTTTTGATATGAGCAGGGAGGAAAGAAAAGAGAGTGGCAGATGAAAAGGAGGATTTTATATAAAGAAGGAAGGGGCAATTAGAGGGAGGCAGGAGGAAAAGTGGGGAGGAATAAAAGAAGGAGCGAGATATGAAAAGGAGGCTGTAAAGGAGCTGTTGGAGGAGATGAAGGGGATGTGAAAAGAGGATGTGACAGGCAGCGAGGCTGAATTATTTTGTGATAGTAAACACGTTTTCAAGCAAAACACTGTGGCGGCTGTAAACACAAGGTGCTGTAGCTCAGTAGTAATTGTCCTGAAATAGCCGCCGTGTGTGAGGTATCATGTAATATGTTGATGCTGTTGTTTGTTTCTCGCCCTCTGGCTCAGGTGTCTTTTATAATGAGATTCGTCAGCCGTAACGAGACACAGTAGAGCAGATAACTCGGATATGAATGAGGCACGTTGTGTTAATGCCTGAGAATAAAATGATTGATGCCGGCGTGTTATTTTAGGTCATCACATGAAAAAGTGTCATAATGGTGACTACCAAAAGCATCGTGAGCTTTTTCTCCAAAGGAAAACAATGAGAAACAGCAAGAGTTGATGCCCCCTTCCAGTGAAAAACAACTTTTGTTTTGATAAATCACTTATAATATGTAGGTAGATTACACAAAAAAGTATTATTTTACATGTTGACTATCAAAAAACAAATGTTCACATCAACAATTTGTATTTTTTATAAATGACCATTTGTTCTTTGACAGTATTTGACCATAAACCTCAATTATTTTTATTGTCTTGCAATCATATTTTCCTGATAGTTTGAATTTTTGACAGAAAACCTATGTATATTGAGAATTAAAATATGTACACTATCTATTGGGGTCATCCAGACAATTTCATGTTTTCCATGAAAACTCACACTTTCATTCATGTGCTAACATAACTGCACAAGGGTTTTCTAATCATCAACTAGCCTTTCAACAGCATTAGCTAACACAATGTAGCATTAGAACACAGGAGTGATGGTTGCTGGAAATGTTCCTCTGTACCCCTATGGAGATATTCAATTAAAAATCAGCTGTTTCCAGGTAGAATAGTCATTTACCACATTAACTGTATCTCTGGTTAATTTAATGTTATCTCCATTGAAAAAAAAACCTTTGCTTTTCTTTCCAAAATACAGATATTTCTAAGTGACTCCAAACTTTTGAATTGTAGTATATGCATATTAAGGATTAAAATAAATACACCACCCGTCAAAAGTTTTTAGAATACCTCATTTTTTTCCATTTTTTAATTGGAAATTATTTATGTTAATGTCTCATTGTGCTCTAAAAATAAATCATAGAACATATAAACAAATTACATTTTTAAAAAATCAATTTAGAAACCAAAATGTTTTGACTCTACCTTTGGCAGATATAACAGCTGAACACTCCCGTGGCACATTTTCCACTGTGGAAATCAAACCTTCTTCAGAAAGTTAGCTGCCAGATTTGATCTATTTCTTTATGGGGTTTTTTTCAAAGTTTTCTGTCACCATGTAACATTTCTCTGGTTTTCAGTGACAAAAACATGCAGATTGGAAAGAAAGGTTGAAAAGAAACAAGCTCAGTGTGGACAGAAACTAAGACACAACTGCTCTCAGTAGAGTGAACAAGAACAACTCAACTTTTCTTCCAACTATCGAAGTGTTAAGTCTACTTTCACCTCATCGTTTGGTCAACAAATGATCCAGTACAGGTTGTGTTCTGCCGTCCTTTTATATTGAATAAACCAGGCTAAACCACCGGTATGGGTACTCGGTACTGAAGCACTGTGGTGCACTGCTGGCACTTTTATTGTTCCAAAGGTCAGTTTCTGCAGAGTTTTTCTTAAACTACAGTATTTCTGGACAGAGTTTTTTTTTTATTCTGTCCCCTTCCTTATCTCCTTCCCACCTGCTCTGCTTTGTTCTTAAAGGAATTAGTTTTGGAAGTGACCGCCAGCAACTCTGTTTCTGTTCTTTTTTAAAAGTTTAAAGTTACTTTTTGTCCGGTATTCATTGTGTCCCTGTCTTCTGTGTTTCAGGACGGCTCATGCACAGGGTAAAGCTGAGGCGGCGGTGGGAGCAGCTCAGAAAGCCCAGGAGGAGAGTCGTATGGCCAGGGTCACCGCCAAGCAGTTCTCCCCTTCATTCCAGCACCCAGGAAACGGTGGGCGAACACATGCGCCCACTAAAATCACAGCTCATATACACTCAAATGCAGCACAAGTTCATATAAACAGGTGTTAACAAAAGTTTACATACACTGGTAAAGTTATGAGTCTGCAATGACGATGTTAACTCTTCATTTTCTATATGTCTTTGTCACAAAAAACAATCATGCATTTTGCTTCTGTCATAGATTTATTATAGGTCTTCTGGAAATATGACCGAATATGCTGGGTCAAAAGTATACATACAGCAACTTGAATTATCGGTTTTGTTGATGTAGAATGTTGTCGATCATAGGCCAGGCTTAGTCATCGCCTTACTTCTTGTGAGTGATTAGAATAGACTACAGCTGCTGACTCCTCTGAGTCATTTAAATATTTGATATTTGATTCACTCATTAGACTTAGCCCCAAACACAACAACGGGAAACCTTAAGGAGCTCAGCGCAGATCTAAAAAAAAACAACTACTGAGTTGAATAAGTCAGGAAAGTCACTTGGAGCCATTTCAAAGCAGCTTCAGATCCCAAAGTAAGCAAGTATAAAGTTCACAGTACAGGTGTGTTATTGCCATGATCAGGAAGAAAACAAACTATCACCTGCTGCTGAGAGACAGTTGGTCAGGATGATCAAGAGTCAACCAAGAATCACCAAAAAGTTGATCTACAATGAATTAGAAGCTGCTGTCAGTGTCCACAGTGTTTTACATCAACATGAGCTGAGAGGTTCCATGAAGAAGGAAGTTCTAGAAGCAGAACCTTGAAACTCCACTGAAGTTTGCTGCTGATCACATAGACAAAGAAAACACCTTCTGGAGGAAAGTTCTGTGGTCAGATGGAACAAAAACTGAGCAGAAATATGTTTGGAAGAAAGAAGGTGAAGCTTTTAACCCCAAGAACACCAAACCTACCATCAAGCATGGTGGCGGCAGTATTATGCTCTGTGGAACTAGAGCTTTAAACAATGTAAATAGGATAATGAAGAAGGAGGATTATCTCTATATTCTTCAGGAAAACCCAAAATTATCAGCCAGAAGGTTGGATCTTGGACACAATTGGGTTTTCCAACAAGACAATGATCCCAAACACATATCAAAGGTGGTTAAAAATGGTTCAATCAGGCTAGAATGAATGTTTCAGACTGGTCCCCCCAAAGTCCCGATTTAAACCCCATCAAGAACCCGTGGACTGATGAAGAAACAAGTCAACAAATTTAGCTGAACTAGATTAATTCTGTCAAGTGGTCAAAAGTACAACCAGAAGCTTGAGGATGCATCTACTTCAGGTGAAAATAATCAAAAGGACATTTAACCAGATCTTAGCATTTCTGTATGTATATTCTTGACCCAGCAGATTTTCCTGATTTTTTCCAGAAGACCTATAATAAATCTATGAAAGAACCAAAATGCTTGTTTTTTGTGACATAGATGCATGAATTTCACAATTAAGAGTTATAGAAATCATTGAAAACTCAAGACTGCCATGATATACATGGTCTTTTCAAATGTATGTAAACTTTTGTCCCCGACTGTATGTGCACAGATCCAAAAACCCAGCTGAGCGTTGCACATACTGTAACAACACGTGAGCGAACACATGCATGAACAAACCAGACACATATCCTCGTGTGTGTTTGTGCGTTGGTGGTAAAGGTCAGTGTCGGCCTCCCTGCAGCGTTGCGGTTCAGCCTCTGTCAGTCACACCTGTAGAGCACCGCAGGTATCCAGCATGCCTCATGACTGTACACTCCCACAAACGCATACCTGAGATGACAGTGATCGTTCTTTTGCCATCTATTCTGCTCTCAGCGGCTGTCTGTTTCCTCGCACAGCTAAAAAAAAAAAAAAAAACTCACTCCATGTTATTGTGAGAGCATCTATGTCAACAAGCATCAGCGCTGACATTTTGAGGCATGTTTGTTTTGATATCCCGGGCATCATCGTCCACCCTACTGTTTCCTTCGCATCTGGTCACAGATGAAAAATAATGAACTCTGTGAGAGATGATTAGGAGGGAAGAGGTGGTCAGAAGAGGCGGAGCGAGGTGGACTGTGTTGTGTTGTTGGGAAATTATGGGCAGGTCTTTTAGCTTTTTCTTCTCCCAGATAGATGAAAAAAAATCTAATTTAAGACCCTTTCAGATCAGACATGGACTTTTCCATTAATCTCACAGCAACTGAACGCATCGGCATCCTGCTCACTTTTCCATTAAAGTTGTGACAGCAGTTTTACCAGATTTCCCCTAGTAGCATATCACTTTTAACTTGCCTAAAATGAATTACAGCTTACTTTGAGTTCAGTAAGGTCTTTATGTCCCTCCGTACCACCTGTATCTCTGAGACAATGCTACCTTACATCGTTTCTATAGCGTTGCGCTCCGCTAAGTTGCCAGCGTTGTCGCTCATGTCTTCACTTTCATTTGGTGGATTGTTGTTTTTGTTCGGGTTGTTTGGTGATTTTCCTTTCATCTTCCTTTTCCTTTCATACTATGTAGGAACTTTTAAGTCGTATAAACTTAGATTTATTTAAGGGGAAGTAAGACCTATGGGGAGCTCAAAAGTTACGCTGCTACCTTCCTCCACGACGTGCTGGAAGTCAAGACCACAACATACTTTGAGTTCTGCAAAGCAACTTTTTCCACATTTTAGCACCACAGTTTGTGGCCAACATAAGAGAACTCATTTTCCATTCACTTACTAAATCCATACAATTTCACATTTATTACAAACTGAAATGTTGGTACAATAAAACTATACTGTGGTAAAGACAGTGTCTATCTTTATCACAGTACAGTGGTGATGGGAAGAGATGGGACTCAGAAACACCCCCACAATTTAATCAATTGTTCCTTGTATCATTTATGATGGATAAGTCCTGATAAGTCCGCAATGGTGGATTTGTTGGAGGATCACAGTCATGTGATCGTCAGCAGGCAGCTGACGTAGTGTTCACTTGTTGTCATGGTTACAGTGAGACTGTACTGCTATCTCGCAATGATAGAGAAATCTTTAACAAATCCGTGGATCCAGACTAAAAGCCGCATGACTGCTAAAATCTAATCACTTGGTCGTTGTGTCATTTCTGACCTTCCCTGAAAAGTTCATCCAAATCTGTTTTTGAGTAATGTTGCTAACAGACGGACAGACGGACGGACGGACGGACAGACAAATGTACACCGATAGTCACATAACTCCGCCGTTCCTTGGCGGGGTAATAAAGGTTGTTGGTGCTCTAAAAGTCTACTTCCTGTCTCTTATAGGTATGGAGGTGCAGCGTCCCAAACGTCAGGTGTCCAGTGAGGTGGAAGGCGAAGGCTTGTCGAGCAGCGCCGGTACCGCCGACAGTCCGGACCTCTACGTGAAGAGCGCCGCCTCCGACGACCCCTCCATCGACGCCGCGACCCCCGACCTCAGCCCGCCTTCCTCCTCGCCGCCCCACACCCCGCCTCCCCCGGCCCGGCCGACCCAGCGCACCAAGAGCGCCCGATTCCACCGGCAGAGTGCTGTGGACCACGGCGACCGGGGGAAGGACGGTGGAGAAAGGGGTGAGAAAGGCGGGGGAGGAGGGCAGACGGAGATCCAGGTGTTGATGGAGGGAGGCAGCGGGGGAGGCGAGGGCGTCGGGAAGGGGGAGTATCCGAGGGCCAACAGCTGGAGCGAGGACAAGAGGAGGGGGGTGTTGTCTAAAGGAGGAGGCGGGGTCAGCGGACGGGGAGCGAGCCGGACCAACGGACACAAACACAGCTCCTCCAATCACAAGTCGCGGGAGCACGGCTCGTCCAATCACAGACAGGCCAGGGGGGACAGGTGGACGGAGTCGTCCTCGTCCGCCTCGTGGACGTCCGGTCACAGGGGCGTGCACGGCCGGGGGGGGCGTCTGCTGGAGCAGGACGAGGAGAAAATCAGCAACTACGAGATGGAGATGAAGCCTTTACAGCCCAGAGACTCCACTACCCACAAGCCCCATGGGCACGGGGAGGAGCGTCACGGGCATGCTCACGGAGAGGGGCGCTCGCACACGGTGCAGCGACAGCGGCACAAGAACCGGGACGGGAGGGAGGCGAAGGAGGGCCGGGAGGCGGGGAAGGAGTCGGGGCACAAGCTGGACAGACCGGGGGAGAAGATGGATTCACGGCCTCTACGGCGAGACCTCACCCTCTCCCCCCCTCTGAAGTCCTCCCCCATCACACCGGAGCAGCAGGACCTCGCGCTGAGCAAAGGCAACTCGGTAAGACACAAACACAAACACAACACAAAGACAAACATAAACACAACACAAAGACAAACATAAACACAACACAAAGACAAACATAAACATAAAAACAAACAAAACATAAATAAAAACATAAACACAACACAAACATGACACAACACAAACATAACACAAAGCAAAACACAACACAAACACAACACAAACACACACAAACATAAACACAAAGCAAAACATAAACATGAACACGAACACAATCACTCGACTCACTCCAGAAGACCAGATTAAAGCTGCACAAGGAAAATTCAAATGTTCTTTTTTATCAGTCACTTTTCTTTACAAACTCTCTCTGTTTTGTTGTCTTAAATTACAGAAAAATAACCATTAAATAAATAAATAATAATAATAATTTAGATGTTAACTATAAAAAAATCAGTGCAAAACTGGAAAAAACATTACACATTAAGCATAAAAAATCAGAGGAGTAGTAGCAGTTTTTAAAAATAGTTTACAGCAGTAATGTAACTAAATGTACCTATAAAACAGAACTACACCTTTCCTTGTTTTGTTAAATTAATGAAAATAACAACTGGTAAATTCACAGAAAAGGGGTTTTACTTTACATGTTACCCCTAAAAATCAGGCCAAAACTGTACATAAAGTCCACATTAAAAAGATTAAAGCTGCACAAGGGAAAATTTCTACAGATTTCTGGTCATTCTCACAGTAAAAAGTTAATTTGAAAACTCAGAATCACTGCGTCATCGTGAGTCAGACACACAGAAGCAGCTGAACCTGATCAGAGATGAACTCCCTCATTTATTACAAAGCTTCACAATGACTATAAATTAGTACCGAGAGCGTTTTCTGGTGCTTTCAGGGGCAAACAGCTGTGAAGGAGACCGGCGGAGTCAGCATTTATTCTCTGCTTCCTAATTGGTTGTGGTTCAGCGACACACTTAATGGCACGTCTTAACAAATAGCTTCTTATTTCTGTATGTTTGGCCGCCGTTTGCGTTGGTTATGATAAAAAACAAAAAAAACGACACACCTGTTTCAGTCTGCTGGATTTTTCTCCATTTATAGGACACAGACAAAGTGAGATAAACTGGTTTTTGGATCACTGTGTCTCCAGAAATGAGAAAAATCTGCTGTTTTCCTATCATTTATATACATTTTTACATTAAGTAATATAAATGATGGCATTTTCCCCTGGAAATAGAATTAGTAAAACACTACGAATGTCTATAGTGAACATAAATCCACATGTAAATACTGAATATTTCTGTCCAAAACAATGAGCTGCTGCTTTAATCACAATTAACCTTTATTTAAGCTATATTTAGCACAAATAAAAACACAAATAAAGGAGATAAAGCAGGAATAAATGCAGAAATTCTGATTTAAAACAAGATGAAACAACCTAAACAAGAGCAGAGGATGAAATTAAACACCTGAATTGCGATAAGCGGTGAAAATGAGCAGGTTATTTCAGGTTGCAGCTGCACGGTGAGTAAAACTGAATCCCCCGGTTCAGCAGAAACAGCTGCACCTGCAACGTAATCCAATCGTTTGAGCGTGTTTGATAAGAGCCCACATTAAAAGACAGCAGTGAAGCTATTTAAAGAGGTAAAACACAATAAAGGCCTCATAAATAAATGAAATCCAGCGTCTGTTACACTTTATAGTATTCTACTCTAATTATTACTGATGATAAATCGCATCCAAGAGCTTGTAGAAAACGTCACCATAATCCAAAACTGATAGAAAAGTTGCGTCAGTCAGAGTTTTTCTGGAGGATAACATGGTCTTCTTTCTGAAAGGCTTTCTGTAAGATTTGGCTGCACAGATTAGATGTCATTTATCCTTAAGAGCATTAATGAGGCCGACGCTGACGTTGGGTCGAGGTCAGGACCGGTCGAGCTCCCGGACGCTAAAATGGTAAAATGATTTGGTGATGGGTCTGAGTTTGTGCTATTAATATTTGCTAAATCTTCTTAGATTTTTTTTGTTTTGTTTTGTTGTGTTGTGTTTTTTAAACTGATTTATTTCAGGCATGCCATAATACCGTGAAGAAAAAAGAAAAAAGAAATCCCACAAAATGAAACTAAACCTAAAATAAATTCAAAAAAATCCTATTTGTTTTATTGTGCTGATATACGTCTTCAGGTTTCTTTTGACCTACATTAAAGGTGGAATCTGTGACTCTAATCTGGCACTTTTTTTTCGAATTCAGTTCATATCTTTTCACAGACGAGAAATAATGAACACTTAAAGCTAAGTTGTACTACTGTAAAGTTTTGCACATGTTGACTTTTGCACCACTAAACATTGCATATGTTTTTTTACACTTTTTTTCTTGCACTGCACCTGTTTAAGTTGCTAAGAGCAGATCTTTTTGCTTGATCTTGGTTTTAAACTGCTGACTCTGAACAAAAGTCAGAACTTTGCTATAATTTTATTATCGATATTTAAATTCCTGACATAAAAATAATGTGAAATCACCAATTACCAGGGATGATTATTAGCAGTAGGGACTTATAGCTAGCTAGCTAGTGCTAGAGTGAGCTAATATAGCATAATATCATTAGCTCACCATGAAGTTAGCTAATACTACAGGAAGCTAATATAGCATAATGTCATGAACTTAACATAAAGTCAGCTAGCTAGCATGTACTACAGCAAGCTAACATAGCATAATGTTATTAGCTTTACAGAAAATCAGCTGGCCCGCTTGTGATACAGCAAGCTCATATAGCATAACATTATTGATTTAAAATAAAATCATCTAAGCTAATATAGTCTCAACCTGCTAGCTCAACATAAAGTGAGCTATTTAGCTAGTGATATAGGAAACTAATATAGCATAATGTTACTAGCTTAACATGAAGTCAGCCAGCTAGCAAGTGCTACAGCAAGCTAATATAGCTTAATGTTATTAATTGAACATGGACTGAGCTAGCAAATGCTATAGCAAATTAATAAAGCTGCACATTATTAGCTTAATATGAAACTAGCTAGCTAGCTAGTGAAAAAGCAAGCTAATGTAATCTTATATAGCCTGTTAATTGCTTAACATAAAGTTAGCTAGCTAGCTAGTGCTACAGCAAAGTAATATAGCATGCCAATATTAACTTAAAATGAAGTCAGCTGGCTAGCTAATACTACAGAAAGATAGTATAGTTTAACATTATTAGCTTAACATAAAGTCATCTTGCTAGCAAGTGCTACATCAAGCTAATATAGCATAATGTTATTAGTTTAGCATAAATTGAATTAGCTAGTGCTACAGCAGGCTAAAATAGCACAACAATATTAGCTCAACATAAAGTCAGCAAAGTAGCTAGTGCTACATGCTAATATAGCATAACATTCTTTACTTAGCATAAAGTCAGCTAGCTAGCCTTTTAGACAGATATCACATTATTTACAGCTAGTTAGCTATTATGCCACTGTATTACCTGATAGTGTATATAACTTATTAGAAATCTAAACTAATTTGTTAAAAAATATTGATGTCCATGATGGAGTTTGCCCTCTGAAGTTCTACTTTTACTTTTTCACATATTACAGAATGCAAATTAGTTGTATTTTGTTCAAATTGATGCATAACTCCCCATATGACCTGTATGTAAATACAGAAAACTGTGGAAATATATGTTCTTACGAAGAAAACAGAAACATTTTTCTCCGTTCTGTCAAAATATTACATAAAAATAATGCAAAACTGCTTCTTTAAAATTCCTCAGACCAGGAAAATGATTTCAGTTTTATTTAAAGAAAACACAAACTGAGCTACTAATACTCACTTGTTTTTCTTGTTCGCTGATCAGTGTTTGCTCATATTTACTCTCCTTTTAGTTCTGTTTTGTGGCAAACATGTAGCTCTTTGTTCAGCAGCTGTTTATTAAAGTTGCTGCTCATGTAGTTTACAACCTGCTGAACTAAAACCATTAAAGTTCAAAACGAGGACTTAAACCACCACAGAGCTCTGAAGATCTGAGGTTTCTCTTCCCACCTGGTCAGCTGCTGATACTGTGTTGAACGTGAGCAGTTTGCAGCTGTTGGTCCTGAACATCCGACCGGACGGCGGCTGTAACGGCGCATTTGTCATATCTGTCATGTCACCGCCACACATTGATTTGACTAAAAGGATTTGTTGCCCGCTGTCATGAGGATACATCCCATCCCCGGTGACATAACACAATGTTATCCCACATATTAAGATAATCCTGCGGGAGAGAGGCACGAGGAGGTTTAACCTTGTGAAATATGGAATTTTTTTCCCTTTTTTATGGGGGGATTACGCCGTTATAATATAATTTGTTGGCTGCGTCTTGACTCGGGTTGGTGGATGGCCTCTGCTACGTTAATCCCGGGTTGTAATATGGTCGCGGCATTAGCTAATGAGAGTGAAAAGCCACGCGGTGTACGCCGCTGCTCGCAATCTGCGCAAAACTGTCATGTGAATTTTGCAGCAGCAACAGCAGCAGGAGTTGTGGATGCTTCTACCTGCCACCTGCATGCATGAAGCCTTCGAATGCACGGACGTATAGCGGCGGAGAGAGAACCTCGGCGGTCCTCTCTGCACCCTAGTAACAGCAGATTGGCAAACTGGCCCCTTCCTCACTGCAGGCCCCCTATTGGTTAACCGGCGCTCTGTTGCTAGGGAACAGCGTATGCCTTGCTTCAGCGGCGGCCAATCGGTGGGCGTTTGACGGTGACAGAGAGGAGGGGGCGGAGGTGGTGTGTGTGTGTGTGTGTGTGTGTGTCTGTGTGTGTGTGTTGTGTGTGTGTGTGTCTTTGTGTGTGTCTGTGTGTTTGCAGCCGCAGAGAAGCAAGAAGTGAGATTTGTGTAAGACAGGTTCACAGCAGATACTAACACACACATGCGGCGCCATGGTAACCAACACTGGGGATGCTCACACACACAGATCAATCAATCAATCAATCAATCAATCAATCAATCAATCAATTAGTTAGACTTTACTCCTCCGTATGCAGAGGAAAAATGCTCCGTTCTGCTTCCTCTCCAGCTGAACTCGCCACAGCATGAAAGCTGCGAATCAAAAATAGCTCCGCACCTTCAGCTTCCACTCAAACACACCGACTAGTCGTCATGGAACACAGAAACAAACCTCCCAGCGTCCCAGAGGTTCGTATTTACGCCCAGACGAGTCCCCAGACGGACGAGACTTTCAGGACCGGAGACGGCAGTAGGCAGCAGGATGACAAAGACGGTTAAAAAGTAAAGAAATGCAAAGTAATTCAAATGTATGGAGCAGATAAGCAGATAAATCAGAGACTCTGGGGTGAAAAGATGTTAAAAATATCATTCATCTGGCTCCTTTATTAGTCTTAGTTTGAGTAGCTAGTTCAGTGAGTAGCTTGTGTCACACTGTAAAAAACGATTTGTACAAAATAAAATTTAAATGTCAAATTAAAAAAAACAAACTCAAAAACATCAAAAAAGTAGTGAAAGGTACAGTTAATAGCCGGTTAAAAATTAAAAAATATATATCTAATCAAATACAGTAAAACAGTGTCATACATTGCCTGTGATTTTTTTCTGTAATTTAACCTTCTTTTTTTTCAACAAAAACAGAAAATCTGTATTTAAAAAAAAAACACTTAAAAAAATTATTCACCATTTTTCAGTCCTTGATATAATATTGTTTTATGAAAATACAGAATTTTCATGTGGACTTTATTTACAGTTTCGGTCTGGGTTTTTTTTCAGATTAATATTTAAATAATGAAAATAATAATACTTCTTGGGATTTTTTTACAGGGTTTAATTACATTACTAGATCCAATTTAACATTACAAGGAAAATCTGTAAAATTGCCATAATTTTGTGGTCACATGTTGTAAAGGTACAAATAGTTTTTTGTAAAAATACAGATTTTAACATGGACATCATTTACGGTTTTGGTCTGTTTTTTTTTCAGATTAACATGTAAATAGTAATAATAATACTTTTTTGTGATTTTTTTAACTACATTTAATTTCATTACTAGATGTCATTTTACACAACAGGGACAATCTCTAAACTGACCATTTTTCAGTACTTAATATACATATTTTGTTTTGCAATAACAGCAAATATTGATCTAAAAAAAATAGTGATTTTTTTCTTTCAGTACAATTGAACATGTTCTAAAAGAACAAATATTTCATGTAAAAATACAGTAAATAAAATAATAATTAACTATTTTTTAAGGTGGATGTTATTTACAATTTTGACCAAATAAATCAATTCTGTTGTCTGTGATTTTACGAGATATTATCAGAAATATAACTGGAATTCAACAACAACAAAAAAAGAGGAAAATCTGTTAAAAAAAAAAAAAAGATTCACCATTTATCAGTCCTTAATATACATATATCTCTACAATGGTGATTTTTTTTGTAGCATTAACGTTTAAATTATTGTTTTTTTTTTAGTTATTTTATTTGTTATTAATCTGTAATTTAACTAAAGAAGGAAAATCTGTAAAATAGCAGCAAAAAAAACAGCATTTTTTTTAAAGAATGCAGGATGAGGCTGTGTCCTTTTTTGAGGGTGCTGTGTTTAAATTATTATTATATT
Source organism: Amphiprion clarkii (assembly GCA_027123335.1). Taxonomy (NCBI): domain Eukaryota; kingdom Metazoa; phylum Chordata; class Actinopteri; family Pomacentridae; genus Amphiprion; species Amphiprion clarkii. Next base: position 33,748,007 of record CM049570.1, on the reverse strand, counting down.
ACATGTCTGATATTTCTGTACCATCGGCTGTGCAGCATCAAATAAAGAGAGAATTGTTAGAAAAGATCAATAATCACTTTCAACAATCCCTTTTTCCTCATAAATAAAGTAAAATGAGAGTTATTTCTAAAAAGAAAACCCCTTTTTTTTATCAATATGGACTAAATATTTCCAGTGTTTTTATGATGTTGTTCTAAAATGAATGAGTCTCTCGACTCCATCAGTCAATAAACTTTTGTTTCCCACAGTTTCTGAAGGAGGTTAAACGATGTCTGTGGATCTGGAGTGGAATAAATTGTTATTATTGGATGTGGGAATGTAGTAAAATAACTTCAAATATGAAACTAAGGAAGAAGGATGCGACTCTTGCAGACGTGTTGCAGTCCAGACGACTTATTGCTCTTTAAAGAAAACTAAAAATGCGTGCAGCTCAGCGGTGCTTCTCTCCTGGGGGCCGCCGGCGCCAATGAACCACAATAAAGCAGGAAATCAAAACTCAACAACACCGGGAGGCTAAAAATGACACTTCTATGATTAGATTACATTAAATCGGACAGACAACACATGTTGCTTCACTGCCATCAGGTTTGTCTTCAGGTTCGTCTGCTGCAGGTTCTCTGATAGAAACCCAGACAGGACATGCTTTTATTCTGAAAACGTTCTGACAAAGTTCTGTTTTAAGGCACGTTCTCTAAATGCTGATGTTATTCGACTATATAACGTCTAAACATTCTTAAAATGTTCCCTGAATATTGCACTGAGAACTTCCTAACTTTGTTTACACTGTGAGGAAGTTTTATTTATTTCAAAATAAAAGTCTAGCTTAACTTTATCATTGATGCCAGTATATTTGCGATACATACAGGAGAACTGAAACGCCACAGAAAATAAATATAGATTTTTAATGTGGACAACATTTAAATTAATATGTTTGTTCTCCATTTTTTTCTAGATATTATCTGTAATTTAACAAAACAGGAAAAATCTGTAAAATGACAATTAAAAATGATTTACAGTTTGCCTTAATATACAGAATTTTTTTTTTAAATGATGGCAAATATCTCTAAAAGTGTGACATTTTTATCTAATTTACATGCAATAAAAATGGTGTATTTTTTTTATTAGTATTATTTGATTACTATTAATTATTGCTATCATTTAATTACTGTTTGTAAAAATACAGAATTTGATGTGGACATTATTCACAGTGTACAGAAAAGAGAAAATACAAATTCAAAATATAAATACAGTTAAAATAAATACAGAATACTGCAAAATGGTCTGCCTTACAGTAACTTTTAATAAAAAATAAATAAAACATTCTGTCATCTGAGGGCTCAATAACATCTTTAAAACATATTTAGAATTTTGGTTTGGTCCTCTGAACGTTGCTGTTCAAACATTATGTCTTCATTAACATTTAACCATAAACAAACAATATTCAAAATGCTAAATATCCTTAAAACATTATTTGAATATTAGAATATAATGTTCTTAACATTATATTAGAACTTCTGCTAATTTACACTAACTATAATTCTATTGTACATATTTAAATATAAATATTAAAATCAGACATTAGCTGCATCTGTGTATAAAAAATAGTTTTTCATAATTTAATTCAAAAAGTTTGAGGATTTTGTCTTATAGTTCTTGATATTCTTAAACCCAGTATCTCAAAATAGTAAAAATATATCGAGTTTGAGTGAATTGCTATTTCAACAGCACAAATATAGTAGTCTTGACTTCTTTTGTGTTTTATGTTTTTAATTAATAGACCTTAATTTGTGGAAATCTGTTTTCACTTTGACATGAAATTAATTATTAAATTAAATATTTCAAGCCTTTTATTGTTTTTGTTTTAATTTTGATTAATCCAGTATCTCAAAATATTACAGTATTTCACTTTTAGTAAATTACTATTCAAACTGCATAAATAGCATGTATCTGAAATCTGTTTTCACTTTGACATGAGAGTCCTTTTTTAAAGAAAATTGTTGTCAATATTTTATATTCATGCAAAGCAAAAATATTTCAAGAAGTTTTTTGTTTTAATCTTTATATTTTTTTCAGAAATTTTCAGAAATCCAAAATCTAAAAATATTCGAATATTTAATTTTGAGTAAATTACTATACACACAGTTTGAATACCACACATCTGGACTTATTTTATATTTTGAATTAATTGACATTAACTTGTAGAAATCTGTTTTCACTTAGACATGAAAGAGTCTTTTTCTGTAAATGCTTGTCTATATTTTATATTCATTACATGTAAAGTGAAATATTTCAAGCCTTTTTTTGTTGTTTTAATTTTGACTATTCTTTTTCTTATAGCTCTTGAAAATCAGAAATCCAATATTTCAAAATTTTACAATATTTAATTTTACTTTTCAATGTTTCATATTTTTAATTTTTGTGACTATTTTATAGTCATTACATGCTAAGTGAAATATTTCAAGCTTTTTTAAATCTTAATTTTGTTATTTTTTTATTATAGTTCTTAAAAATCTTAAATCCAGTATCTCAAAATATTACAACATTTAATTATAATTTTTAATGTTTGATATGTTTTAAATTATGGACATTAAATTGTAGAAAGTGATTTCACTTTGACATGAAAGAGTCTTTTTGGAAATTCTTGTCAATATTCTAGATGCAAACTGAAAAATTTCAAGCCTTTTTTTGTTTCTTTTAATTTTGATCACCTTTCTTATAGTTTTTTAAAAGCAGAAACCAGTATCTCAAAATGAACACATAGATTTATTATGTTTATAAATTCTACAAACTTCTTTTATCCATAAATACGATATTGTTCAGCTTAGCCCTAAAATTTCTCAGCTTTTAATTTCTCAAACGGTGGATGTTTAATGATTTTTTAGGTGTAATTTTCAAAGATGCCCTCAGGCTACCAGAATAATGACTGATTTGAACAACTAACAGCAGGAAAAAGAGAGATCTGTTGCAGAAGAGGCTTCAAACAGGTGTTTGTACGTAAATAATCCTGGGCTGCACACTGGCTGCTTCCTTGGGTCGACCACAAAAGAAATAAAAATAAAAATAAAAGCTTTACAGTAGCGTTGTTGAGCCTGTGAATGATAAAAGCAGAAATGGGTTCTCTGGGTATCAGCGTGGGAGAGATGTGGCTCAACGTTCGCAGTGTTTCCTGAGATGATAAAAAGCCCGTGTTGGCGATATTTTGTTGGCGCGCTTCAAAAATTCAGATGAGGATCAAAAAGCACACCAAGGTTACTCGCTCGCAGCTCCTGTTGTGGGTTTTGTGTCAAGGATTTCAAGGCGCTGCACAACTTTGTGTTTCTGAATCTGCGCTCTAATTATCAGAGCTGCCGTCTTCAAGTCGACAGGAGACTTTTGGCGCATCGATAAAATGAAAAAAATATGACCGAAACCTTCATTAAAATGATGCAAAACGAAAAGAAATGCCATATTCTTATATTTATTACATTTTAATGGTCTTTTATGGGCATCACCTGCTATTTATCATTGACATACTTGTATTTAATGAAAACAGGCATTTTTTTCTGCCTCATTTTGGATAAAAATTGTGCTAGATTTAGTAGGAAGCTAATATATCACTACATTATTCGCTCAGGATAAAGTCAGCTAGTACTACAGCAAGCTAGTATAGCATAATGTCATCAGCTTAACATAAAGTCAGCTAGCTATCAAACACTACAGCAAGCTAACAGAGCACAATATTATTAACTAAGAATAAAGTCAGCTAGTACCACAGCAAGCTAATATAGCATAGTGTTATTAGCTTAACATAAATTCAGCTAGTACTATAGCAAGCTAGTATAGCATAATGTTATTAGCTCAACATAAAGTCAGCTAGCTAGCAAACTTCCACCAAGCTAATATAGCATAGTGTTATTAGCTTAACATAAATTCAGCTAGTACTACAGCAAGCCAATATAGCACATTATTAACTACGGATAAAGTCAGCTAGTACTACAGCAAGCTAATATAGCATAATGTTATTAGCTTAACATAATGTCAGCTAGCTAGCAAGCGCTCCAGCAAACTAATATAGCACAATATTATTAGCTCAGCATAGACCCAGCTAGTACTATAGCAAGCTAATATAGCATATTGTTATTAGCTTAACATAAAGTGAGCTAGCTAGCAAACACTCCAGCAAGCTAATATAGCACAATGTTATTAACTGAGGATAAAGTCAGCTAGTACTACAGCAAGCTAATGTAGCATAGTGTTATTAGCTTAACATAAAGTCAGCTAGCTAGCATGTACTACAGCAGGCTAATAGAGCATAATGTTATTAGCTTAACAGAAAGTCAGCTAGCCAGCTTGTGTTACAGCAAGCTAATATAGCATAACATTATTGATTTAAAATAAAATCATCTAGCTAGCTAGTGCAGCAGTAAGCTAATATTGTCTAATGCCACTAGCTCAACATAAAGTCAGTTATTTAGCTAGTGATATAGCAAACTAATATAGCATAATGTTACAAGCGTAACACAAAGTCTGTTAGTACTACAGTAAGCTAATATAGCATGATGCTCCTAGCTTAACATAAAGTAAGCTAGCTAGCAAACGCTCCAGCAAGCTAATGTAGCACAATATTATTAACTAAGGATAAAGTCAGCTAGTACTACAGCAAGCTAATATAGCATAGTGTCATTAGCTTAACATAAAGTCAGCTAGCTAGCAAGCGCTACAGCAAGCGAATGTAGTACAATATTATTATCTCAGGATAAGTCAGCTAAGTATACAGCAACCTAATATAGCATAATGTTATTAGCTTAACATAAAGTCAGCTAGCTAGCAAGCGCTACAGCAAGCTAATACAGTACAATATTATTATCTCAGGATAAAGTCAGCTGTTAATACAGCAACCTAATATAGCATAATGTTATTAGCTTAACATAAAGTCAGCTAGCTAGCTAGTGCTACAGCAAGCTAATATAGCATTTTGATTGGTAGGAAGGTTTGTTTACATGGATTTATCACAGCTTGGAAGTTGTTGGAGGTGAAATAACTGAACACAGCAGTTAATTTGTGGAAAAAATGTAAATTTCACTTCATATGAGTTGAAAAAAACTTTATTTTACTGTGGCAGTTCTCAGCGGAAACATATTCCTAAGCAGGAAAATGTTTCCTTCTTTGCCGGGAGGATTAATAAGCATCAGATAATAGAAGATGTTTGTTGCAGTGACGACAGCTGCTGGACAGATTAAACTGAATTTCCTTTTTAATGACAGGAAAAGAACGCTAAATGGGGATTTACACAATTAGCGCTGTGATCATGTTTAACCTGATCTGTGTTATCTCTGAGGGCTTTGATGCTCTTTGTGTGTTTTCAGGATTAAGAATGAACAGATTATAGTGAAGAATTGTTATTAAATATTAACCTGTAAGTCCACTGTTTTTAGTGGCAAGTCAGTAAAAAAAAAAAAATCACTTACTGACAAAATAAGCGTTGGTTCCGGCAGGCAATGATAAGACCCCCAGTTAATGTCAGTCCCATGCAATGAAATTGAGAAATAATGGCAGAAAATACAGATTTCTGAGTTCTGAACCAGCCACTAAAGAATACAGAGTAAAAAACAAACAAAAAAAAACTTTACCTTTCAATAAAGGTGCCAGAAAAGATGTGAAAAAAGTTTTCAAAATCACAGCAAATATTTGTCAAATTATTCTATTTTTAAATGCAGTAGTTGTTTATGACCATACGTTGTAAATGAACACATTATTTTTTGGAAAAATTTAGATTTTTGATGCAGTTTTGGCTAGATGTTTTTACTGTCCACATGTAATTTCATACTTTTTTCAATGATTTTTACTACATATTAAATGTAATCTCACAAAACTCTAGTAGGGACTTCTAGCTAGCTAGCTAGTGCTACAGCGGGCTAATATAGCTTAATATTATTAGCTCAGTATAAAATCAGCTAGTGCTACAGCAAACGAATATAGCATAATGTTATTAGCTTAATGTAAAGTCAGCTAGCTAGCAAGTGCTACAGCAAGCTAGAATAGCACAATATTATTTGCTCAGCATAAAGTCAGCCAGTACTACAGTAAGCTAATATAGCATAATGTTATTAGCTTAACATAAAGTCAGCTAGCTGACTTTTTAAAAAAAATTTTTACAGTGTGTCATAGATTACTATTAGTCAAACACATATAAAATGCAAATAAATTCTATCATTTATAAAAGAAAGTAGGAAATATGCTTAAAATGTAAAATCCTACACCTCTAATATTTCTTTCTAATTTAGTTTTTGGTCCCAGTATTGACACCAAATATGTCCAAACATCACAAACTGTGGTTTTTCTACAAAACCTTTGAACTTTTTGTGGCTTTTTTAAAAAAAAAAAAATTTATGTATTTTTTTTTTTTTTTCAAATTTCACCACCAAAACACAATATTGACACACTATCTGGACGTTTTCTAGTACAGACAAACCTACATTTACTACCTTAAGTTCTGGGCTGCTGTTCAATCTTCCCAAAGCAAAACTACACTTATTAACTCAGCGTAAAGACTAAAACGGGGAAACAGCTAATCTGAGTCTATCCAGAGATACGATTTTTTCCCCTATCAGCACCTCTAAAACACGCTAATTAATACATCTTGTTTGTTTTATGTGCAAAAGCTGAAGCGTGAAGGCCAAAAGTTGTCGCTTCAGATTCAACATACAGATACTGGAAAATGTATCGATCAGCAAGAACGTGTTTTCCACAATATCCATCTTTTCCTTAAAGAAGTGCGTCCTGTTGCCAAGATCTGATAGTTTCCATGTAATTTGCTAATTGAAAATACTAATCGTGAGTGATTATTCTGCGGCGCAAATGAAATAATTGCAGTGAATAATAATCTAATTATAGCGTAATCAACAAACCACTGTTTAAAAAGTGGAAAGCTCCAGCGAAAATGGGTGAGAATATGTGTGTGGATGCATTAAAAAAAAATTTAAATCTTGATAAATGTGGGCGGATGAGACGAGCGCATCCACCTGTGGTCTGGTAATCATCTATGACACAGATCTGCGATAAGTCTATCAGCATGTTGATCAGCAGTAACCTCGTTAGCGGCCGCTCTGGACGGATTCATTTACAGCGATGATGCAGCTTAATAACTAGTGCTAGTCCCATTTCCCTTCTCCCACTGCTGCCATTGTTGAAGCTATTTAAGGGGGTAGTCTTAATTAAAACTATAGGTCTTCTTCTGCGGGCCTTTCCTCGTTTGGTAAATAAATAAAAAAAACACTCCCTGTAACATCAGCGAATATCCTCACTCGCACACATTGGCCCTGAGTGGACAGGTGGTTGGAAAAGACTGGCCTTCACCCACACGACCCGGGTTGTCAGCAAGCATCTGCTGAAGTGTCATTGAGCAAGACGTCCTCCTCCTTCCCCACCATCACCACCACCCACGGCTTCATGGCCGCTGACCTGCGACCTCCCCCTGTCAGAGGAGGTGGACTTCCACGTTAGATCAACACAAGACTGTAATATTTGTCTTGACAAGCAAATTGCACCAAAGTGAAAGATGAGAGCGTTTAAACGGGAAGAAACGTACGAGATGTGGCAACAGAAACAACACGCTAAAGTGGATTTTTACGTGTTTCTTCCTTGCTGCTGGGTCACTGTAGTCAACAAGATGCTTCGAATATTGAACAATATCTCTATTTTTACTCTTTTTGTGAGGATTTGTAAGCATAGACTGTATATAAAGATGAACAAACCCTCCTTAATCCTTCAAATAATGAGCAATTGGATCATTCCACCTCAATTCACCAGAACCCCCATCATCAATTTGACTGATTTTTCTTTAAAGTGGTCAATATTGATCAAGTTCACTATGTGTAAAATCTGGGCTCGTAGGTAACATTGGTTTTGAGTTAAAACATCTTAAAGAACGTGGAGTCATGTTGATTTTTGAGGAGCATGGTGGTGGCGGCAGTATCATTCCATGGATCAATGTTTCAAGTGCCATAGCTTGAGAATCAATGTAGCTAGAGTCTTGAAATGTTTCAGGCTCATTGATTTGTACATATGGTCTTCAATGGTACAATCCTACTTTGATAGAATAACATGCTAAAGTGGATTTTTACATGTTTCCTCCTTGCTGCTGGCTCATTTTAGTCAAAAAGATGCATCAAATATTTCACAGTATCTAAATTTTTACTCTTTTTGTGATGATTTATATGCATAGACTGTATATAAAGATGAACAAACCCTCCCTAATGCCATCCAAAAATTAAAATTGAGTCATTCCACCTCAATTCACTGAATGCCCCTTCTTCAATTTGACAGATTTTTCTTTAAATAGGTGAATATTGATTGAGTTCTGAAAAGTCTGGGCTCAGAAGTAACATTAGTTTTTGAGTTAAAATGTCCTAAGGAAGGTGGGGTCGTGTTGACTTTTGTGGAGCATGGTGGTGGCAGCATCATTCTGTGGATCAATGTTTGAAGTGCCATAACTTGAGAATCAATGTAGCTAGAATCTTGAACTCTTTCAGGATTATTGACATGTACACATGGTCTTCAATGGGACAACCTTGCTTTGATAGAAAAATACAAATAAGTTTTATAATGGTTCAAATTTGGTCAAAAAACGTCAAATATTTCTGTCTACTCCAACATTCCACCAACCATAAAACCTTCATTTTTCAGCCTAAGAGGTTGAGTTTTTTTCCCCTGTGATTTGCACCAATAGGAGCTTTAGAAATGCAGAGTAAGGTGCGAGTCATTCAGAGGCATACTGTATGAGAAAATAAATAAGTTTTTTGGCCAATATTTGAACTTGCTTTTAGCAGATGTGATGGTGAAACCTCCAGTAGTGTCCCAACTGGAAGAGTTATGTGATATTGTTACTGGGCTCAAATAAAAATCATGGTTTTCCAACAAAAAATGCATTAGTGCTAAAGTACCAATGGGCAATGTTGACTCAAAACTAGATTAAAAACTATACTGCAAAACACAGAGAGATTTACATGGTGCTAATAGGCTTCATCAGTGTATGCGAACAAAAATGGTCAATTGAGTTGGACATTCATTCCTATGTTGTTCCATATCCTAACTTTGGCATCTGTTGGTTTTAATCCAATGGTTTTGCTGGGTAGCTGGATAGAAGAGGCAACAAAAGGCCAGATATCCTCAGGTAGAAGACCCACTACAAGTCCATTTTGGTGGACTGTGGGGCGTTTGCAGGGTAGTTTCTACATCGGACTCTCAGTTTTGTTGGTTTCAGAGGTTTTCAGGAAGGAAGAACCACCCATAACTTAACTGAAGCTGCAGAATAGGTCCATTTGGACACAAGCCGGGGATTGATCGCCCCTGACTGGGTCGCATAGGTGAAGGTGTCTAACGATCTAAGACCTGAAATAGACCCTGAGTTTGCCACTGATGATGTGTCGAACTTGTGCCATCTGGTGTTTAAATGAACAAATCTAATGTACCACGGGGACTTTTAAACGTGGCTAGTCTGATGAAAAATGACTCCCCTGGTTGTCCTCCAGAAACCTTTGGGTCTTTTTTGACTCCCAGTTGTCAATTATTTTCACTTAAGAAACGCTGCCAAACTACGTGCCTTCTTATGTTTCCAACAGCTTGAACAAATCATCCATTGTTTTGTCTCCTCACGTCCAGACTATTGTTAAGCCTTTCTGCTGCGCAATTACTAAACAACTACTGGTTCTGGCTGCAGGACGATGCTTTCTTACCCTGATTTATTCTTCTTCTTTAACAAATTATGCCTGTCTTTGGTCCAAATAGTTACTCTTGTGCATTGCCTGCTATTAGAATTCAATAAAACTCACTATTTGTAAAGAAATAGACAAAGTGACCACATGTTCTGTATAAGATTTGTAATTCAATATTTAGAAAAAGATGTGGCTTTTCCCCCATATATGCAAGAGGAACATTGACCACACAGAAGCAGAAACTAGCTTAATAAAATCTCTAAATTCATGAGTGTTAGTGGCACTAAAGCCAGTATTATCAGTTGCTGCCTGAACATTTTGCATTAAACTCTCAGAGCCTTAAGCAGTTTTTGGGTGGGTGAGTCAGTCATGACTTCTTAGTTTTGCAGAGGAGCACAGATTTTTTTTGTTTATACAGAATCTGGTTTGAGCAAATGGTTGATTTTTTTGGAGAATTTTTGAAATGAGACATTTAGAATAAAATGATTTTGATTAAATATTGTGATTTTAAGCTCTAATGGTGGCGGGTTTGGGGGTTCACACGGTTAAAGCATCATAAATCTAATAATATACTCGAATAAAATACTTTCACATATTCTCGTGTAAATTTCCCCAGTTTTTTTTTATAATAACAAACTTGTAATCTTTGGCTTTTGAACTGATGGTGAAACAATTAAAGCAGTTAGAATATATTGAATTCAACGTTCAGGGAGTATGTGGCTCACTCTGGACTCATTTTTCACTGCAGCATAAAGTCCTACACCTCTACAGAAACAGCACAACCATGAATATAACTGCAGATAATTCAAAAATATATTCTGTGTAGTATGGCACAGTTATAATGCCACAAAAAACTTAAAAAAATAAATATTGACTCCACCTACTACAGATATTTAACTACTTACGTGTTGAATTTATGTCCATTTTTGCATTCTATCTGTGTTAACACTGCCTGCAGTTCAACCAAAACATCGTGAAGTTTTTTTATATGACTGTTGATTGCAGCTGAGTCACTAATGGTTTGATGGTTACACTGAGAATTTACAAATCTTTAGTTTTTTACAAAATGTGGTTCATTCAAACCATATGTTTTTGGCAATTTTTTTAAACAAGACATTTAGATTAAAGAAATAGGAATTTAAGTTTCCCAATAGAACAGCTGATTTCAAATGATGAGTTTAATGACAGTTAGAAAGTTGAAAATCACACAGTTCTTTCTGTTTTTGTAATTTCTGGCTCTCATAAATGACTTTGCTAGCATTTTTTTCAACAATAGCACTTGTTTGAAACCTACTGTGCGGTTTTGGGAATCAGAGGATTAACTGGATGTCAATGTGTTTGAGTTCATCTGTAATTTTTTATTTTTTATTTTTTTTTGAGAAGGATTTTGTGAACCAGCTAGACATCCTCCTCCAGCCGAAGTGACAGAATCCACCCGACAGCAGTGGGATGACAGTTATGCAATGACGAGCGCAGATTTGACAAATGTGATGTAAATAAAAAAAGAGTGTGAAACTGCTTCAAAAACAATAAAAATGCTAAAACAGCGGTGCGTTATTGACGTTTACGTTATAAAGAATGTTTCGGTCCTCCTTGGTTCTGCTGTGCGTCGTGTTCACGGACACATGAACATGTCTGGATGTGGCTTTTTAACGGTAAACGGGTGATTATAAACGACCGACCGACTGTTTGTTGCAGGTTGGATTTACTTGATGTATGAAAACAGCCTCAAGTGTGTGAAGCTTTGTGTGTCTGTGTGTGCTCATTATTGACACTTTCCCTTTTCTCTCGTTTCTCCCACGCAGGCCTACAGCTCCATCCTGGTTGTCATGGTGATTCTGCTCAACATTGGAGTGGCTATTTTGTTTATCCACTTTTTTATTTAAAGACAGCACTGCTTTCAGAGTACCTATGCTACAACAACTATAAATTCATATGAGTATTAAACCTGCTGCCCCCTTCGTGTTCCCGGCGGGAGGACTCGGACCGAGGAGGGAACCGCCGCCGTCGCTCCGGGCCGACCCAGCTCGGTCCGTGGATGAAAAAAAGGGGGTGAACGGGTCCACGTAACTGGACTGCAGGGAGGTGAAACAGTCCAGAACCTGGACGTCAGCGGCTCACATGCAGACTCCGGTGGGCTGATCCTCAAGTCCACGAGCAGAAAGGACTGACGAGACAGAACTTTTTCATCCTCAGATCATAGTTTTCAACAGATTTGTAACTTATAATTTATTTATTAACATTTTTCTCTCATGTACAATCGATGGCTATATTCTTTTGTAACCCTCCACCCGTCTTTATAAAATCTCCTGCCTTTTCGGTTCCCCTCCGCCCGGCACTGGGTGTCGTTACCGACGGTTGCGTTGGCCGATGCACACATGTTCGACGCTCCAGTTTGTGTTTGAATTGATGTTTTTCCTTCACTCATCTTTCTGTGTGTGGATGTGTCTCCAAGTAGCTCAGTGGCCTTTCACGCTGTTCATGAACTTCACCAGAACATCTCATGAGGACACACATCCAGCATCCTACTAGCATCAGCTGTGCTCTCCCTCCCACTCTCCGTCCACCTCCACACTCACAGGACGGAGCTTCCTCTGAGTCGGTGGTTGTTAAAGGCAGATCGTCCTTGGCAAAGCCCTGCGCCTACAACTGTACCAGGTATTTAGAGGAGCTGCTGCCTCCATTGCGGATATGTCTTTAAAGGTCTCCGGCTGCTTCCCTCAGAACTTAACCCCAAGACCATGACAACATCTTTTATACTATACATGCAAGATGTCAGAAAAAAAAAAGTACAACTAGTCGCCACCTGCCTTGCTTTTGTAGCAGAAAACTGATAAAACAATGCATGCATATGTGCTGTAATATCTTACTTGTGTGTCGAGTCTGAAAGCAGAAGAAGCTTCAGAAGCACATGTTAGGTTTTGACCGGGGAAGCGTCTGGAGACCAGCCGGTTCGGTATTGATTTTTCAGGGATAAATGACACCAATTAAAGTCCCTGTGTGGAGATAGATGATGCAAGGTCTGTTTGCAGTGTAGCAGCAAGCAGTGGCCAGGGCCGCCTCCATTCCTTAAAGGTCCCATATTGTCCCCGTTTTTTTTTTTTTTAGCAAATTAATGAAAATGGTACGTTTCTGGAATATTTCTTTTTTTTTTTTAAGCACAAAATACCACAAAGATGGTTCATTTCATTATGACTGTATAACTCCTGGTTTTAGTTCTCTTTCAAATGGGGTGTTTCAGTGGCTTTAGCTTTAAATACAACTAAACTGTCGCTGTCTCTGCCCCCTTCAGGAAGAAGACTCTCTCTGCATGATTAGCAGCTGGCAGCAAAAACCTATATTGTGCCCCCCTCCCCCTTTTTTTACTAAATTAATGAAATCTCACGTTTCCACAATATTTCTTTTGATTTTTCAGCTGAAAATACCACAAAGAGGGTTCATTTCATTATGACTGTGTAACTCCTGGTTTTAGTCCTGTTTTAAATGGGGTGTTTCAGTGGCTTTAGCTTTAAATACATCTGAGTTGCTGCTGTCTCCGCCCCCTTCAGGAAGGAGACTCTGTGTGTGTGTGTGGTTTACAGCTAGCAGAAAAACAGTTAACATGGCAGCTGACTGTGAGACCATCACCTCTTTCTTTCTTTTTAAGAGATCATTTTATATGTAAATATCACAAAACTCACTGACAAACCTTGTTTTTAACTCTGATTGGTTTTAACACCTGTTGTCTGTCAGATTTTTAGTTTATTGTAAGTGCTGACTTATTACATTATTACAGACATACATATTTTTATGACCTTTAGAAGATGCTATAATTGGTTTATCACTATGTTAAATTTCAAACAGAACTATCAGTGTTGAAGGCCTGTGGTCTAATAATTATTTCCAAAGCTGAACGTAGCTAGCTAGCTAATTAAAAACAGTAATAAATACCTAGAGGCATGGGTGCGATAGCTGTACAAGTATTTTTAAGTTACATGAATAATTCCTAAATTTAGGAATTTGTTTCTTCTTTTTCTTTATTAAGAACTCAGTTGTATTAAAATGCAGCAAATGTGAGCCCAGAGAGCAGGAGAGAAGCTAACAGATGAAAACACCGGCTAAGTTTCGATTGAACTGAAGCACAACAGACGACATAAAAACATAATAACCCATCCAGTCTTTGTTTTTTGGCATTAAATCAGTTTCTACTTAGCTTTACAGTTTCCACAGAGGTCAGATCTGTGAGCTAACGAATAAAGCTAATGCTAATATTAGCCAAATTAGCTGCACAACATGCTAACCCTGAGGATTTTGCTCTTGTTGTGGTGACACTGTCATCAAAAGTGAAACTGGAACTTCAGTTTCGTAGGTGCTGGGAGTGCATGAAGACTCTTGTGTTCACTCTTGCAACCAACAGGAGCAGTAAAGGGGAAGGATTATACAATTTCTTTAGTTTTATGACGATTTGTTGCTCAGTTTCTATGTAGAAACTGGAGGAAATTCTTGCTTGGGGAAGTCGTGTTGTTGAGGGTTGCTATAGGAATAGCGTTAGCAAGCGTCTTCATAATCTTAGAGCTTTTATTTTGAACCTCTACATATGAAATGGGGTTTTCCACCATATGGGACCTTTAAGTTTTCCTCCAAGACTGAAGTACAGTCGCAGGTACCGGCTGTTTCTTAAAACACGACAACATTTTTTCCGTCCCTCAAACCCATCTGGCAGCTTCTGTTTGTTTGCATGTGTGAATGCTCATCAGAGTGTATGAACATGTGTGTGCATCCTCCTCCGGCCACGTGATGGGATGGCGGGATGGCTGAGCCCGTTGCCATCGGTAACAACTTCCAGGGTGGTGGTGTTGGTGGTGTTGGTGGGGCTGGACAGGGAGGTTTGCTGTTGTTTTTATTCTGTCCGACAGCGTTTCTCAAACTACAGATTGGAACTCAAGCTCGGCTGTAGGCTCATTTCTGGTGTTTATTTCCCCCCCAGCATTACAACAAACAGCTCAGTCTAATGTGCCTGCACCCCGAGAGGCAGAACAATAGATTTTTTTATTTTATTTCGGGTCCCAGACAGGTTTAAGAGGCTCTGCTGTTCGCCATCAGCCTGGTGACGAAGCCCTGCGCCACCCGTTAGTCCGCAGCATGCTACAGCATGCCAAGCTCTCTATAGTTTGACTCTCCTCTTTCTTTCTTTCTTTCTTTCTTTCTTTCTTTCTTTCTTTCTTTCTTTCTTTCTTTCTTTCTTTCTTTCTTTCTTTCTTTCTTTTTTCTGGGAATTACTCTGTTTTTGTTTTTCAGTTGTGTGGAGAAAATAATGAAAGTGTTTGAAAGAAAACCCGAGACGCCTCCTTGTTGTTTTTCATTCTTTCTTGTGTTTTCGTACTTTGCAGTTTTCATCCATCCCTGATGCAGGGAGACGGAGGGAGGGAGTGGTACAGGCCTGGTTGCAAGGGAGGGGTGTGGTTTCTATAGCAACCTTAACTGAATTTTCCTCCGTCAGCAGAGGGGCGTGGCCTCTGTTTGGTGGGGGCGGGGCTTACCTCTAGAGACCAATGTTCTGAATGAGAGGGGCGGATGTAGGGAGGGGAGGAAGAAACGAGAGAAGAACAAAACAGAAGGACAAAAACTACACGTTGCATCAAGTTGAATCAACGTTTTCCAATCATTTTTAGTGCCTGTGCATGTTTTAGATCAACTATGAGGAGGAAAAGCGTCTGAATGGATGCAGCACCACATCCATCAGCTGCAGCAGGTTTCATGGACATGTGGCGCCACCTTCTTGACATAGAGGTGAACTACAGGCAGCAGCAGTAGATTATCAGTGAGGCTTCAAATCTGAGTTGACATAAATGCAGACAGGTGAGGAATTAAAGGAAAAACCTACATGAAGTGTCTTATTAAGAAATTGGGTCACCAGAACAGCTTCAGAGCTCCTTGGCATCAATTTTCCAAGTCTTTGAATCTCTACTAGAAGGATGACTATCATTCTTCCAAAACATATTCCATAATTTGTTGTTTTGATGATGGGAGTGAAGACCACAGTTCACATAGACAGGTGATGGAGTGAAGGGGAAAAAAACAACATAAAATGTCATAGCAAGATGTTGGACCACCAGTACAGCTTCAATGCACTTTAGGATTGATTTTCCAAGTCTTTGTATCCCTACTGGAAGAATGAGTACCGATTTTTCCAAAACATATTCCAACTATGGGTGTTTTGATGAGTGAGACGGTAGTAAAGAGTGCAGTTTACATTCATGGAAAAACCAACATAAAATGTCTTAGTAAGATGTTGAACCACCAATACAGCTTTCATGCACTTTGGCATTGATTCTCCAAGTCTCTGGATCCCTCTTGGAAGAATGAGCACCATTCTTCCAACACATATTTTATGATTTGGCGTTTTGATTATAATGGTGGACAGCGCAGTTTACATAACCAGAGAGTGGTGACATATTAAAGGAAAAAACAACATAAAGTGAACAGTTTTAATGCACTTTGGCATTGATTCTCATATTTTCGGGATCCCGACTGGAAGGATGAACACTACTCTTCCAAAACATATTACATCATTTGGTGTTTTGATGATGGTGGTGGACAGCACAGTTTAAATAACCATAGAGGGGTGACATATTAAAGGAAAAACCAACAAAGTATCTAAGGAAGATGTTGAGCCACCAGTAAAGCTTCTATCCACCTTGGCATTGATTTTTCAAGTCTCTGGATCTCTACTAGATGAACACTGTTCTTCTAAAAACATATTTTATAATTTGGTGTTTTGATGGTGGTGGTGAAGACAAAAGTTTGCATAGACAGGTGATGAATTCAAGGGAAAAAACAACATGAACAACATGAAGTGTCTTTGTAGGATGTTGGGTCACCAGTAAATTTTCCATGCACATTAGCATTGATGCTGCAAGTCTTTAAAGCTCTGGCACGATCAGGCATAGATGGGTGACAAATTAAAGGAAAAACCAACATAAAGTGTCTTAGTAAGATGTTGGACCCCACTACAGCTTCAATGCACTTTAGGATTGATTCTCCAAGTCTTTGTATCTCAACTGAAAGAATGAGTACCATTTTTTCCAAAACATAGTCCAACATTTGGTGTTTTGAAAATGGTGGTGGACAGCACAGTTTACACAAGTGTAGAAGGGTGACGAATGAAAGGAAAAACAAAACAAAGCATCTTACTAAGATGTTGGGCCACCAGAGCTTGTGAGCATTGCTTTTCCAAGTCTGTGGATCTCTACTGGAAGGATGAACACGATCTTCAAAAACATATTTCATAATTTGGTGTTTGATTACAGTGGTGGTTGACCACACAGTTACGCCGATGACACCTCGTTGTATGTCTCATTTAGTAGTGAAAATCGTGACAAGTTTGAATTCTCTGTAATGATGTCATGCTGTTATTAAGGACCAGATGGGTTTTTAATTTCCTGTAACTTATCATTTCTAAAGTCCCAGAATACAGCATCAGTCCAACATCATCTATAGGTGTTATTTGGGTTGTTTTTAAAGAGTTTTTAACAGTAAATTTTTGGACAATGTACCATTATTTTACAGATTTTCCGTGTTAACTTTAAAAATGACAGGAAAAAAAAAAAATCTTCATGCATAAGGTAATCATTAAAAAAATTCTCAAAAACTGTTAAACTATTAGTTATATCTGGCAATTTTTTTTAAAATAACATTTGACTATAAAATGACATATACTTTACTGTATATAAATCAGCTAAAAAAAATAACATAATTTTACAGATATTTACCATTTTACCAGTTGTTGAACCATTTTTTATTTTTTATTTTTTTGGCACAATTGATGCCAGATTTCATTGTTTTGTTTTCTATTTTTTACAGATTTTTTTTTTTACAGTGTAGGATAAAGGTGGTCTCTCAGAACTCTTTTGAATTGATTTGCAGTAATTCTTCCTTCTAATGGCCAGTAAAAAGGCCACCTAGGCATGACAGAGCTACTGGAACTCTTAACTTTAGGGGTTCATGTTTTTCCTTTAATTTGTCCCCCGACTGTACATTTCTTTGTAATTTGCGAGTCATTCGTTTGTTTCACAGAACTGTTTTCCTTAGAAGTTCTTTTTTTTTTAAAATGTCTGCAGCTGTGGAGTGTTTGTACGAGTTTCTACATCACACCTGTTTAAGTTGGATCAGCTTTCAGACTAGTCTTGATGTCACAAATCCCACTTGCAGGTACAGGCTTTGAATTTCAAAGCAGACTTCCAGGGTCAAACTTCAAACATGTATCATTCTGCACAGAGAAATTCAGTCATCCAAAGGAAGAAACAAATACCAAAGTACTTCAGTAGAATAGAATAGAATCTTTATTGTCATTGTTAAACGACAGGCAGTTCAGCAGCTCTTTGCATTAGTAGCATACAGCAAAAGAGCATAAGTCATTACAAAAAAGTAATTAAAAGTCATTTAAAATTATAGAATAAAAATAAACTAAAAAATTAAATGAAATAATAAAAAATTAAATACAATAAAAATAATTTTTTAAAAATTAGGTTAAATTAAAATAGCAATACAGGCATGTGCTATTGAGGTGAATCTATATTATATCCAATAATAATATCAATTACAAAAGAAAAATAGAATAAAAAATGAAATTGAATAAATTAAAATAAAACATAATAAAAATTTTAGAAAATAAAATAAAATTAGGTTCAATTAAAATAACAATAAAGACCTGTGTTAGTGATGTAAATCTATATTAGATCCAATAATAATATTAATTATGAAACTTATATCCCTAATATATCTTTTTATCACTATTGGAAATCACCTTTGTTCCACATCTGCTGATTTAAATGCACTATATTAAATATATATATATATATATATATATATATATATATATATATATATATATATATATATATATATATATATATATATATATATATATATATTCTAAATGAAATCTGAGATTTTTAAAAGGAATAAACACCCCTTAATAACTGCCTGAAGAGAGGTTTGATGTCCAGCCTTAAGTGATTTCACTTCATTAATATGAGTATAAAGCACATTTTTTCTTGTGTAGAAAAATCACTGCTGTCATTACATGAAAGTATACCAACACGCTCATGTTACTCTTTAATACTCATTCTTGTGACTTTATAGTTGACTTTTCTTTCTCATTGCACTCTAAAAACTCAGCATTGCTTAATTATTTAAGTAGTTTTCAGTGTTTTGTAAGTTTCTTTGCACATAAACGACCCAAAACTCAAAAATACTGATACTAGTAAAGTAAAAATCCATAAGAAGTCATCTGGAATAAAGACAAAAACTTTCACAGCGGTGAGACTGACAGAAAAGCATCATGTGAGTGTCTATCTGGCGCTTTAACGGCCCAATAACGGAGCTCAGATATGTATGAACGCATGAGAAAAAGATGTGGAATAGAAGGGCAGCGGATATCCGTCTGAGCCAATCACAGCGGAGCTCCCGGAGACAGACAGGCCCGGCAGCCAATCAGAGAGGAGTATTCTTTACGGTGGATCTGCCTTGTTGCCAGAGTTGGATAATGTTAAACACAGCTGTTTATTCTCGGTTTGGAGACCCATGGCAGAACGCAGAGGACCAGCAGCAACATTTTCAACCAGGATTCATTGACGGACGCTGAACAGAAGCTTTCAGAGTCGCCGCGGACTTTTCTCCAGCGGCAGCGTTTTTTGAGGAAACGTCTCGGAAATGTTTTAATGCGGTTTCCAGCGGCAGGAGCTCCACTTAGTTTTTGAACTTCAGACCTCTCAGACTGTGCGGCGGCTTCTTGGACCAGTTGCGGGGAACCATGAGGACGGAGCGGCGCTGCGGGACGCTGCTGCCGAACCGTGCGGGACCAGAGAGCGGGGCGGCACCGAAGCGCAAACTGTCCGGATGATTCTCCGTGGTCGGTCGGGGCGGTGAGTTCGGATCCTGCCTGCCTTTCCTCCAACGCTGTGCCCTCTGGGGGGCTCTGCGGTCCGACCCGCGGAGGGACTCCACCGGCCGCCGAGCTGAGCGCTTTGGCTGCACATGAAGCGACTTTGCGGTGAGATTATGGTTCCGACGGGCCTCCAGCTCCGTCGCTGCTGCTCCATCAACAAAGGAAACGACTCTTGCTTCTTTCATTGCGCTGCTCTGGACGCAAACAGTGAAGGAAATAGACGGCGGCTTGAGTGAAAGTTGACGAATTCACTTTTCATTTGCGCAATTACGCACCAGCTTTACGCGCACGGCGCCTTTTATGTCAGGTTCCCTGTGAGTTGGACGTGTGACTGTTTACCTGCCGCGTGGGGTTCAGGTGAGAGCGGGCTCAGGTGAGCGTGGGTGGATGTGTGAGGATGGTGGAGAGCCGGAGCTGCGTCCAGAGGGAGGGAGTGTACCGCTGGTTCTCCTCCCTCTCCTCCGCCCAGAGAGCGGAGTTCCTGTGCGGCCTGCTGGACCTCTGCGTCCCCATCGAGCTCCGGTTCCTGGGCTCCTGCCTGGAGGACCTGGCCCGTAAGGACTACCACTCCCTGCGGGATGCGGAGATCAAAGCCAACAACCCGGCGGACCTGTCGGGCCTCACCAACATCACGGACGAGGTGGTTCGCAGCAAACTGCTCGTGTCTCTCGCCCTGCTCGGCTCGGACAACCGGGAGGCGGCGGGGGTCCTGTACCGGACGCTGACCCACATAGACACGGTGATCAATAACTACGGTCTGGCGCTGAACGACGGCCGGACGGAGGAGCAGTTCCTGCTGCTGTTCACCATGGCCTCCAACCATCCAGCCTTCAGCTTCCACCAGAAGCAGGTGCTGAGGCAGCAGCTGGGCCAGATCCAGGACATCCTGCAGGTGAGGACGGGGACAGATTAAAGGAAAAACATGACCTCTGACCTCCACGGTGCTTTTAGTGGTTACAGGAAAATGTTGCTGCACAATCGATACAAAGTTGTTCTGAGTGATGAAACTTTTCCATCCTGGTTCCAATAAAAGTGATAGAAAACAGTGACAGGAGACAAACTGATCGATCTCAGATCATTTAATCTCTTCTGTTTCTGTTTTACATATTCAGTCATAGTCACGCTTATTACTGCAGAATCCTACTTATTGACAGTTTCTCTGCTACCACATGATGTTTAAACATTACATTTAATGTATATCGGGCTCAAAAATCAGTTATTATATTCTTGATTACCAATAATCTCTATATCTCTACATCTTACCATCTGTGTCACTGATTTATGTCACTTCCAAACAGAAAAGGCACATTCCTTGAAATAAAATTAGCTATAAATCAAGATTTTCATCACTATTAGTCATTTAAGGCTCAACTATTTGGCATTTTTGGACATTTTATGATAATATTTGCTCCTGATAACTCAAAAATAAGCTTGATATTGTTATGAAATGAAGCCTTGCAATTACATTTGGTGCCAAAACGTGTTTTTAATCACAAACTCGTTCTTGCTGCTCTCAGCTACAAACATGTAATTTAGCTCATTCATTGGTAAATAACTCATATCTGTTTTCTGTTATCACATGCTGTTAAAACATTACTTTTAATGTATATCGGGTTCAAATATTGGTTATTATACTCTTGATTACCAATAATCAGCATCCTTACATCTTACCACCTTTATCACTTATGTCATTTCCAACCAGAAAAAGCACATTGGTTGAATACAAATTGACTGTAAATCAAGATTTTCATTGCTTTGAATCATTGTAGGCTCAACTTTATCCATTTTTGGACATTTTATGATAATATTTGCTCCTGATAACTCAAAAATAAGCTTGATATTGTTATAAAATGAACCCTTGAAGTAGATTTCCTGCCAAAATGTATGTTTTTATGTTATTTATAACATCACATTTAATATATATCGGCTCCAAATATCGGCCTTTCTTGATTACTTATAATCGGTATCGACTCATATTGATTGATCCCTAGAAGTAACTCCATGTATTTCCAATATAAATCACATTTAATTGATCAAAATGTGGCTAAAGATGGTAAATTCTTGGAAACAAGTGGAAAAGCTAAACAACAGATGGTGTTTTTAAACACAATATCAGATTAAATTTATCACCCAGAACTCTTATTTAAAATCAGATGAATAAACTTGCATGCATCCACAGAGGAAGAGAATTTCAGTTTGATGTACAGAAAACATTCCTGGACGTGAAAACAAACACATAAAAAGTAAAAGTCCTGCTGACTGACATGTGAGTTAAATTAAAAGAGATTTATTACGTCCTCCGTCAACGGCAGGTGAATGTTTTCATTCTGGTTCAGAGGAAAAGAAAGTGTCACAAGAACAGGTGAGTTCAGCTGCTCACATGACACCAATAAACCAAATTACAGGTGAGACTCTGTCAATGACAGACCGACTGGAACAAAGCAGAGAATGAGCTAAATTACATGTTTGTAGCTGAGAGCAGCAAGAAGGAATTTGTGATTAAAAACACACATTTTGGCACCAAATGTAATTTCAGGGCTTCATTTTATAACAATATCAAGGTTATTTTTGAGTTATCAGGAGAAAATATTATCATAAAATGTCAAATAATTGGGCATAAAATGATTCATACCCACGAAATTCTTGATTTCTAGTCAATTTTTATACAACCAATGTGCTTTTTCTGACTGGAAAGAACATAAATCAGTGACAAAAGTGGTAAGATGTAAGAATATCAATATTGACGATGGCATCAAAGGATGATAACTGATATTTGGAGCCAATATCCATTAAATGAATGTTTTTACAGCATGTGATAGCAGACTGCTCTCATGAGTTATTTCCCAGTGAATGAGGTAAATTACATGACATTAAAAACACATTTTGGCTTCATTCAGCAATTTCAAGCACATTTTTAAGTTATCAGGACCAAATATTATCTTAAAATGCCTTAAAGTGAAAAATATTTGAGCCTAAAATGATTCATACTGATGAGAATCTTAATTTATCGTAATTTTTTGTTCAAATAATGTGCCTTTTCTGACTGGAAATGACATAAATTAGTGACAATAATGGAAAGATGTAAGAATACAGATTTTGATGATGATTGTTGATATTCAAGAAAGGATGACAGCTGATATTTGGAGTCAGTGTGATTAAATGTAATGTTTTAACAGCATGTGACAGCAGACCGCAGTCATGAGTTATTTACCAATGAATGAGGTAAGTTCATTAATCAGTTGGTCTCTGACTGTTCTCCTCTATTTTCTTACTGTTTTATCACATTTATTGTCCACTAAGGTCCACATCTTAAAGCATTATTAATCATTGTTTTCCAGACTCTGTTTCAGTTTGATCTGTGGCTGCCTGCTAACTTAACCGCTAGCCGTTAGCTTAGCATTAGCCGCTGTGAGAGAAGCTAATTCATTAACTGCTTAAGAGACATTTCTGAGACCACGTCTGCTGTTTCTCTCTTTTTTCACAATATTATCGCGTTCATTGTCCTCTAAGGTCTGGATTTTAAAGCTATATTAATGACTGTTTTCCAGACTCCGTTTCAGCCTTTCTAACTTAGCCGCTAGCCGTTAGCCTAGCATTAGCCGCCGTAAGAGAAGCTACGTTCCTGGTTTGTGTTTCTTCTTCAGGGATATTTCTGCGACCACAGAGTGAAAGTGATAGAGAGAGGAGGCTGCCTCAGACCTGATTTATGAATAATGGGTCAATAGAAATATAGATTATCAGAAAAATACCAAATATTGACCACAGTAATTGTTCTATTCCTCGTTACTTTCTTACCTATTAGGAGGTTCACTCACTTGGGAAACAACAGGCAGCAGGTAAGACGGGTGACAAATTAAAGGAAAAAACTAATATAAAGTGTCTTGAGAAGGTGTTTGGACTTTATGTGCCTCCAGAACAGTTTTCCAAGTCTGGAGGAGTGAACGTGATTATTCTGAAAGATATTCTCTCATTATATTTGACCTTTATGAACAAAATTGTCTCTGCTGGAGAGACATTTCTGAGACCACAGACAGCGAGAGGAGGCTGCATCAGACCTGACAGGTCCAAATATCGGTTATTACATTCATGTTTACCAATAATCGGCATCAGTATCCTTTCATCTTAGCATGTTTATCACTTATTTATGTCATTTCCAACCAGAAAAAGTGCATTGGTTGAATAAAAATTGACTATAAATCAAGATTTTCATCACTATGCATCATTTTAGGCTCAACTATGTGGCATTTATGGACATTTTATGATGATATTTGCTCCTGATAGCACATTCATTTATCAGTAATCAGTAAAAATCACTCAATAGAAATACCAATAGGGCAGAAAAATGCCAGATATCAGCCACATAGTTACTTCCTTACCTATTAGGAGATTTGCTGTCTTGGGAAACAACAGGAAACATGGAGGATGTTTGCAGGTGACAAATGAAAGAAAACTAATATAAAGTGTCCGAGTCTGCTGGAGGAATGAGCACCATTATTCTAAAAGATATTCCCTCATTATATTTCATTTTTATGTATAACAGTGTCCATTTAATATGCAATATTTCATTTTCATCATGTTTTTTACGTACATTATTTCACTTTCAAGTTTGATAATCAACCAGATGGATTATCGGTTTATCTCTAGAAATAAGTTACTTCTATGTTTCACGTTAAAACCAACTCTTTTTGGACTTTACTGTCTCTGGTCCATTTCACTAAAGGTTCTGTACATAAATTTAATAAACAACAAGCAGAGGATTGATTACAGTGGCTGAAATAATGTGTAAACTTCCCCCATAACTGTTATTTTCTGGTGTTTTTGTTCGCTTCACAGCAGCGGTGGAGATAAATAAGCAGCTACATGTCGTCGTATTTGTTCTCTTTAGCTTCACACTGAGGATGTTTGTTGTTGCAGGCGAGCAGCAGCAGCAGCAGCGGTGGAGGAGGAGGAGGAGGAAGCAGCGACGTTCAGGCAGCAGCCGTCTGCTACTCTCAGCCTCATCATCACCTCCAGCATCAGACTCTTCCTCTGTCCGACGTTAGCGCCGTCTACCTGCCCATGTCGGCCTGCCAGCCCTGCAGCGCTCACTGCAGCTGCTGGAACAAGGTAGGCAGCAGAGATCAACGGCAACAGATGGTTTGAGTTGCATGAAAAGAAGGATTTCTGCAACTCTTTACTTGCTGAACAGGCAGTTTATGTCAAACATTCAGGTGAGGAGACCAGTTACCTTTGCAATGTGCAGAATTTTTAAACTAAGAAAACAGTCGTGTTTGATTTGGACTTTGTTTCATGTTTATGTCACTTTTTGGTAAATGTTTTGTGGATCATGTCATTTTTCAGGTGCAACATTTCACTGACATATACGATGTAATGTGAAATGTTTATCGTGTGTGATTTAACTTTACTGCACGAAGATCGTTGCCAGTATAATTTCTTGCTTTCGTGTCCTAGTCTTATTTCAGCTTATTTATTTTATTTTTAGTCATGTATTTGCTGCATTTTAAAAGAATATTTGCTGCATTTTAAAAGAAAATGTAAAAATGACTCCATGTGATTGTCCACAAGATGTAGATGTAGATCAGCTTTACATTTAGATGAAATGAGATTAAAAAAAGATGAGATTCAGTAAAATATGCTAAAAAGAGATAACAAGATGAAATGAGATAAAATGAGATAAAATAAGATGAGATGAAATAAGTTAAAATGAGACGAAAAGGATAGAATAAGATTAAATGAAATGATATGTGATGGAATATGATAAAATAAGATGAAATAAAATACAATAAAATATGCAACTAAATAAGATAAAATTTGATAAAATGAGATATGATGAGATGAAATGAAATAAGTTAAAATGAGATACAAAGAATAAAATAAGATAAAATGAGATAAATTGAGATAAAATAAGTTGAGATGAGATGAAATAAGATAAAATGAGATAAAATAGGATAAAATAAGATTAAATGAAATAAAACACAATTAGATAAAATGAGATGGAATAAAATAAGATATGAAATAAGATACAATGAGATAGAAAGGATAAAAAAGATAAAATAAGAGAAAAGGAAATAAAATATAATAAAATGAGATGAGATTAAATAAGATAAAGTGAGATAAAAATGAGATGAGGTTTGACAAAATAAGATAAGATGGATGAGATGACATAAGATAAAATTAAATAAAAAAGGATAAAACACAATAATATAAAATGAAATGAGATGAAATAAGATCAAATGAGATACAATAAGATAAAATTAGTTAAAATTAGATCAAATAAGATTAGGTAAGATTAGCTAAAATAAGGATATTATTCAGAAAAAAAGACATAACTTAATAAATTGCTTTTGTGTTCTTACAGAATAGAAAAGCAATAAGAGATAAGTTTGAAACATTATTGAAAACAAAACAAATGAGCTAAAATAAGACTTGAACCAAAAGTAAGAAGTAAAAATGTCACACATGGGAATGAAATATTGAAAATTACATCAACAAAGTTGTACGTGAAAGATGTGGTCAAAGCATTCTGCAGGAAATTGAAACCGCACCTGAAAAATGAAGTATTGGCAGAAGTTAACTCCTGAAGTGATAAAAACATGAAACAAAGTCCAAAGCCAGTTAACAAATAATGTGCAGAAAAGGTGAGAAAAAACATGAAGTTACAAAAACACACAGAGAGCCTCTCTGGC
The DNA here is from genome assembly GCA_027123335.1 of Amphiprion clarkii. Taxonomy (NCBI): domain Eukaryota; kingdom Metazoa; phylum Chordata; class Actinopteri; family Pomacentridae; genus Amphiprion; species Amphiprion clarkii. The sequence goes on along the minus strand of CM049570.1, from coordinate 33,721,701 downwards.
TGGCTGCTGTAGGAAGTCATTTAGATTCATAAAAGTGTGATTAGATCTTACAAAAATAACAAAAGTACCAGATTTTCTCCAGAAACCGTTTTATTATCGTCTCCTCTTGCAGCGATTCACTGCTACTGGATGATTTCTGGTCTGACTCGTTAGTACGAGGCTGAAATCTGCTTTAATTTCCAGTTTGATTTGACTAATTTTACTCTAAATCATCTCCAGTGTTGTTCAGTTCGACTTCACAGCTGTGAAACTGTTACCGGCTGAATCTGAGGATGTTTTTTCAGGTGCTTTAGGGCTAATATTTACTAAGACGTTACGCAACAGCTTCCTGGGGAGTCTTGTTAGTGTGATTTTTTTTTTTTTTTCCTTTTTCAAACAAAACAGAGCTGCTTGTCTGGAGAATAATCACTAAAACATGGTGAGTTCAGGAGCCGGAGAGCAGCAGGAGAACAAACTGTCAGCCAGTAGATAGACAACAGACAGAAGAGCCTTTAAATGTCATTAACAGAACAATAATCACCTAAATTACACTAATTAGAGCCAGAATCTAGTGATTAAAACCATACAATCTGTTTGAAAATAATTATTGAGCCAGTATTTCTAGAGAAAAGTTGATACTTTTTGAAATCTTCCACATTGGTGTCATTTGACTGTTTATTTTATTATTAGCTCTATTGTTACAGTTAAAGGAGTTTTAAATATATCAAACATATTTATTTACTTATATTCACGGCTTTTTGGAAGTATTCCCCTTTTATTGCTTTTCATCATTTAATTATTGTGAATTTAATTTGTCTTTTTTGGCAGGAATTTAAAATGATTCTTTCATGTCAAATGAAAAATCAGATCTCTACAAAATAATGTCATTTAATTACAAAATGCAATAATTATGTAATATTTATATGTAATATTGTAACAGTTAATTGAAAATATATTAATATTGATGTATTGCTTTAAATGTTATATTTTAAGTTCACATTTTTTTATTGCAATGATTAAATAAAAAGGTAATAAAATATTATAATATGATAATATAATGTCTATTTAAAAATTAATATTTTATATTCTTATTGTTTAATTTGAATAATTAATTAAAGTACAATAATATGTTACAATCTACACTATATGAACATATTGCTAATTTTAAATTGTACATTTCTATTTTAATTTTGATAATTTTTAATATTATACTGGAATATATTATCTAATAATATAATGCTCAACTTAGATTTTTTGTTTTGCATTTTTATTATTTCATTTTAATAATTAGAAAAAATAAAATAATATATACTATATGAATATATTGCTTGTTTTAAATTTTATGTTTTACATTTATATTTTTTATTATGTGTTTTATTTTAATTTCTACAGATTAATTAAAACTACTATAGTAATATATTAGGATTTATATTATAATTGTGTAAGTTTTATGTTTTCAGTTTTTATATTGAAATTTTAATAGTTAATCAAAAAGATATTATTAGTTTATTATAATTTGCAATATAATTATTTATTTGTTATTTAAATTTTTTATATTTTAAAATTATTGGCATTACATTACATTTAATAATATTTTGCACATTTTCATTTGTAAGTTTAATAATTCATAAAAATATAATAATATTTTCTTAATGTTAATATTAATTAATTAATTAATTAATTAATTATTATATATAGATATATATAATATAAATATATTATTTATATATGTGTGTGTGTATACATACATACATACATATAAAATAATAGTAATGATATATCATGATATACTATAATGTTTTACATATTTTAAAATGTGTATTTTAAAATTGTAATAGTTAATTAAAATATATTAATGTATTATAATATGAATCATATGAATATATTGCTTATTTTAATTTTTTGTTTTAGATTTCTATTTTTATTTGAACAATTAATTTTAATTATTATAATAATATATTACTTGTTTTTAAATATTTTTTCTACATATTTAGTTTTTAATTTTAGTAATAATTTAAAATATTTTAATAATATTTACAAGATATGCTACAATAATGTACTGTTATTAATTTTCTATTTTTAATTAATTGTCATTACTTTGTAGAAATCTGTTTTCACTTTGACATGAAAGAGTTTTTTTTGTTAAATTCTTGTCAAAAACTCCAAATTAAATCGACAATGATTCCATGTTGGAAAGCAAGAAAAGGGAAGAACCTTTGAGGTGTTGACTTCTTTTTATAGGCACTGTGTTTTCAGTTTGAATTTCTCAGATTTTCATGCATATCTCAGACTAATTTGGCCTTTTCCTGACCAGTAAAACAACTAGTTTTCATCTTCTGGAGCTGGAGGTGGAGTTGAAAACATCCTTCATGTTTCTGAGGTTGAACCAAACCTCGATCCTGTCATAAATGTTTGGAAATCAGTCAGCGGTGAACCATAAAATGCCCAAATGTCGATAACAGACGGTTGTTTCCAGCCAGACCTGGATGTTTTGTCCTGAAAGGTGGAGGTGGGGATTTCCCATGATGCCGCTCTGTGTTACTGTAACATCTGGCACCGAGCTGCTCACATCTGCAGGATTACTGGGAGATGAATCGCTCAGAATCAAGTTGTGTGTGTTCAGCCGCTTTGTCTCTAAACACACTCGGTGTTGGGTTTGCAGAGCGGCGGGCGGCTTTAGACGTGTGCGAGCAGCGAAGGGAAAGTACCGGCTCAGAGAGGAGCGCTTGTATTTAGTGTGTTGTTGCCCTTGGCTCCTGCTTAGTGCAGGTCAGCACATTTCTCTACGCTGAAATCAACCCTCTGTGGTGAGAGAGAGAGAGAGGGTGTGTGTGTGTGTGTGTGTGTGTGTGTGTGTGTGTGTGTGTGTGTGTGTGTGTGTGTGTGTGTGTGTGTGTGTGTGTGTGTGTGTGTCTCCAGTGGATCCCCAGGAAGTTATAAATGCTCTCTGGTTCTCTCTCTGGCCGTCTTTCTTCTCTCTGAAGGCAGCGACAGACTTTCATTCAGCGGCCAACATACATTATTTATATTCAGACATTATCTGCAGCATAAAAACCTTCTGCTGAGCTTTCTGCACACACATGTGACACAATCTGCAGCATTTTTCACACTTTTTCATGCTCAGAAATAGCAATCAATCAATAATCAGCGCTGATGTTTGTCATTTTTGTGATTATTGGTGCATTTGGTAGTTTGGTAAAGCAGAGAAAACAATAGAAATGTGCAAATCTTAACCTAAAGCTGCACCAGTCTGTGTTTTTGTCAGGGTTGGAAACTAATGAGTTGGTATTTTGGTGCAGCAGAGAAACAAAACAGATTAACATTTTTGTCCTTTATTTTCTAAAACATTTGGCCATAATTATTACTGCTGAGGCTCTTAAATGCAGCATACAGTTAATAAATAATGTCTTTAATCCATTTAATTGCAAGTATAAGATTAAAATATACATTTTATTATAATATTTTATTATAAATTTTTTTGCTTGATTATTAAAATATTAATTATAAAATTATAAAATATATAAGCAATAAATTATTGTATTATATAATATAATATTTTATTAGAATATTTTAAATTTAATTTAAAAATGCAAAATGCAAATTTTAAAATACACATTATATTATTTTAATTTTAATATATTATTGGTATCTTTGAATTAATTATTAAAAAATTAAAGAAATACATTTAAAACAGAGACTTTAAAATATGCAACATGTTTTTATGATATATTATAATATATTATTAGATTTTATGATTTATTGTAAATTAACCAGATTTTGTCACTTTTATTTGGTTTTTACAGCAAGATTTAAATTTTCAGATATTTATCTTAAATTTTAGTCAGAAAACTTGTGTTTTCACTTTCAGTTTGTTTCAGATTGTATTTTTTTTTAAATTTCACACTTTTTCATTGAAAAAGCAACTTTTATTTGTTTAAGATCAAAACTTGAACTTTCAGTTTAAAATTTTAGTTTCTCAGTTCCACTTATTTAATTCCATTCTTTTCAAAATGCCCTGAAAAGATGAAAATAACATTTTTAAACTATAAAAAAATAAACACTGTAAAATCTGAAAACTTGAAATCTGCAAAACAAACAAACAAAACAATCTAAATAATAATATTTAATTAAGTTCCAGACTGGAGTCAAAAATAATATTTAAACTACAGAAAAATTTCATACAAGGTTGTATTTTTCAAAAAGTTTAAAATCAAAACTTAAACTTTCAGTTCAAAATTTAAATTTTTCACTTTCAATTTTTTCAGTTCAGTCCTTTTCAAGTGGACTTTAAAAATGTTTTCAAAAGTGTGAATGTATAAAAAATATGATCTAACTCTTGGGGAAAAAAAGAGGAAAAATTATTTCAAATATCAAAACATATCAAAGTGAAAAGTGGGTAAAAATAAATGGCAGAATTGAATCAAAAAAATATTTAAACTGAAAAAATACTAAGAATCCTAATGTTTTTTTATTTTTCAATGAAAATGTGTGAAAATCTAATCTGAAACAAAAAAAAGATCTGAATGTTGAAGTTTTGCGACTGTAAAAAACATTTAGACTATTTTTATGCTATTTTTCAGAGTTCAAGATCAAAAATTGAACTTTCAGTTTCAAATTTTACTTCTTAAATGTGTGGGTTTTTTTTTGTTGTTTTTTTTTCAAATGAGCAGAACTTTTGGCACTATTTTACCTCCATACATTCGGCTCTTGTTGCTCTTCAGAGTTGATTTCTTTGTTAAATCCAAATTCTTTGAAAGAGCTGCTTCATTTACGTATTTATCTGTTGAATGAGGACCTATTTGATTCTCAGACTGGGTTGGAAACTTTATTATTTTTCTTCTGACAGCGACTAAAGTTGACCTTAGAACACTTTAATACTTCAAACAGCATCCATGACTGTATCTCTGTTAAAGCCATGAATCATGCATGAATCATGCATGAATCATACGTCTGTGATCTGTGATGATGAATATGAAGAAAAGTTTCAACGTTTGGCAACAGCAGCCCTTTAGAGACTGGTTATGAAGAAGGGAAATAAGTGTGAATGCCTCGACTTCTGGTTTACCACCGTCGTTTACTGAAGTTCCACATAATCAGCAGTGGAAAAAATGTGCAAACTTCACTTAAAGCTGCACCAATCTGTGTTTTTATGAGGCCTGGAACAGTACACCTAACGAACCAGGATTATGGTGCAGCAGAGAAACAAAACAGAGGCATTTATTAACATTTTTGTCATTTATTCTAAAAAAAAAATTGCAACTTTAGCCATAGTTTTTACTGCAGAGGCCCTCAAATGCAGCATACAGTCAATAAGAAAAGACTTTAAATGGTTTATTTGGAAGTTTAGAATAAAAATACCCTTTAAAAGCAGTTAATTGCCCTCATAATTACCTTAAATTAACCATTAAAGTGCACTTTTAACCCTTACTGTGCAGTTTCAGCTGTAAAATTGCTGCTGCTTGTCTGTTTTGTAGTCATTATTTGTGGCGGCCATGTTGTTTGAATTAACTTTATTGGGATTTTCACTGAACATAGTGGAGCTTTGTATTTAAGCCCAGTGTGAGCAGATTATTTTTTCTGCAAGAAATGTGGAGCTGAACTTGTCGTGTGGAAGTTTTGTCTCTCCTTTCAAACGGTGAGAGGAATTATAGAAATACTGCCCCCTGTTTACACCATTTGAGCTTTTTTATTTAGTATTCTTGGTGTCGGTCATTACTTTCTTCCACTAGTTGGGTTTAATCAGCACTAATTGGACATTTGGTTGCATTTTCATCTACTAATTGTACAAAAACTAATTTTTTGTGTGTTGTTTGAATGTTTTGAAGCATTAAATTATTGGAAAATGTAAGTTAGTGATTCGTGATATTGGGTCTTATTGTTAGTTTTTAAATGTGATAATTTTTAAAAGTATAACAAGATATTAGAATATATCATTTTAATATCTTTCCCTCACATGAATGCAGCATTTTATTATTTTATCTGCTGTTTTTCATGTTTAACTTTATTTCTCCATTTTTTTTATTTTTAAATAATTAATTCAAATATAACAAGAATGCAGTATGGTATATAATATAATAATATAATGTTTATTTCGAAATCTGTAATTTCCATTTTGATAGTTAATTTAGAATGTTATAATTTAATAGAATGAAAATCTATATTATATTCCTTATTTTACGTTTTCCATTTTTATTTCAAGAATTATGTATTAATATATAATATATATTAAATTTTTAATAATAATAGTATAATATGTAACATTATATGTAATGCATTAAACATTACATATATATGTCTGTGTGTGTGTCTGTGCGTGTGTATATATATCATTTATTTATATTATTTTTATTTCTGTTATTTAAAATTTCTTTATATTTTTTATATATTGCTTCTTTGAAATGTTATATTTTCAATTTTTATTTTAATAATTAGTAAGAATGTATAATAATAGTAATATATAAAACATAGTAATATATTGCTTTTAATATATGTATATATAAATTCATCAAAAATTGAATAATAAACAATATATTATTATATTAAATTTCTATCTATTTTTAAGTTGTAAAAAATAATAAAAAAATCTAATTATAATATACTGATGTATTGCTTCTTTTTAATTTTTTTCCATCTTTGTTTTGATAAATAATAAGAATGTATAATAATAATAATAATAATAATAATAATAATAATAATAATAATAATAATAATAATAATAATAATAATAATATAGTAATGTATTGCTTTTAATATATGGGTTATATATTTAATAATTCATCAAAATCTGTAATGTATTTTTTTTACATTTTCTATATATTTTTAGATTATGATAATTGATTTAAAAATAGAATTATAATATAATAATATACTGCTTCTTTTCAATTATATATTTTTAATTTATTGGCATTACTTCGTAGAAATCAGTTTTTACTTTGACATGAAAGAGTCTTTTTTTCCCGTAAACTCTTGTCAGGAAAGCCAACTTAGACTGGCCATGATTCAGTGTTGAAAAGCAACAGAAATACTTTTTCTAGTTTGCATGAAACACCTGTGAGAACCTCAGTAACTGTATTTAACTGTCCTCACTCATAGCACAGACTTTAGTGTCCCTCCAGTTTTTGTTTTGGTCCTCCAGGATTTTCAGTCGACTTGCATCAGCCTGTTTTAACACAAAGCAGCTGGAGGCCGACGGACTCCACAGGAAGAATAGTTGAATTGGATTTTCTGCAGCAACAGTTCAGCGTTTAAACAGCAGCGGCTACATCTGTCGTCCTGCTCAGAGCTGCATCATCGCCTCGTTACAGTCGAGCTTTAGTCATCCATAAAAACAAACTAACAGCAGTTTTCTCTGAGAGGAGGCGGAGCTGCAGCACTTTTATATGTTTTGTTTTTTTTATTTCCAGCTACTAGCGAGGGCCACATGTTTTTCAAATATCTCCTGATTTCATTTCCACGCCGGTTGTTTTTCTGTTTCTGTGATTCACCGTTTCTCCTCCTTCCCTTCAGCGACATGCGGATGTGGCAGCAGCTCATTTTAATTGTTTTCAGATCTGCTGCCTGCACTAAAAGCAAAAGCACCGATTTAGTTTTTCCTCTGAATGAGTAACGCAGCTCTGTGTGACCTACCGAGTCATTTATTCACTGTTATTTAGGTAAATCAGCATTTCTGGGGGATTTTCTGAGGAACTGAGCCACGTCCAGCAACCTGAAACCACAAAACTGTAACCCAGAGTACATTTACTCGAGTACTTGTGTTTTACTCGAGTGTTTTCTTCTCGTGACTCTTTATATTTCTGCTTTTAGTGCATTAATGTGCTTTTTATTCTAATAAATTCATCTCCCAGCTTTAGTTGCTTAAAAAAAAGTAATATTTTCATAGAGAATGCATGGAAATGTTTTTAAAATGATACTTTATTGTAGATTAAACTACATCATGCTTTGTGCAGTTACAGCAGAGTTTTTTATTTAAACTATTTTAATGTATTTTTAACTATTTTGCAATTTGGACTGTTGATCGGACAAAACAAACATTATGAAAGTGTTCTTTTTCAGTTTTTTTTTTGAAGATTACATAACAGACTTTTTCCTTTTAATTATTTTAATTTATTGATAATATTTTGTGATTTGGACTCTTTATCAGACTAAACAAACATTATGATCTCTGTGTAATTGTGGTTTTCTCACTGTATTCACTAGTAAATAATCTATTACTAATACTAAATAATCGATTAAATAATCCAGAAAATACAAACAATGCAGTCCAATATTATATATTTCTATGTATTCTGTTCAAATTATATAGTTTAATGCAAAATTTATAACAAAATTTTTAAAAGTCAAACGTTTTATTGTAGATTAAACTAACTGTTAACTCAGCTTTTCCTTTGAATTATTTTAATGTATTTTTCCTAATTTTGTGATTTAGTAGATTCATGTAGATTTCTCACTATATTCACTGTAGTTTTTATAAACCAAATAAACAACTGATTAATAAACCATTATGAAATTAAGCAGCAGAAAAATGCTGTGGAGACATTAAATAATAATTTAATTCTGTATAATAGTGAAGCAGTTCTCATTGTTTTCTGCATTAAGTATTTTGAGTTTTACTTTAATTACATTTACCTGCTTTTACTTAAACACATTTATGTGACTCTGAAAGTCAGACGGAGGCAGTTTTTGTTCAAATTCACATTTTTCTCTCATGAAGTTTTCATCGCATCGAGGTGGAGCGCTTCGAATTTAATCCTCGTTATAATCCTCACACAGATCCGTGTCCGTCTCCACGCCCAAAACTCTGTTTTATTGGAACCGCTCATCAAGTCGTCACTGTAGAAATATTGACCACAAATCTGAAGGAAAAGCAGCTCCGTGAGGACGCTTGTCATGTATTTGGTCAAAGAAATGAGGTATCACTGGTGTTTACAATAAAACAAGTATCAGAAAGTCTAAGCACAGTGTAAAAATATAGCTAATAATTAGCACATAAGTTCCATTAATCAGAATAAACTCCAATCATATTAATCATTTCTCTGTGTGAAAAAACTGTTTTACAGCTAATTTCTTCATTTTCTCCATCATGAAGCCCAATTTGTACAAAAAATAACCATAAAAATACTGGATTTGCTTTCCATTTTAGTAAATCAGCGAATCAAATAATGACATTTATTCCTCAGCTTATATATGAGGGTCATTCCAGAATTGGAGGACATTTTATGTACCATGCATCAAATTTCAAGTAATCCATAGTCAAAATACTGAAACATGCAGTTGTTGTGTAAATGTTCTTGTCCTGAGACCAACTCTAAAAAAAACTAGGAGAAAAGGATGTTTGAAAATATTTTTAAAATACTAAATAAGTCTGGAGTTCCCAATAAAATGACATTTTTCTCTTGTCCCACCCCCCTGATGACCAAATGGAATCTCAAATAAAACAGTTAAAATGAAATTTAAATCTCCTTTTTTTTTGGTTTTATTTTCCTCATTGATGTCGCTTGTAATTGTGGCAACATTTTTTTAATCAACGTAATATTTTAAATAATAATTATTATACGTGGAACTTGTCCCACAACAACCCTGTTAGGAAAACCTTTCTAGCTGGTAGAAGAAGAAGAAAAACAGTGAATCACATGAAATGCTGGAATTAACATCATCAAACAGTTTTCTTAAAGAATAAGTAGAGCAAAGCTATGTCCTCTCTGCTATTTTTCATATTTTCATAACATTGTCAGTCTTGATTGAACGTCTCTCTCTACCTCATATTATCAGGATCAGACTCATTCTTTTAACCTTTTTCTTTACTGTTTTCCATCAGTCAGTTTGTCCTCTTGGTCAGCAGTAACAGCTAAATATCTAGCTTCTACTGCTGAGAAAAAGATCACATTAGCATGGATTAGCAACCCTGTTACTGTGATTAGAGTAGGGTTAGCAAACAACACAGAAAACATGGAATAAAAATGCTACCAAAGGTTTATTTTTCAAACATTTTGAAGCCAAAATGTCGCCCAATTCTGGAATGACCCATATAAATGCATTTGTATGTATGTATGTATAAATATTCTAATTTCCAGTTTCCCAGCTTCACAGTTCTGATATTTCCAGATTCCAGACAATCTCTTCTACACAATTATGAAAATAAATCTCTACTGTAAGCATTTTCTGGCTAGATACTAGAAAAAAAGCAACTATTTAATGTTTCTTACCGATTATAAAGGTTAATATAAAAAAAGCACTGCAAGTATAATCTTATAAATGACAGAAAATCTGGATAGTTGAGAATGTTTTAGAAAACAAGGCACAGAATGAACGGTCAGCTCTTATAATGACTGCGATAAGAGCTTCTAAGTAATGTAGGGTTAAACTAATCTTAAATATTTAAATCTGGGAGTTTTACTTCTAATACAGTATTTTTAGAGTATAGTGTGTTTATTTATGCTTTACCCCTTAACATTTATTGCTATTTTTACTAAAAAACGTACAAAGTTTGGAAGCGTTTTGTCCATTGGAGCACGCAGAGATATCAGAAGTTTGTTCACCTGCCACTTTACTTTATATTAAAAATAAAAATGTCCTGAAATACTTTACACAGTTTGATTAATGCAGCTTTTAAACACTGTATAATCTGCCAAATTTGATAAAAGATGGAGTAAAGCCATTAAAAATAGGGCAGAAGAACTTTATTTGGGTCGGTGACCATCATAGAAGTTCAGTAAAGGATCCTCTAATGCTGTAACCAACAAAAACACACTTAATCACACCTGAAATCTCACAATTTAACACACTTCTGATTGTATTGTTTTAACTTATTTCCATCTGACTGCAACTGTAGGGCTTTTATTTTGAAGATGACCCTCTTTTATAGTTTTGTCATAGATAATTATTAAGACTTATGCATGTTTTTATTGCCTACATGTATTTATTATGCATTTTAGGTTACATGTGGTTTATGTTTCTTTTAATGTGACCAGACAATGAATAGAAATTCCAATCCAATCACGGGAAAGACCGTCTAAAGTGGAAGCAATGACCTATATTTATACAAGATTACATCCAAACACATTGATTTCTGTCAATTTTAGACAAGTTGTCAGCATTTAAAGGAATAGCCGCTTAAAATTCTCATAAACAAGCAGTGAGTCAGTCAATATAAACCTGTTGGAACAAGCTGATACTGTCAGTCAGTGACAAAAAGGATAATTTTACACATTTTAAAGCTACTTTAAGACAAACAAATGGTGCACAAGTGTGTGTTGAAGGGGTTAAACCTTTATTTTTGCGTTTTAACCACAGGAACAGCTCAACAGCGAGACCTGCAGTGATTGAATTTAGAGAAATATGAGCCTCTGATGAGTCTGAATTTGGTGCTTTGTTTGCACGTCAAGAATAACTCATAAACGGCGTATTATCCTGACCGTCGTGGCTTCGGCTCGGGGTGATATTTCATAAAGCCTGTGGACCAGAGGGAGTTCCACACTGTGTTGTTTGTGTTGGAAACTGACAGTTTGTGGTGCAGCATCGCCGCATGTTAATGTTCTGCTTTCAGCAAAAACATGCATTAACCTCGAAGTCATCAACAACATGCTGAGTGAAGAGGTCTGTTGTAAACTTTTGTGTTTGCCCTTTTGCCATAAACCAACATTTTTTTCCTCCCTTTTTGGAGACAGCTTAGCAAACTGCAAATCACAGGCTGTGTATGAAAGATGTGACATCACCCTCTGGTTTTGTGGATTACAGTTTTGAGGCCTGGAGTTTGGCGTTTGGCCGTCGACATCTTTGGTTTTTGAAACAAACGAGGGGCAGATCTGACCGAGAATGTCATGATGTTATGGTCGCAACATGTCAAACACGAGGCTGCCACACCCTCAAGCAGCTTTTTAAAACATATTTTGCTATAAATGAGACCATAATTTAGAAGATTAGCATCATAATGTGTTGAAGGCGACTCGAAACTAGCGGTTAAGACCATAAACCCATTAGCAAAATGTTTACTGGGGTCACAAATTAAGGGAGAAGTCGGCTCATTTTTTCATAGATTTCTGTACAGTCAGACTTCTTTTTGCTACCAGAAGAGTCGCCCCCTGCTGGCCGTTAGAAAGAATGCAGGTTAAAGACAGTGTGGCATCAATGTCATAATGTGAAACTATCACATTTGTGATTGTTACCGCCAATGTTCCCTCTAATTTTTCATGAGTCTGAGCAAACACACAAACTCCCTAAGCGTTCCTTGGACCACTGTGAGCAACATCAGACGTGAGCACTGTGGTCACACCAGCATCGCATCCATTCAAGTTACATGGTTCATTAAAAGAATCAAATTACAGCATTTACATTTCTGTTAAAACACTTTGTCAACAGGAGCCAGTTGAAGGCTGCAGTGATTTTAGTGACACTACAATGTATAAGAGTGAAGTTATTGAATATTTGTCTCTCTTTACTGTTGCAGCGGTTTTGCAAATTGCAGACGGACCCTGTTCACTCCATAGACACCAATGTTATTCCTGTAGCTTGAAAGACAGCTACTTTTGATAAAACTGGGCTTGTAGCACATTGTCTGCCTTGCAACAATGGGAAAGAGGCACCGTTTATGTTTTGACAACCTATATCTAATGAGTTATTGATGCTGGAAGTCTGAATCTGTGAATATCTTTCCAACTTTACTGAACTTGGGGCCACTAAAACCTAAGGAGTGATATATTTAATTTTGAAAAAAGCATTTAGCCATACTTAAAGCTTTAAGTGCTTTATTAACACGGAACTAAAAATTTTGTATTGTTTTATTATCACAGGTTCTGTCTGAAAAGAGGTGGCATCATTTTAAACAGTGAAATCAAACTAATAAAATGTAATGACCAACCAGTGAGCAATACTGGATTCTGCAAAAACATAAACAACTTTTTAAAAATCTAAATCTTATCTTAACACAGTTGATGTATTAACTTATTTTTGTGTGTATGCATGTATTTATGGATTTATTTAGTACTGTTAACATATCAGAGTTCTGAGTGAATTTTTCTTAAGATAGGCAAAGGCCATTTATTGATTACATATAGGCTGTTAAATGTTTATTAAAAACTAAAAAGCATTTAAAAAAAAACAACTTAGGCATTTATTGAGTCACTAAAATACTGTAGAGTACAGACCACATCAGCATGATTATAAGCATCCTCTGGTAAATTAACAACCAGATACTGATGTCTCTCACCATATGGACTTCAGGAGATGACTGGGGGATGATAAACTGTGACCTACTGGTTGGGTTCTCTCTGTTCTCATGTTTCTTACATGTTTGTCCCCTGACAGCCGGGTCCTAATGTTTTTTGAGCAACACACCATACTATGACATTTTTACAATGATGGTTCTACTATGAAGCCAGTTTGACATGTTCAGCTGTTCTTTGTGTGAAAACTCAGAGATTTCAGGGATCAGAAGATGGTTTTCAACTTTCTTTGTTAACTTTCTGATTTGATTTAAACTAAGTTTCCTTCACTAAGTCAGCCCTCTGGACTTCCAGGAAGCTGTGTTCCTATTGGCTGTCCAGGAGGTGGCTGCTTGGTGTTATCAGGAACACCTGAGCAGCTCAGTGTCTTCCTGCTTTATTTAGCTGCAGACAAACATTTCCTCTGCTTTTCTTCACCACTGAACTGGGTTTGGCTCCGTTGCTTTAGTTTGTTCTTTAGGCGTTGGTTTGCAGCTTCCAGCAGTAAAATCGTCTTTAATGTGTTTCTTGGTGTGTTTCAGGGCTTTGTACTGGATAGTTGTCTTGGTAAATGAGGTTCTTTAGCCACAGTTAGCACATGGTGCTAATGTGTGCAGTGATTAGTGGATTTGGTGCAGCTGAGTTGTGTCTTTATCTTGGCTGTAGTGAGTCTTTAGAGGTTTTTGGTCAGACACATTCTGTATTCTTGTTTGTGAACCAGTGTTGGTTGTCCAGAAGGTAAGAGTTCCTGTCCTGATTCTCTGTTCTCAGAGGTTCTCTGGTAGGCTGCAGGAGACTTTAGCGTTTGGGTTGTGCTAGTTTGGTTTTTGTACGGTTTCATTTGGACGACTGTCTTGAGGCCCCTCCATGTGGTTTAGTGAGGTTTTCTGCAACAGTTCTACAAAGCAACCTGCAGCAGAAGAGACTTTGAGAGTTTTTAGGAAGTTCTGGAGACTAGACTTTAGAGCAGCAGAAACATTTGTCAGCAGTTTGAGCAGGAGAAGGTGAGCTTCAGAGTAGAAATGAGACAGAAACCTTCTTGACCCGTGTGGTGAGGTCCTGTACCAAGAGTTTGAGCAGGTTGTGAAGAGTCTGTAGTTCTTTGGTCTGAAAGCACAAGAAGAGTCGAGTCATTAAAGGAGAAAACGGGAGATATTGTTGGTTCTTCTGTCGCTCTGCAGTTTCCTTAGACTGAAAATCAAGTTTATATTTTAAATGATTTACCATATGAGCCCAAGAAGATTTCAATAAACTCCCTCCATCCCCTGGACACAACATATTTTATTACCATGTTAAATTTTTTTTTTTTTTTTAAATAAATGTTTTTGAGTTTTAATCATAGTTTTAGCATAGTTTTTTCTCTTTGCTTGTTTAGTTTTGTCATCTGTGTAAAAGGTGCTAAATAAATAAAGTTGAATTGATAAACTGAATAACTGACTAACTCATGATTGTGACAACAGAAGTATTTTCATTATGATTTAAGGGTTTCTTTCATTTTTAAGGTTGGGGTTAAAATCTTGACAGAAAAAGAAGATTAAAGAAATAAACTACATAAGAAAAAGCAATTAAATCAAAGGAAAAGAAATCAATACAATAAACTTTTTAAAGGTTTTATTATTAAAAAGATTTAAGAAATTTAAGATTTAATTTTCTAATTAAACATTAAAATTTTTAATGAAGTGTTTTGTCTTTTTAAAGGTTTAATAATCCCATTAAATGTTTTGCATTTTTAAAAATGTTTGACATTCTTCTTGTTGAATTGTATTCTTTAAATGTTTAATTCTGGGAAGTATTTTATCTGTAATTTTGAATATTTGTATTTTTAAAATTTAGTTTAATTTCATAATAACATGTATTGTATCTTGTTGACTTATCTTATTCAATATTTTGTCTGTTTAATAGAGTTAAACATTAAATACAATTAAATTAACTATACATATGCCACCTTTTAATGTTTAATTTTCTTTTTAAATGCTTCATTGTATTTTCTGTTTAATTCCTATTTGAAGTTTAATTGTCTTTAAGATGTAATTTTCTAATTAAACATTACATTTTTTAATGAAATGTTTTGTCATTTTAAAGGTTTACTAATCCAATTAAATGTTTTGCGTTTTTTAAAATGTTTGACATCCTTCTTGTTGAATTGTATCCTTTAAGTGTTTAATTCTGGGAAATATTTTATCTGTAGTTTTGAATATTTGTATTTTAAAAATTTTGTTTAATTTCATAATGACATGTAGTGTATCATGTCGAATTATCTCAGTCAATATTTTTGTCTCTTTAATAGAGGTAAACATTAAATTACATTACATTCTATTAAACAGACAAAATATTGACTGAGATAATTCGACATGATACACTACATGTCATTATGAAATTAAACAAAATTTTTAAAATACAAATATTCAATACTACAGATAAAATATTTCCCAGAATTAAACACTTAAAGGATACAATTCAACAAGAAGGATGTCAAACATTTTAAAAAACGCAAAACATTTAATTGGATTAGTAAACCTTTAAAATAGGAAAGCATAGGTGCCCGTATAGCTCAACGGGTTAAGCAGGTGACCCATGTACAGGCGCTGGTCTCTGATGCAGTGGCCCGGGTTCGATTCCTGCATGTGGCCCTTTGCTGCATGTCTTCCCCCCGACTCTTGTCCTCGGTTTCCTGTCTGTCTCTCACTAAGTCTGTCCAATAAAAAGACAAAAACACTTAATTAAAGAATTAAATGTTTAATTAGAAAATTACATCTTTAAGACAATGAAGCATTTAAAAAGAAAATTAAACATTAAAAGGCGGTAAAACATTTAAAAAGAAAAACCTTAAAGATTTAATTGAAACATTAAATATTGGGAAAGAAAAAGAAACTCAAACAAGCCAATAAAACATTTGAAAAAAACAATTAAACATTAAAAAGACAAAACATTTGGAAATCAAATCAGACATTAGAAAAGAATAAAAGGTGAGAAAAGAGCAAAACTAAACGTTTAAGAAGAATCAAACTAAAGACAAAACATTTCAAAAGTCACCAGTTAGACTTTAGAAGATCAAATTAAACAGAAGAAACAATAAAACAATCAAAAACAGCAAAAACAGATAAAGGTCTTAGAGCGTTTTCTTGTCTGAAATGAAAACATCAAGTTGTTCCTTCAAACATTTCCTCTTTCTATGTTCTTGGTTTGATTGTGGATAGATTTACTAAGAACTCATTTCAGAAAACTGGTACTAAGTGTGGTCGAGTATAGAGAGGTGTTTTGTGGGTTTTTAAGGCTGATGATGATTATTAGTGAGACATTTGGAGTAGATATTCATTTGCAGTAAATGAAAGTATTTAAAATGTTGGAGTTAAACTTAGAAGAACACAAACTCTACCAGAAAACTTTGTTGATACGTTTTTGTTTTGTTTACAGATGTTAACTTAAAGGAGTTTTATTCGTGACATATAACCAATCAAATCACTCCAGAAGACAGAGCGACCACAGGTAGATAAAGGTTCAGAGCCAAAGTAGCGCCATTTTTAAATTTATTTATTACCGTAAATCAGTAAAAAATAAAATACTGATAATCAGTAAATCAGTCAGCCCACAATTACTACAATTCTACAATGTATGTCTCTGCTTTGACTTGTTATTTGTACAATATACGATGTATATGATGGTGTTTTTTCATACCAAAGGCTGTACTATGATGTTTTCTAACAGACATACCATGCTACTCTGGTTGTTTTTCAAAAACTATTCTTACCTATGAAAAGTCATTCCAAGTTTCCTTGTCTCAGTCGTACGACGCAGTGTGTAATTGTATGCAGCACTAGCTTAGCCTCGCCGTAGCACGCAGCTCAAAGGGGCGTGTCCTATCTACTCATTCATATCTATGAGAACAACGGTGGCTGCACATAAGGACGCCTGATGTTGATTAGCTGCGTAAATACCATTATATACAGTCTATGGTAAATACGTATGTGAATCGCATCATTGGCTGCAGCAGCCAGTCACCGGTCACTCACTGACTCACATTGAAAAATAGCACAGAATGAATTGTTACATGTTTATTTTATTTACAATTTAGGTTGGATTTTTTTTTTGTGCACAGCGCAGATTTTCTGTGCGCGGAGACCGTGTCAGCAGTGCACAATTGCGCACGCGCGCAGCTTAGAGGGAACAGTGGTTACCGCAGCATGTTTTTTAGAAGCTATATGATAAAAAATGAGCAACGTAAGCAGGAAACCGTGACTGAGTGTTTCCACCTTGAAACTGCTGTGCATTGATGACAGGTCATGAATTACAATCATCCAGATGGGAGAAAATGATGTTAAGCCTCAAGTCAATTTGATCTCAGCATTGTTGCTAATTTATAGATGGTACAATTTAACCAGAGTCTAGATTTTGAAATACGATGAGATACAATTAGATACAATTAGATATGGTGCAATAAGGTATGATAAGATACGATTAGATAAGATATGATATGGTGCAATAAGATACAATTAGATAAGATACAGTAAGATACGATTAGATACGATCAGATAAGTTACGATAAAATATGATTAGATAAGATATAAGGTACGATAAGATACAATTAGATAAGATACGATTAAATAAGATACGATAAGATATGATAAGATCAGATATATTACGATAAGATACGATTAGAGACAATTAGAATAAGATATGAAAAGATGCAACAAGAAACAATAAGATATGATTAGATAAGGTATGATAAGCTATGATAAGATACAATTAGATATGATTAAATAAGATATAAAATACGATAAGATACAATAAGGTACGATAAGATTTGAGTAGATACGATACGATAAGATACTATCAGACAAGATACAATTAGAATAACATGATAAGATACGGAAAGATATGATTAGATACGATTAGATAAGATATGATTAGACGCTATTAGATAAGATGCAATAAGATACGATCTAGTGCTGGGCGATATGATGATACATATCGTGAGAACGATAGAAAAGTGTCTATCGTGCCATTTCTCTTCTATCGTTTCTATCGTTTCTAACCTAATTTTATCAATTATTACAGCAAATATATCATTAAATAGCCTGCGACGATTGTGTTAGTGTTTTCTTGTCACTATGCATATTCTAAGTTTATATAAGTGAAAATAAAGAAGAATAAAGAAGAGATTTTTCGCAAAGAAACTCCATCTTGTGGTTTTTGCGACATGACGCTGCTTTACGTTCTTTAATTCTCACGCGGGTTTGCGACATGCTTTACGTTACTTAACTCATGAGTGCTGAACGATGGACGCGCAACAGGTAGGGCTGGCCCGAATAGCAGTTTCTAGGCTCCGGATATTTGGTCCCCTCCTTAACGTCCGGGTGGGGAGGAATTTGACGGACGGACGGTGGAATGACTTGAATATTCGGTTCGGTCCGTGAGGTCAGAGGCGGTGAGCTAACGGAGGAAAGAGCCGAATTTTCGGCTCGGTTCGTAACGCCCGACTGGGGGTGGGGGTGGAGGTAGGAGGGGGCGAATAGTCAAATCTCAAAATTAATATCCGCATACCACCATGGGGACCGAATATTCGGGTCCAGCCCAAGCAACAGGTTGAAGTTTCATGGAGAAAAGTAAGCAATGAAATTTTTGTCAAACTTTTCAGAGAATAACTGAAAACATACTTTGTTGTGGTATATCGTCATATATATCGTTATCGTGATATAAAATAATCCATATCGTGATATATGATTTTTTCCATATCGCCCAGCACTAATATGATCAGATGAGATGCAATTAGATAAGATATGGTACGATAAGATACAATTGGATAAGATACGATAAGATACCATTCTATAAGATACAATAAGATAAGACAACATAAAGTATCATAACAGACAATAAGATACAATAAGACATAAGACAATAAGATATGGTATGATACAACAACATAAGACATAAACAATAAAGTAGAATGAGATACATTAAGATACAATAAGATATGATCAGGTAACAAAAGATCTGATGAGATACAATTAGATTCAACACAACAGCATAAGATACGATAAGATACAACAAGATAAGATAGAACTTTAGAGCCCTATGAGACTCCACAGTTGAAGAAGAAAAGCTGTCCACAGTCACTTTAAAAAGTCTTAGTAAGTAGTAAGTTTGAAGAAACAACATTGCAGAGCTACATCTAGGCCATTTCAAGGCCTGAACGGATTATTTTCTTGAAAATAAAGTATCTAACTTCGTTGCACAGATATTAATTTTTGGGGTTTAAATCAACAAACAGAGAGCAACTTTAAATGTAAGATCACTTGATCGAAAGCATCACATCTGTCCTCTGGTGGTTCTGAAAAACTGAGGAAATTAATGGAATTACAACCAAAGCAAATTAAACCCAAATTAGATTAAATTTCTTCCACCAGAAAGGGTTGTTTTGATGAGAAAAGTATCATAATTTGCTCCATATGTGACCAAAACGGTTGAGAAAGATTAGTTTGCGTGTTTGAAAGTAGGTTAAACAGATTTGGTTGCATCAGTTCCAGTCGTAGCAGCGGTTCAGGCAGTTTTAAATGCGTGTCTGGATGTCGACTCTTCCTCCCTCCGATGGCTCCTCCAGGCCTCGGCTATAAATACGAGCGTCCTCCTCTCGGTCGGCGGCCTCGTTAAACATTGGTTGGCTGTGGGCTGCCAGATCTTTCTCCTTACTTTGTTTTAGCAGCGTGCCAGTTCTGCAGAGAGCATCAGAGTTAGTTCAGGCTTTAAGAGGTGCATTCATATACATGGACGCCGGTTCAATGTCCACTTGTGTGCGTTTTTTTTGTGAGTCTGTGAGGGTTTAGAGGAGGTGAAAAACTGTGTAGGACTGTTTCTAGAAGCATTATTTACACTTTTCATTTTAATTATTTATATGTCGGTCTTCAGAACATGTAAGAAGTAGAAATAAAAAGGAAAAAAAGGCAACAAATTAGCTTGAATAAGCCAAAGCATGTTGTGCTGATGCTTTGATGCTTCACCAAGACACTAAAAATATTCACCATTGGATTGTGTCATTGTGTGTGTTTGTGTGTGTGGGTGGTTGGGTGGTTATAGGTTTATAATGTTGTCTGTGCTGTTTTTATTGGTGTTGTTGGTCCTCTGACTACTTTTACTGAAATGCCCCACCAGGGACGGGAGTTGAAAATTAGCTTCATGTTATACACTCTATATGTAATACATCAGATGTGTTCTGTGTTAATTGCATGGTCCTTGATCAAATAAATAAAACAAATAAATAAAATATATATATATATTTTATTATATATATATATATATAATATATATATATATATATATATTTATATATTTATATATATATACATTTATATATATATATATATATATATATATATATATATATATATATATATATATATATGAAGTTTAATTTCAATAGCAGCAAATATCTTTAAAATAATAGTATCTTTGCTGATTTAGAGTAAACTGAAAAAGCACTCAGAGAGCACAATACTCCATCAAAGCTGTTCATTCCCCCATATGGCATTGTCAGAAATGCAGCATTTGTTTATTCGTTATTGATGATCAGAAATCACGGCATCATAGAATGTGTCCATTTAATATAGATGTACCCACAAACAACATGACCTTGCGCTGAGCACAGGGGTGTGTTCTGCATGTGTACGTTATGTACAGATACCGAATCGCATGACCTAAATATGTAGCAGGCGGAGGGAAATGATGGGACTCAGAAACAACCCCACAATTTTATCAATTTTTCCTTGTATCATTTCTGATGGATAAATCCTGATAAGTCCTCAGCAGTGGATTTGTAGTAGGATCACAATCATGTGATCGTCAGCAGGCAGCTGATGTAGTGTTCACTTGTTGTCATGGTTACAGTGATGCTGTGCCGCTATCTAGCAATGACAGAGAAATCTATAACAAATCCGTGGATCCAGACTATAAGCTGCATCACTGCCAAAATCTAATCACTCGGTCCTTGTGTCATTTCTGACCTTCCCTGAAAATTTCATGTAAATCTATTAGTCCATTTTTGAGTAATGTTGCTAACAGACAGACGGACAGAAAGCAAGTTTTGAACCATAAATTATTGCAACGTTTCTATAAAATCTGTACATTTTTATCGTCTTTATTGTCGTCAGAATGCTTTACGGTGTTTTGTGTTGATCCGACACATGCTTCAGTGTGTAAACAAGTCCTATTTAAAGCTCCAGAGTAAATATTTATCTGCCTGTCCCTGACCTCTGACCTCCAGAATCAGACCAGAGAGGCTGGATCAGCTTCATCAGACCATCAGACCAACCAGGAGATCACCTCACCTCCTCCTCCTCACCCAGACCTCCGTCCTCCCCCACCTCCACCTCCTCCTCCACCGCCTCCTCACCTTGGTCCTTCTCTACCTGCTGGACAGAACCAGGAACCAGCAGCTGCGACCAAAAGCCACCAGGTGAAAACAGGAAAAGGTGAGTAGAAGTTTTTGCTAAATGTTGCACAGAAGCTCACTTATTACTATTAGTTCTTATGGATTATTCCAACACAATTTTCTGCAATAGCTTTGAGAAAACCCATATAAATTATACATCAAAATGTGCGGTTTGTTCAGAAATAATAGTGTGCTGTGTCTTTTGGTCGCAATTCTTTGTACGTTTTTTATGTAATTTGTAACAAACTGCGTTAAAAATCCCCATTGAAATGAATGGGAAGTCAGCCGGACAACTGCCAAAACCAGCCATCTTTGGAACCCTGTAACTCTGGAATATTTTACAGCAGAAACTTCATTCAAAGTTTAAGCAAGTCACAAGGCTTTAAACATTTTTTGTATAAATTCATGTTTTGATATTTGTTACGGTTTTTACACAGTCGCAGTTTAAGTTTTATGAATTTTTTAAGAATCCGGAATTAACTTCAGCTAGAGGTGATGACATCACAAGGCAAAATTTTGACCAGAAAAATTTCATGAAAAAAGTTCAGTTAAACTTGTCTCGTTCTCACAATTTCTCCTCTACATGAACAATTTATACATAAAATGTAGACATTTTTGTCCTCTTTCATCCAGTGTGAGTCTCATTGCTGTAGGATTTATATTTTTTTCATAAATCACCTCAGAGCTCAGTGTGTCGACCAAAACTCACATTGACTCCCATTATGTCTGAGCTCTAAAATCTGAAATGATGAGTCTCTTTAACCTGCCACCAAATCTGTTTAAAACACAGTACAGACATGAAAATACATCAACTTGTTCACAACAAGATTGTGTTTTCCACACTGAAAGAATTTTTCTGATACGACTTTTAGTTTTTCATCTGTGAACGTTTGTTTGAGGCTCTAATCTTTAGTCTGCCTGCTCTGCACACTGCAACCAACTGGTGACTCACAGCTGATTGGCTGATTGATGCACTTTCAAACTAAAAGCTATTAAAAAATATTAAAAGTACTCATCAGTTTGTGACACATGCTGGCTTTTCAAACTAAAATTAACTTCTGTAAATTATACCTTATGTATAATTAAAGCAGGATATATTAACGGGGAAACGCTGCATTGACACATTTAAAATTTCTTCACAGAAGTTCTAGTTTTTGTACGTTGTGCTGCTTTGTTTTAAATACAACACGTGTAAATATTATCTGTGTGTATGTACGGCTTTACCATCCATCTGTGTCATGTTCTACAGCAAGTTGTTCCCAGTGGAACAAGACGTGGCACATCTGAACACTAAAACCTTGCCTAAAGAATGCTACCCTGAGGCGTAGGTGTGTTTATGTAGTGTGTGGTTTCAGGTTCAGGTTGATCTGTCAGCTCAATCATCACCCGACCATTCAGGGTTAAAACCTCACGATGTTTTCTGCCATCGTGTTCATTCCCAGTGTCTGACTTGTCGGTGAGCTGGTGTGCTGAGCTGCAGCGAGTGGAGAGACTTCATATAGAAGACAATAATAATAATATAATGAACTTTATTTCTAGAGCACCCTGCAAAACTGGATGTCCTTTGTGAAAAAATAAAATGGACAAAAACATGAAAACAAGACATTAAAACACTCGTAAAGGCAGTTAAACATGAGCAGGAACAATAGTAAAGCACTATAAAGGGGTTAAATGTTGTAGAAATGCTTGTCTGTACAGGTGGGATTTTAAAAGCTTGTTGAACTGAGACACTGAACAGAAAAGCATCGTCCTCCTTTGTTTTTTAGCTTGAAATGGTCCATTTTTAACATGAACTGAAGGTTTGAGGTGCAGAATAAGGTGTTAAACTGTCGAGCCGGACTATGTAGTGATTTAAAATGAATCTAGGAGAATCTGAAATTGAGCTGCTGTTAGGTGTCTTTTTGACTCGAGTTTAGGATCAACTGTAATCAGGGGATCGCTGCTTCATAGAAACATGTAAATAAGGAATTTGAATTGTCCAGGTGGCAGAAAATGAGAGTCTGGATGATTTTTTTCGTATTGAGCATCGGTTTGATTTTAGCAATGTTGAGACAATTAAAGAATCACGTCCATTAAAGATCCCCTACAGGCATGTTTAAAACTATTAAAAAGCACCTTCTCAGACGTGCAATATGGAGCATTTCTGGAATATTTTTCAGCTGAAAACTGAAAATGCAACAAAATATTATTACTTGCAGTTTTGGACTGTTTTGAAGGGTTTTTTTTCTGTAATTTTACTAGATATTATCTGGGAAAATCTGTAAAATAACAGCAAAAAATGTACTTTTTCCTGCTATTTCTATCATTTTTTTCAGACAACACACACACACACACACACACACACACACACATACTACACACACACATGCAACACATTCTAATGAAACACACACATGCAACACACATGTGCAACACACACATATATAAACAACACACATGCAACACACATGCAACACACACACACGCAACACACGCGTGCAACACACACACATGCAACACACACATGCAACACACACACGTGCAATACACACACGTGCAACACACACACGTGCAACACACACACATGCAACACACACATGCAACACACACACGTGCAACACACACACGTGCAACACACAAATGATGGACATACAGTTTGTGTATCTGCAGTGTATGTGTGTTGCAGAATACACTGTAAAAAAAAGAATAAATCCTGTACAGAAACTGAAATTCTGACAGTAAGATGACCAGAAAAAAAAAGGAAAAATGGTCAAAACATTGTGAGATATCGGATTTAATGCAGATTTAAATACCATAAAATTTGAATAATCTCACAGTCACACCACTGAAAGAATGAATTACTATTCGTAAAAATATATGTTTTTGTTATGGACATTTTTTCTATTTTTGTTAAATTAAACATACTTTTTAGTGACATTATTCTTTAATGTAAGTAATTAAGCAAAACGGGGAAAATCTGTAAACTAACCGTTAAATAAACTACTCACTACTTTCAATCCTTAATATGCATTTTTTTAAATTTCAAATGAAATAATATTATTTTTGTCGATTTACATACAGTAAACAAGGAGAACATATCTATATCTATACACTGTGTGTATTGTGTGCTGCTCTTTTTCTTCATACTGTTTTTCTATTTGCTGCTGTTACACTGTAAATTTCCCTGCTGTGAAATCAATGAAGGGTTAATCTATCTAATCTAACAAAGTAAAAATACTGAAAATGCAACAAAATGTTATTATTTAGACTTAGACAGACATTATTAATGCCCAGAGAGAAATTCTGTTCTTCTTTACAGTTCTAGTCTGTTTTTGCTGGGGGGTTTTTCTGTAATTTTCCAAGATATTATGTAATTTAACAAAACTAACAGGGAAAATCTGTGAAATAATTGCTAAAAATGTCATTTTTCCTGCCATTTCTGTCATTTTTCAATCCTTAACATACATAATTGTTATTTCAATTAATGGCAGATATCTTTAAAATAATAGTGTTTTTGCTGATTTACGTACAGGAAATAACAACAACAGCAACAAAGTGAATAAATATTGCAACAGAACAAATGATCATTTGTAGAAGTATGGAATTGTACTCTGAATTCTATTTACAGTTTGGGAGTTTTTTATGTTTAACTTACATATTTTTTTCTTTATTTATTTTTCTACTACATTTAATGTGTCAATTAACAATATGAACCGGGAAAATCTGTAAAATGACTGTTTTTTCTTTTTGCATCCCTATCATACCTAATTTCGATTTCAAATTACAGCAAAGATCTTTGAAATGATGATATTTTTTTTTACTGATTTATATACAACAGAAAAAAGGTGTAATTATTTGGTAAAGTTGTAAAGATACCGATGTTTAATGTGGATCTCATTGACAGTTTCGGCCAATTTTTCAGGGTTAATGTGTAAAATAATTTTTTTAGAAATCAGTAATTTTACTATATTTTGCTTGTAAATTAACAAACTGAACAGCAAAAATCTGTAAAATGAAAATTTATTTATTCTTTTCAATGTTCCATCTGCATTCGCTGATTTATATAGAGAAAAAAAAATAGTGCAATTTTTTTTGGAAAAGTTGTAAAGATACAGATGTTTAGTATGGATGTTTTGGGGGATTTATTTTTTAAATTAACACTTTATAGTTCTGTGATTTTACTAGTTATTATCTGTAATTAAACAAAGCAGGAACAATCTGTAAATTCCAGTTAAAACAGTTGGACTCCTTCGTCTCTTTCCTCCTTCGCTGCTGCTTGTCGCTGCTCGTCTTTAGTTAAATCTGACGTGTCTGAATCAATACCTGGAGGTTTTCTCTGCACACTCGCCTTCTTATATTTAATATTTCAACTCAGACTCACCTTCCAGCTCAGGATCAGCCTGAACCTGCCTCTGCTCCTGAGGCCACGTATCAGACGTTCTGTTGGTAAATCTGCTGTTCTGGGGCGGCCAGTGTCGTGAGTTTAGGAGGATTTTTTCCCACAATTCTCTGTGTAATGTTTGCTCAGTTTACAGCTCATTTTTCACCCGACATTCCTACATTTTCACACCTTGTTGTTGTGGGTGTTGATATTCAGACAGGACTTAAAATTACTTTTCATTCAGGAAATGTATGTAAAAGACTAAAATTTTCATAGGGAGGCTAATAAATTTGTCCTCAAATGTATATTGAATATGATGAAGATTTGGTGTGTTGATATCAGGTGTTGATACTTTAACAACAAACCAAGGACTTACCTTTTTAGTATGGCTTTTAATTTAATTTTAATTTAATTTAATTTAATTTTATTTTAATTTTGCTTAATTTCATTATATTTTACTTTTTATCTATTTATTTATGTATTTATTTATTTAACTGTTGCTATTTTTATAATGGAATTTATTTATTGATTCCCTAATATATCTATATTAAGGCTGTCAAAATTAACGTGTTAATGCAGATTAATCCATCATCATGATTAATCTGATTAAGTTTTAATGCAATTAATTAATTAATGCATCTTTTAATTTATTTTAATTTAATTTAATTTTTATTCTCTTTTTTATTTTATTTATTTTAATTTAGTTTAATTTAATTAGATTTTTATCTATTTATATATTTATGTATTTACTTATTTAACTGTTGCTATTTTTATAATGGAATTTATTTATTTATTCCCTTAAATATCTATATTAGGACCGTGAAATTAACGCATTAATGCGGATTAATCCATCTTCATGATTAATCTGATTAAAAATTTTAATGCATCTTTTAATTTAATTACATTTTTATTTTAAATGAATTTTATTGAATTTGATTTGATTTTTATCTATTTATTTATGTATTAATTTATTTAACTGTTAGTATTTTTTAATCGAATTTATTTATTTATTCCCTTATGTATCTATAAACATTTCAGTCTATTTTATGTGTCTTTTATTACTTTTTAAAAACTTCTTATTATTGCGTTATTTTGCTTTTCTGAATTTTGCCTCTGGTGTTTCCAAATTTGCATTTATTTATAACAGCATTTCCTCAGTTTCTGTTTTATTGGGTTCTTCCTTCCTACCTTAATGTTTGTGGAGAGCAGCTTGTTGTCTTTTTATTATTTTTGCTCTGTAAAGCACATTTTATTTGTATTGGTTCCCCCAAAAACTTGGAAACAATCCTGCTTTTGGGTGTATAATCGCATTTCTGTCACGTATTTGACCAGTCAGCAGCGGAAATAGAGCTTTAAAAGCAGGAGAAATGAGAGGATTTGGTGCCAGAGTGGAAAAACGATGGATGATTACTGAGAAGTCTAAAGATGCAACGGTCTTAATAGTGTGGAGTGTTGGCAGCAGCACTTTCAATTCAACACTAACAGCCACAAGTAGAGTTTTGGAAGCCGACGACCTGAAGCAGTGATTGGAAATCACCGTTCCTGCCAAGGTTTTTAACCTCGTCTGTCAGGCTACCAGTGTGCCGAGCCAGAGAAGTCGTTGAGAGTCGAGGAGTATCAGGTGGTTCACAGAGAACTTCGAGGATTCAGATCTTACAGATTAGTTTGGGAGGTGAAGAGCAACAGGAGCTGCAACAGTAGAGGCAACAAATTAGCAGCAAAAATGAACCTCAGAAGTTAAGAGCAGTGAGTTAAACTTCAGGGAGATTAGTAAAACCAGGCTGTACATTTGGGTTGTATATGGAGAAAAACCTATTTAAAACCATTAACAATCTATCAAATGTTATTAAATAGCATCTGGAACATTCTGCTCCACCAACTCTTAATGTTATATTACATATTTATATTTTACATCTATATGTATAATATACACCTATAATGTAGTTTAATTATCATTATTTCATAGCATGGCCCACATGTCCAAATAAACCTGAGATATTAAAGGAATAGATATACATAATGAAAATTCTCAAAATATGTGACGTATTTATCTTTATTTATCTTTACATTGCGCATATTGACAAACTATAATAAAATGCACCCATCACAATTTCCCATATCATATCATAACATACTAAAATGATTTGTTTTTGTCCAACCCACACAACAAAAGCTGAATATATCCATTTTGCAATTCTATAAAAAGCAGAAAATTGTAACTTTTGAGAAGCTGGAGTAAGATTGTGGTTTACACTATCCTGCTAGTTCAGGTTTTCAGGCTGATTTGAAGGATTTTCGAGTAAATCTTTGAAGTTTATTGACTTGTTTGTGTCATTTCACGTCTTGAAGTGGGCTAAAATTATTTGGCAAACAGCTTCTAGGAAAGAGCTGGTCCTGCTGTGGTGAAAGGTTCACTCTGAAACATCACTCTTGAGATGTTATTTGGCTTTAGAGCTGCACATATTTTGAGCAGGTAAACATAGAGAGCGTTATTTTACAGCATAATAAATTGGGGAAACCTCAGCACCTGGATGAGTCGTCGACATGGAGTCACTTAAAGTTGACATCAGTCCATTTTGTACTCAACATTTTCTGCTGCTCAGTCAAACATTCATTTCTGAACGTTGACTTTCCTGCAGTCAGAGCTCCGTCCTTCAAACTGCTTCACCTTCACCGTGTGATTCTTTCCTCACGGTTCATCATGAGTTAAGACTGAGCCAAGTTTAAATCCCTTCAGGTCATTAGACTCATCAGCCCTCAGTGACTGATGTGTTAAAGCAGCCATCTCAGATATGTGACATGTGATTAATCTTTTTTCAGCCGCGATTGAGAGGCTGCTGCTCAGAGGAATCACACACAAGTCTGAGGACGGCAGCGAATATGTGTTCGAGGTGAGTTCAGTGTAAACATGCAGACACTTAATCATTGACTCCTGCTCACTATTTCTAGATTCTGTTTACATTTTAACTCCATCTACCTCTTTCTGCTGCTCCTCCAGGTGAGCTGGTCCAATGGTTTGGTGTTATCTGTGGTCAGAACTCAACAGGAGGTGGCAGATCTGATGTCCCAGGTCAGGACCAAGACTGAAAACACACTGAAATTCATTGAAAAACATTCAGAACACCCTGAAACACACTAAAACAAACTGAAAACACACTGAAAAACAATTTAAAACACTGAAACCACACTGGGAACACACTGAAAATACCCTGAAATCCAATGAAAAACATTCAGAACACACTGAAACACACTAAAACAAACTAAAAACACACTGAAATACACTAGAAAACACTGTAAGACACTGAAACCACACTAAGAAAACACAAAAACACACTGAAAACACAGTGCAAAACAATGAAACACATAGAAATACACTGAAACACACTTAAAATACAGTGAAAACACGCTGGAAAACACACTGAAAAACAATGTAAAACACTGAAACCACAGGGAGAACACACAAAAATACATTTAGACATACTTGAATGCAATAAATCACACCGAAATACACTGAAGACACACTGAAAATACACTGAAAACATACTGATAGCACACTGAAATACACTGAAACACACTAAAAACACATTGCAAAACAATGAAACGCACTGAAATACAATGAGACACAATGAAAACACACAGAAATGCAATAAAACACACTAAGAACACACTGGAGCACACTGAAACATGTTGAAAATACACTAAAAGACACTTAAAATGCACTGAAATACAATGAAACACACTAAAGTAAACTTAAAACACACACAGTCAATCTCAGCTTATCTAAAACACATGAGCTCTGGAAAGAAGTCATTAAACATCTCATAAGTCTTTGTCATGGTGCCCCTTTACTAGCTAAACCATCACAATGCTCACTTAGTTTGAGTTACCATCTCCTCTGGTCACTACAGTATCAAACAGTGAGAGGCAACCAGGTACTACACCTAATCTACAATACTTGAAAGTGTGTATTATCAAGAGAAATTGTATCAAATTGGACTGACTGATACTAAATATCAAATGACTCTGATTGGATCGGGGGCAAAACACTTGAGTGAAACTTCCCTAGTTGACACGCATTTATTTTTAAACTGTTATAGCTAAATATCATCGGCATAGAAGTTTAGTGACACATTGTGCTGAGTTTATTTTAAATTTTTATCTAATTCTGCTGAATGTCTCTCTGTTAGCTGTCGCAGGCGTTTCCTGATGAAGGACTGGAGAAGTTCCTCCCTCAGTCCATAGAACTGGACCCCAGGTGAGTCCCAGAACTCCACCTGTACAGATGATGTTTCTGCCTTAGCGTACCATCAGGTGGAAGAAGGAGGGAAGATGGATTAACTCTCTCAGGATTTAGTGAATTGCCAGATAATTTACCTTACTGTAGATTAAAAGAAACGAATCACAGTGAAAAATGTCACATAATTCTTTAGAGTGAAAAGGCTGTGTTGGGGTTTTTTTGTAATACAACCAACTCAAGTATAGAATCCACAGCTTTGATTGTATCTCTGATCAGCTCACCTCTTTTGTTTTCCTGGTTTGACTTGAAACTGATCTCCTCAACACTGTTACTGGCAATCGACCAGAGCACTGATCGCTTAACTGTCTGAACCTCAAACCGTTTCTCAGCGTTTTTTTTTTTTTTGCTCCATTCACCTAACTGAACTGAACAAAAAAGTAGAATTTCTTTCGAATTAAATTTTGGGGAATTTTTTATTTTTCAAAGATAAAAACAAACAAACAAACATATAAAACGTTTCTAGTGGAACATTAGTACTGGAAAAATATTCAAAATGTGAGCTCTACATTCTATACATATTTTACTACTTCATTTCCATTTATTTCGTGGGTGTCTCCTATTACACTGCCTGCAGTTTAGCCAAAAACTCCATGAATTTTTGTTACATGACTTTTGATCGCAGCTGAATTATTAAGGATTTTCTGTTTGCGCCGTGGTATGCAGACTTATTATTATTTCACAGAATATGGTTTGGGCATACAATTTATTTTTGGTGAATATTTAAATAAGACATGTAGAATAAAGTGATTTTGAGGATTTTAAGCTTAGACTTGATGAATTTTACTTTATCTGCACATCACAGATGAGTAGTTCAAGCACCATTGGAAAGTTTAAAATTCCAGTATTTTTACAGTTTCTGCTACTAATAAAAGGTGTAATTTTGCAGACTGTTTTTTAAAGATAACATGCCTTCTAATACCGCTGTTAGGTTTGGAGATTCAGAGGTTGGAGTACCATACTTGTCTCCTCTCTGCTCTGTGGAAACACTGCCTGCAGTTCAGCTGAAATCTCTGAATTTTTGCCATGTCATTGTTAGTTACAGCTGAGTCACTGATGGCTTCTTGGTTGCATAGAGGAGTTCCGAATTTTTTGTTTTTTGTAGAATCTGGTTGGCGCAAATGGTATATATTTGGCCAATATTTAAATGAAAAATAGAAAATGCAATGATTTTGATATATCACGACTTTAAGCTTAAATTTGATCAAGTTTTCCAATAAAACTGCATGTCACAGATGAGTAGTTCAAGCACCATTGGAAAGTTTAAAATCACATTTTTTTTTACACTTCCAGACTCTAATAAAAGGTGTCATTTTGCAGATTTTTACAAGATAAAATGCCTTTTAATACCACTTGTTGGTTTGGAGATTCAGAGGATTTAATTTTTCCTTCTATCATCAAAGCATCTCTTCTTTAAATGTTTTTGTTTAGTTTTTGTCTCCCTGCTCTGGTGTCTCTCACACTAGAATATAAAAAGGTAGCTCCATATACTGTTAATATTTTACAATTTACATTTTTAATTTGTCTCCATAGCGTTCTTCTCCCTGCTTGGTGTAAACATTGCCTGCAGTTCAGCCGAAAAGTCACCTGAGTTTTTCTCATGTGACTGTTGGTCGCAGCTGAGCTACTAAGGATGGGCAGAGTTTTGTTTTTTTTTACATTTTTTAACAGAATGTAGTTAGTGCAAAGAGTTCAATTTTGAGAGTGTAGAATAAACTGATTTTGATGAAATTCCAGGATTTTGACTTTAAGATTTGATGAAGTTTTCCAATGACACTGCATGTCACAAATGAGTAGTTCAAGCACCATTGGAAAGATGGAAATTCTTTTTTTTTTTTTTTTAACAGTTTCTGACTCAAATAGATGGTGTAAATTTGCAGGTTTTTTAAAAGATAACGCGCCTCATCTTTTGCCATCAGAGCATCTCTTTTTGTGGTTTTTAAGCCCAGTTTTTGTCTCCCAGGTGTCTGACAGCTCTGCCCTGCCATGTCCTCCAGCACCACAGCGTCCAGATGTTCTTCACCTCCACCAGACCTCTGTCCCCCAGCTGTCCCTCCTCTCCACCCTCCTCCATCCCAACGCTACCATCCTCCCTTCCTACCACACCCGTAGCCCCGACCTCCCCGCTCACCTCCAGCTCCAGTGAGTCTTCGCTTTGCTCTGCAGGGATTTTACAATTCACATATTCAGATCGGTTTAACAGAGTGGAAGCAGTAGAGTCTGTAAAGTCTTTATAGAGGGCAGCGGGGATATAAAACAGCAGATTTCTATTCTTAGATGCTCAGAAAGAAGGTGCCAAGGAAGGAAAGATAAAAGATTTCATGCCCGGTGTTGGGGATGAGAGAGAAAAGAGGCAGTGGAAAGGTCAAGGCTGGCTGGTTGCAGCGACCAGACTGCAGGGAGGATTTTCAGCCGGAGTTTCTGAGGTGTTGGAGGCAGCGGACGTGGTCTATTTCAGTCTGCTGTGGGAATTCAGCGTGGCATGTTTGTGTTGGGAAGCCTGGAGTGCGGTGACCTCATGTTGGTGTGTATGTGTGTGTGTGTGCTCGATCTATGAGTGTGACTTCATCCCGGAGTGTATTTATAGCTGCCAGTGTGGTGTGTTTCTATGCGTGCTCGGACTTCTTTGCATGTGTTTGTACCTCGGCGACTCTCAGGAGAGGAAAGGCCGTAATGTGGCTCCACAAACACACCCTCCACCACAAGACCGTCCATCCTACATACGCTGGAATACGAGGCTGTAATGTGTTTTTTTTTTTTGCACCGGACGCGTGGGTCACTGCACGTGTGCTTCTACTTAAAAGGTTGATGCTTCCAGACGTGAACAGGACAGCAGTTTTTGTCCCAAGTCTGCAGAGTTTTTATAGTTGTTCCATCTCAAATCTTCGAACTTCTTCTGCTCCACTGCCTCTGATTTGTTTGAAACTTGTCCAATATTGCAGATTTTCAGTCAATGATATGATGAGAACTAACAGTGAAAATTTTGGGCTTTTATCTTTAAGAGTTCCTGAGATATTGTCATTCAAAATAGCCTTAAATATCAATATGAGCCCCAGGGCATGATAATGCCACCACCATGCTTCAGATAGGTTTGGTGCTCTTGGGGTTAAAAGCTTCATCTTCTCTACTCCTACTACATTGTGGCCAAATAGCTTTTTTTTTTGTTTCATCTGACCGCAGCCTCAAATTCAATATGCAAAAAAAACAAGCTAAAAGTGGGTCGACAAGCATAATAATGCCACCACCATGCTTGAGGGTAGGTTTAATGTTCTTAGGATGAAAGTTTTTATAGTTGTTCCGTCTCAAATCATCTGACTTCTGCTCAACTGTCTCTGATTTCTTTGAAACGTCTTTAGCATAAATTCTGGGTAATTAACTTGGCATCTGTGAAATTTTATGTTGATGTATCAAGTCTTTCTGAGATAGATAGAATTGCTCATCAGTCACATTTTAGCACACTTTTTCGCATATTGATTTTTGAGACTTTTTGAACAGCAATATCTCAGGATCTATAAAAGAAAAAAGCCTTTAATTTGAACTCTTGAATTAACTATTTTGCCAAACTTACCAGATATATACTCAGAGTGGAGAAGATGAGGCCTTCAACCCCAAGAACACCAAACCTACCCTCAAGCATGGTGGTGGCAGCATCATGCTCTGGCGCTCATATTGAAATGTGAAGCCCTTTGAGCAACAAAATCTCAGAAACTATTAAAGTTAAAAGCTTGAATTTTTCACAGGTAGTTCTCATCATACCAGTGATTCAGAATCTTCAATTTTGGACAAATAGATGAAATAGTCTCGGATTATGGGTGTTATATTGAAATAAAATGGAAAATATCATTAAAAGTCATGTCTCTGAGGTAAAATAAAAAAAAAAAAACTTTTTTTGTATCCAAGTAGTTCATATTTGAAAGTATTCTATCGGTTTTGTTTTGCATTATTGTGGCGTGCAACTACAAATGATTCAGAAAACATCACTGGTTGACTTCTGCAGTATCATTTTTTTTATTGATGTGTGCTCAAAGGTGGGACTTTTTTTTTCTTATTTCACCTCCTCCATAATCAGAGACTATTTGATCTACTTGTCCAGTATTGCAGATTCTGAGTCAATGACATGATGAGAAATAACAGTGAGAATTTCAGGTTTTCATTTTTAATTGTTCCTGGAATATTGACATTGAAGCATAGCATCAAAGTTCATTGTGAGTCCCAGAGTATGATACTGCCACCGCCATGCTTGATGGTATGTTTGGTGTTCTTGGGGTTAAAGGCCTCACCTCCTCCTCATATATCTGGTCAATGTGGCCAAATAGCTTATTTTTTGTTTCATCTGACCACCGACTTTTCTTCCAGAAAGCCTTTTCATTGTCCATATGATCAGCAGAAAACTTCAGTTGAGCTTTAGATGGCACTTCTAGAGGAAGTCATATTTCCAGAAGACCTATAATAAATCTATGAAAGAATCAAAATGCATTATTGTTCTTTGTGACAAAGACTCATGGGTTTCAATGATTCCATGTTTTTTATAAGTCTATGTAAACCTTTGTTCACGTCTGTGTTTGTTGTGTTTACGGATGAGTAGCAAATGTTAGCCAGCTAAACTACTACAGTTAGCATGGTAGCAATAAATCTGCTAAACAGCATCTTAGCATCGTCACTGTGAAAGACGGATGTTAGCATTTAGCTCAAAGCACTGCTGTGCACCCTCATTTAGCCTCTAGCTTTTTGTTAGCCTTGTTTGAAACTATTTGGTGATTGTGATGATGATGATGACAATGATGACAATGATGACGACGATGATGACGATGATGATAATGATGATGAAGGTCTTTTTGTTTCCACTCTGTCCCGCAGATCTTGGGTGTATGGTGCAGTACAGAGGAGCCAACAGGTAAGATTTTTTGCTGTCTCTCCTTTTTCTGCATTAAAACTCCAACAGTCCAGGTGTAATGTTATTCTTTGTATCCACAAAGAACTTTGAAGCCGTTAATCCTGCCTTCGCTACATGCCAGCTGGATTACCGTAACTCCGTGTAATCCTGTACATTCTGCTGGCACCATTTTCCTGCATATTAAAATTTGAGGCTGTTTGAACAACAATATCTCAGAAACTATTAAAGATAAAGGCTTAAAATTTTCAGTGTTATTTCTCATCTTGCCATTGATTTAGAATCTGTATTATTGAGCAAATAGATCAAATAATGTCTGCTCGTGAGTGAGTTGAAATATGATAAGTAAAAAAATGAAACTGTCATGAAAAGTCCTATCTGTGGACAAAAAAAGTTACCAAAACTAGTGATATTTTCTAAACCATATGTAGTTTAATGTCACAATAATACAAAACATACAGAATACTTT
Source organism: Amphiprion clarkii (assembly GCA_027123335.1). Lineage (NCBI taxonomy): Eukaryota > Metazoa > Chordata > Actinopteri > Pomacentridae > Amphiprion > Amphiprion clarkii. The sequence goes on along the minus strand of CM049570.1, from coordinate 33,686,090 downwards.
TAATGTGAAATACTAGTAATTTTTGTCCAACTGTCAAAACTGATTGAGCAGTTATGACCACAAAAACAAAAATATTGGAAGATCCGGTCTAAGTCAAGCAGAACAGGGTAGAATTATTTTGAAACTCCTGTTTTCTTATCTATTTTTTGGTTTGTTTTGTACTGTTGTGATATGCAGCTGAATATGGTTCAGAAATATCACTAGTTGTCTTGTGCATTGTCCATTTTCTTGTTCATATATGCTAAAAAATTCAGTTATGGCTTTATTTATTTTTTTACATTTAAACTCACCCACATTTGATCTACTTGTTCAATATTGCGGATTCTGATTCAATGACGTGATTAGAACTAACAATAAAAAGTTCAGGCTTTTATCTTTGAGAGTTTCTGAGATATTGTTGTTCAAAAATAGCCTTAAATATCAATATGAGCCCCAGAGCATGATAATGCCACCACCATGTTTTAAGGTAGGCTTGGTGTTCTTGGGATTAAAAGCTTCATCTTCTCTACTTCAGACATACTGTATATCTGGTCAATGTGGCCAAATAGCAACTTTTTTGTTTCATCTGACCTCAGCCTCAAACTTCAGTGTGCCAAAAAATATGCTAAAAATGGGTCAACAAGAAGATAATGCCACCGCCATGCTTGAGGGTATGTTTGATGTTCTTGGGATTAAAGGGTTTGTCTTTTCCACTCCAAATGTATATTTAGTCAATGTGTTCCAATGCTCTTTTTTTGCTTCATCTGACCGCAGCCTCAAATTTCAATGTGCAGCAAAACTTGCTAAAAGTGGGTCGTGGCATGATAATGCTACTGCCATGCTTGAGGATAGGTTTGGTATTCTTGGGGTTAAAGGCTTCGTCTTCTCTACTTCAAACGTTTATCTGGTCAGTGTGATTAACTGACCTTTTTTTTGTTTCATCTGACCACAACCTCAAATTTCAATGTGCAAAAATCATGCTAAAAATGGGTCGCAGAGCATGATAATGCCACCGCCATGCTTGGGGATAGGTTTGGTATTCTTGGGGTTAAAGGTTTCGTCTTTCTTGGGTCTTGGTCTTCGGATTATCTGATTAATGTGGTCAAGTGTCTTATTTTTTGTTTCCTCTGACCACAGAGCTTTCCTCCAGAAAGCCTTTTTGTTGTTCAGAGTTGTGTTGTTATAATTATTTTGGTAACAGACAGATTTGCCCCTCTTCTTTTAGGGCGGTGTACCGAGTTGCCAGCGTCCAGCCGGTCGTCAGCACCCACAGCTCCGTCTCCACTCGGTCCACTCCTCACCTCTCCTCCCTCCCACCTCCTCTTCCTCCCTCCATCCCTCCTCCCCAGCACTCCCCCCAGCTCTCCACCCTGCCTCCCCCAGTACCGTCCCTACCCACCCGGGGATCCACGGCGGCCTGTGGAGGCGACATCACCTCCCAGCCTCACCCCCAGCAGTACTCCCAGCACCACCTCCATCCACAGACCAGCAGCCAGCCCAGCACGCACCTGTCCCATTCCCAGTCACATTCCCGATCCCAGTCCCACCCACAGCCACCATCCCAGTCTCAGCCCAGCACTCTGGAGCAGAACAGCATCCTGGACTGGCTTCGTCGGCTGCGACTCCACAAGTATTACCCCGTCTTCAAACAGCTCACCATGGAGGAGGTGGGTCCCCATCCTCAGGTCATTTCTTTCAGTTTGTCCACTTTTAACCATGAACTTAAGTAAACCTGTTTCTGAATCTGTTCTTCCATTTTAACTCTCAGTTTTTAGCGCTGACAGGGGAGGACCTGAACAAGTACCATCTGACCCAAGGAGCAAAGAAGAAACTGAAGACCCAGCTAGAGCTACAAAAGACAGCAGAGTAAGGAAGCTGCAGATAAAACTGATTTTCTGTTTTGGTGGGTTGCTGTGAGCCTTTATTTCCATAATATTTACATAGGAGCATGAACAAAAAACTGCCTTAACCTCCTGCTCCTTGTAAAAATATACACAATCTAGATATATATCTGGTTTTAACACACTTTGTCACTGTAAAACCAATTATTTTCAGTTTCAGTTCCTTAAAATCCTCCATAAAAATCTCCAAAACACACCAACAGGATTAGAAAGAATGTTATATATTAAAAATTGCCAAAATTATACCCTTATTCTTAGCAAAACACTGTTAAAGCTGGAAAATTTGTTAGATTTTGAAATTTTTGATGCTCTTTGAATCAGTTAGGTCCAACTTTTGGTTTTGTTGGGAAAATTAACCAAATTTAAGCTCAAAATTGTGATATTTTAGATAAAAATCACTCGGGCTGGAGGGTTAGTAACACCTGTGGGAACTTCAGGATGAAGAAATTCAACTTTCTATCTTTCTTTTAATTTTGAAAGACTTTTAAAAAACTTTTTATAGCATTATAACTTGGCCAAACTTACCAGAAATATATTTAGCGTAGAGAAGATGAGGCCTTCAACCCCAAGAACACCAAACCTACCCTCAGGCACGGTGGTGGCGGTATCATGCTGTGGGACTCACATTGAAATTTGAACAACATTATTTCAGAAACTATTAAAGATAAAACCCTGAAATTGTCACTATCATTATAGCATTTAACTACGCACTGAGTTCTCTCTACTTCTAGTCGTGGTTGTTCTGTTTCCACTGAGGAGCAGGACTTTAGATTGAAGTGAAAAATGAACCCACAGTGACAAAAAAAAAATGAAGCAGCCAGAAACTGCTTGTGAGTTAACAAGAGGTTGAAAAACTTGTTTTGCTGCTGCCAGAACATCTGGATGAAATCATGGGAGCAAATATTCAAACATATCACTCAGATATCACGCCAAAAATCGCTCTAAAAGCATAAAACAGATAAATTACACACTGAATGTAGATTTCTGCTTCCATTTCATTGGTAAATTCTCACATTTTGATGCAGCTCCGTGAGGATACAGAGCTGTTCGGTACAAATAGACCACAGGGAGACTTTCCTCTCTGTGAAACCGTGAATATAAGTGAGTTTAAGATGAGGCGTGCTGGGCTGGTACCTCATTAACTATTGACAGAGACACTGATCAGCTGCTGATTTCCACAGTAAATGTCCTGCAGCAGCGCTCCGTATGGGGTCAATGTTTAACCCGCTGCACAGATAAGATGTTCTGAACCTGCAGAAAGTCACGCAGAAAAACACAAAAACATGGACCTACACACACACACACACACACACACACACACACACACCCCTGCCTAATGGAAACCTGGTGATGGTGAGAATGGAAACACAATCAAGAGGAAATAACAGTGGCAGGTTCATATGTATGTATGTGTGTGTGTGTGTGTGTGTGTGTGTGTGTGTGTGTGTGTGTGTGTGTGTGTGTGTGTGTGTGTGTGTGTGTGTGCGCGCGGCGCGCGCGTGTGTTTTCCTGCAGTGGTTTTTCCAAAGTGACAGATGTGTTGTGCTGAGCAGCTTCTGTGGACAATGTCGCCGCCTGGTGGTCATTTAAGCGCATTGGCTGCTGTCTAGCTTTTAGATAGATAGATTAAACCTTTATTGATCCCAGAGCGGGGAAATTTACAATGTAACAGCAGCAGCAAATAGGACAGAATAAAAAGGAGAGCAGCACACAATGCACACAGTGCATAGATATAAATATTTTCCCCTTCTAGAAGAAAAAATACAATAATTACAGCAACATTCTTTGTTTTTCAGAATACAGTGGTATTTTTAAAATTTTTATTTCTTGTCAAATTTGGGGATTTGTTTTTTTTTTTTTTTAAATAAAACTTTTAAGGGAAACTTTTAAGGAATTTTTGGAATTTTCTTCCTGAAGGTTTTGCACATTTTCAGAAATTTGGGGGATTTTTTTGCTGAATTTTTGGATTTTTTTCAGACAAGGAAACAATATTTTTTGGTGCCTGTAAATGAAGACAGCAGGAGGGTTAAATGAATATTTAATTGAAATAAAATGTGTAGCGTACAGCGCTGGGCTCTGATTGGCTCAGAGACCTTAGCATCAGTCTGTCTCCTAGCAGCATTCAGCATCTCTCCTTGTCCGTTTCATACAGACGTCTGGTTGCTGCATAGTGTTGCTCTGCGGTGTTGTGGAGGGTTTATATAAAGCCTTAAAATATATATAAATAATAAAATAAAATATGGTCGCTACTTTGTGGACTTTTGTCTATTGTGGGGGGGTCTGGAACGTAACCCCCGCAATAGACAAATGAACACTGTACTTTCATTTAGTACATGAACAAAACATTTATAATAACCACCTGTTCCTTATTAAAGACACAAATTAAATAGACATCTGATTTTTACCACGTCACTGTAGAACCCATTATTTTTAGTTTATTGCAGGAAAAAAGACATAACAATGAGTCATTTCCTATCTAATTTGTCCCTGTTTAAATCATTTTAATGTCTAATATGTTTTGTCTTGGACTAACTGGCTGCTGAATGATTACACACAACATCCGAGGTTCAGTTCCAGCCAGAGTTTCATGTCATTAGAGCTGCTCAATTACGGCAATAATCATAATTACCAATATTTTAGTCAATATTCATTTAACACAATAGCTCTTTGACTGTGCATTTATGAAAGTTTTTGTCTTTAACGGTGGATTTCCTTGAATTTTAAATATAATTCAGCTCAAAAATAAGTAAACGTAAGAAGAAAAATGAGAGCCTTATTGTGAAACTAAATGCAGCACATTTCATAATCAGTAAAATTTCCCTTTTTTACCTTGGATTTTTAGTCCTTTTTGCACTTTTCTTCCACATTTTGTGTTTTTAACGGTGCATGAAGACATTGTGTGTAGTTGGACTGTATTTTGTGAAATTAATTTGGTTTTAAAAATGCAGGTTGCAACGTAGCGACTCAGGAAAACTGTAGTTCAACTGGTAGAGGTTGTAGAGTCGAATAAAATAGAGTTAAGTAAAGTAGAAGAAAACGGAGTAGGATAAAATAATGCAGAGTAGAATAAAATATATTACAGTAAAGTAGACTGGAATAAAATAGAGTGGAGTAGAGTAAAATAGAGTAGAATAAAATTATGTAGAGTAGAATAAACTAATGTTAAGTAGAGTAGAATAAAATTAAAATAGTAGAGTAAAATCGAGTAGAGTAGAATAAAATAAAATAAAGTAGAATAAAATAATGTGGAGTAAAGTAAATAAAGAAAATAAAATGGCAGAGTAGAATAGAGCAGAATAAAATGAAATAGTGTAAAGAAGAGTGGAATAAAATTAAACAAAATAGCATAGATTAGAATAAGATAAAATAAAATAGTGCAGAGTAAAATAGAGTAGAATAAAATAGAATAAAGCACAATAAAGTAGAATAGAGTAGAAATACTTTATGGATCCTCAAGAATGAACTCTCTCGTCACAGCAGCAACTAAAAAGAATAAATAGTGACGAATAAAAAAGAAATAAGAAAAATATACTGAGGCACAAAATGCACAGTAAAGTCTAAAATATACTATAAATTAGAACAATGTGCTAAAGTGGAAAAAAGCACCATAAAATGTTAAATACTGACAATGAAAATATGCAGTGAATGAGGAAATTAAAGTCGTGTAAACAACATGTGAAGCCAGTTTGTTTGAGATCCCACAAACGAGACGAATCAAACGTGTGTGTTAGTTTGTTGTTTTGTTTCCTCAGCAGGGAGATGAAGATGGAGAAACGTTTGTGTGGCGGCATCGCCAGGGTAACGCCTTCCAGCCACATGGGACCTTCAGCTCATCAAAGCACCGCTGCAGGTAGAAAAGAAGAACATCCGAACTGAGATGATGTAATATAAGAACTAATCATCGTGGTCAAATCTCTGGATTTAAAAAGCGTCTGAATGAAGTGCTGAATTGTTCTGCAGCAGAGCTTCGGGTGGAGGTGGACGGAGCGCCGCACCATCATCCCGTCTCCACTGACAGCAGCTCGTCGTCGGGTTATTCCAGCTCATCCTGCTCCCCTCGAACGCCTCACTGCTGCGACGCCTTCGACAGAACCAGAGACCTTCACAGACGTGAGTTTCCTGCAGATATTTTACTATTTGTTTCCACACTTGTCTTATTTATCTACTCTGTGGAAACACTGCCTGCAGTTCAGCTGGAAAGTCTCAGGATTTCTGTCGTGTAACTGCTGGTTACTGCTGAGTCACTGATGGTTTATAATAGAATACAGGGGTCCTCGGTTTACGACGTCCTCGACCTACGGCGTTTCGTCGTTATGTCGGAACTGGTTACGTGGATCTAGTTGGTGAGCGGAGCGGACGAATGCTTAGATTGAATGATTTTTCTCAACGAAAATAAAAATTACTCATGATTCGTTCAATGATTGTTGAAAAATTGAAATTTCAATCATTTCTTTTGCTTTTAAGGTTGCAACTGGATTATTTGTGGCAGTTTTGTCATTGAGACCTGTCGACTTAGCTTAGAGTTTCTCCTTTTTTTAATGTTTTTACCGTGTCTGGCTCTGATAAATGGTGTAATTGTAGTGTTTTTGAAAGATTAGAAGCCTTTCAAACCTGCCAGTTTGATTGATTTGAACAGATTTTTACATAAACACCTTAAACTCGTTCTTCAACATCCTGGCTCTGTGTTCCAGGAGGTCCAGATGCAGCAGCTGGTCCGGAGAAGGACCGGTCCTGCCTCTTCATCCTGAACTCCAGCTGCTCCAGTCGACCCACCGCCCAGGTTCTTCCCGTCCAGACCGACCCGGCTCCTCCCCTGCCTCCCTCCTGCTCCTCCCACCTCCCCTTCGGCCTCCCCCAGCCGCCTTACCAGCCCAGCTACCCCCAGACGCTCCTCTCTCCGGTATCGAACCCGGCCCGCATCCTCACCTCGCCGCGTAAGCCCCGCCCCCCTCCGCTGTGCTCGGAGGACCGGACTAAGCCGCTGGGTTCGGGGCTCCCTGCGGCCGGACCGGGCTTCGGTTCCGGGCTGGGGGTGGGGGTCGGGGTGAGGATGGAGAACGTGTTCCCGGCGGTTCTGGACGGGTCCTCGGGGCTGCAGGACTCGTGTCGCGGCGGTTCTGGCGACGCCGGCGGTCTGATGGTGGAGACCAGCTCGGCTCTGACCTCCACCTCCAACAGCCTCCATCACGTCTCCCACCCGCCGCTCCACTTCCACCTCTCCTCCTCCTCCTCCTCCCCCTCTCCATCCGGGTACTACTCCTACCCTCCTCCTCCCTCCTCCTCCTCCTCCTCCTGCACCTCCTCCAAGTCTCACGTCTCCATGGCAACAGCCAGCAGCGTTCCCGTGGCGGCAGTCCCCTGCAACACCTACTACCCTCCTCAGCCCACCTCCAGCCCGTCGCCCTCCTCGGCCTCCTCCTCCTCCTCCTCCTCGTCGTTGGATCAGAGTTCGGGTCACGGCTCGTCCCTGTGCGTGTGCAGCTCCTGCGGTTGCCGTGGTAACTGCGGCGCCTACGGGGCGTTGCCGGGATACGCGGCGGCCGGATACCTGCAGCCGTTCTCGGCCGGACCCTCCCTCTTCACGCTGGGCCCCCTGCTGCACCTCAGCCCCCTCATCGCCTCGTCCAGCGCCGCCACCGGGGCGACGCCCTTCTCCTACCCCATGATGGTGCCGCCGCCGCTCTACCGCCACAGCCCCGTGTCACATGACCAGCAGCAGGGCTTCGGCTTCTACCAGCCGCACGGCATCATGGGAGGCCAGAAACGAGTGGCGGGGAACCTGTCGTGTTACAACTGCGGCGCCAACGGACACCGAGCCGAGGACTGTAAGCAGCCGCCGATGGACTCAGTACAGCAAGGTGAGCTAACGAGGTTTAGAATCAGGTAAACGTCCAATTAAAAGATGCACACAGCATCTGTATGCTTAGCCTGTCTTTAAATCACGTTGGAGTAGAATAGAAAGTCTTTATTGTCATGATACAAAGTAGGACGAAATTGAAATTTCGTCCTACTTTGTATCATGACAATAAAGACTTTCTATTCTATTCTATTCTAAAATGGAATCACGCAATAAATTTGAAAAGACATTTAACTTTTTCTCACTTTTTCTCCATCTTACCTTCATTTGGATTTCAAATAATTTTCAGTTTTCGCTTTATTTAAGGGCAAAATTAAACAGGTCAGACTCACTTTACTTTCTAAACAAACTGCTCAAAAAGTAAAAGTTAAATGCTAAAATAAAGGCAAATTCTAAGTTCTAAATTGTAAAAAAGCATTAAATATTAGAAGCTGTTCATGAATTATTCTTAATTTTTTTAAATAATAGAAAGCAGGAAAATTATTTGCCGAATTTGTTCATCTCTTATTTAAAACTTAATACTGAAATATATATATATAAAATAAAGTGAGATATATATATATATATATATGTGTGTGTGTGTGTGTGTACTTTTTTATTTAATAATTTCATTTTTATTTCATAATGCTATTTTTTATATACATAGTGACCATCTTTGTCATGCAAGTCAGTGTCATATTTTTTATTTCTAAATGCCGTTTTTTTTTTATTTCAATGTCAATTTTTATTATATAATAATGCCTTTTTTTTAAAAAAAAAATCATAATGCAGTTTTTCAAAATATAGTGACTCTGTGTTTCCTACTGTAGTTTATATCATAGCGTCACTTTTTATTTTATAATGCCCCGTTTTTTATTTCTAAATGCAGTTCTTTAGTTCATAGTGTCATTTTATTATATAGTAATGCCTTTTTAAAAAAAAAATTAAAAATGGAGTTTTTAAATATATAATGACTTTCTCTTTCATTATGTAGTTTTTATCATAGTGTCACTTTTTTATTTCATAATGACATTTTTTATTATAATATTGCCAGTTTTACTTCAAAATGCATTGTTTTAGTAGTATGATTTTAAAAGATGTAATAATTAAATTTTATTTTCAAGATTTTTTTAATTTCATAAAGTCACATTTTTATTCAATAATGGCACTTTTTTTTTTTAAATCTCATAATGCCATTTTTAATGTCCCTTTAATTAAAAGGTGATAATGCCATTTGTGAAATCAATATATTTACTATTTTAAAAATATTTATAGTAATTTATGCTAATTTATATAATAATAATAATAATAATAATAATTATTATTATTATTATTATTATAATAATAATAATAATAATAATAATAATAATAATAATAATAATAATAATAATTATAATTATAATTATTATTATTATTATTATTAATATTATTATTATTATTGTTGTTATTATTATATTTTTTGGTTATTTCACACTGAACCCTTGCCGTTTCCATAATTCTTCAGTTTAGAAGTGTTTTTCTGCCGTTTCTCAGGAACTTTCCGGCTGAAGTTCACTCCTCACTCCGACAGTAAGGACTCAGTGGATTAACAGGCGAGGATCTGAACTGTCGAACTGCCGACACAACCGTACCTCACGAAGACAAGCTGCTTCAAAGACTCCAGATCTGAACGCACAGACGCCTTTCTGATTCTATTACCGCGACATGAACACGGAGATGAGAGGAGGACGCAGAAGAAACGGTGTGTTTCTCTCAGATCTCCTCAGATAGAAACACGAGCTGCAAGAGGAGCTGAACTTTAGTAAACTCTGCTTCAACCTACAGCGTCGTTTCACCGCAAAATCCCAACAGCAGCAGCAGCTCACCTGCCAAACAGCGGAGCTTTTCTAGTCGCCTGGAGGCTTCAAACCAAAGGCTTGTCCAAAGAACTTAAGTCAAGTGTGTTTTTCACTTGTTCTAGTTGAGTCGTGCACTTACTGCGGCCCTGATTGTGGCTGCTTTAGACACACAACACACACACAGTTACAGGTTTGCTTCAGTGTTTTCTCTACTTGGTTTAGATTTGCTGGAGTTTTGTGGAACTTCAAGGAGTTTCCTTCTGTATGTGGTCCGATCAGGTTTTAGCTCGTTGCTTTTAACGGTTGATTTGTCCACAATAGGAGTTACTTTTATCTTCTGTTTTTAAAAGAGGACACAGGTTCAATGTAGAACTGAACTGACAGAGCATTCAGTGGTTACTGGTCAACAGTTTTAAAGCTGACGACCTTAAAGCAAGCAGTAGGAAAGTCCGTTATGCCAGATTTATGGTAGAGAAACCTATAAAACTTTTACATTTTTTGTCAGCTCCCATAATTATCACATCCAGGTTGATAGAAAGAACAAGCAGGTGATTCAAAAACAACCTGAATACATGTTGCTCATCAAGAAAACATTACCTTGCAGTGAATTCATTCAGTTTTCTTCTGACATGAACCTTTAGTTCAACTCCTGTGCACCTGTTTGTATACAGGTGAGCAAACAGCACCTTTTTTTGCACAAAGCTGCAAAGTCACACACATGTTTTCTAAGCTACAGTTAAATAGAAAAGGCCTTAGCACCCACTCACAAATCAAGGCATTCAGTCTATAAATAAACACTTGCTTTGTGGATGAAGCATTTTAAATGGAACCGGAGAGGAAAGCTGCACCTGCCTTCTTCTTGTTTGTAGTTTTCTTCCAACAGTGCCTGAGGATAAACCATAGACTGTATAGGAAACATGGGCAACATGTTGTGCCCAAATAAAGAAAAGATGGATGGTCTAAAAAGTGAAGTCAGCAGTGACGTGCCTTAAACATGTATTCTATCTAACAGCCAGTAGGGGGCGACTCCTCCGGTTGTAAAAGCTTCTATAGAAGCCTGTGAGAAAATGACCCCATATCCCACTTGATTTGTTACCTTAGTGAACATTTTCCTGATCGGTTTATGGTCTAAAGTGCTAGATTTAAGCCTCTGTCGATACGGAATGATGTTAATTTTGTAAATTGTGGTAAAATGTGAAAAACAAATGGTGAAAAATGTCAATCAGTGTTGTTCAAAGCTCAAAGATATCCAGTTTACTGTCGTAGAAGAATAAGAAAAACCACAGTAAGTCAAATTTAAGAAGCCAGAATCATCAAAAAAAGAAGCTATAATTTTAAAAACAGCACAACCAGCCTATGGAGAAACAAAGAGTTGATATGTAGCTTGACAATGATAAATGTAGAGCGAGCATTCGTGACAGTACATAAAGATTTGTGGCTGCTGGGTTACTTGAAGTTCCAGTACTGACCTGGATACCACATCTCCACACACTCATATCCACAATATTTTGGCTTTTATACAGTGGAGGAAGTGAGGATCCATCTTTATATACAGTTTTTGGTCCTTTTTTTCAACCTCTGAGCCAACCGGAGAACAAAACAGTGTTCCCCTACAACAGGACATTAGTCAGACTGAATTATTTCCAGATCATTCAGTGTCTGCAGTTTACATCAGGGTGGATAAACATTTCAAAGTGCCAATTATCTGCTCGTTCTCTCTGGTCTTTGATTTTCCTGCTTCAGTGGGAGTTGTTGTCACTCCAGCGGAGATGGAGCTGCTTATTTTTGTAATTCATGCGTCTTTCTGTGGACGTTAGCGGGTGGTCGTAGAGTTTAAAGAGTTAGAAGAAGTGAGAGGAAGTGTTTGTGAGTGTGTTGGAGTCTCCGGCGGTGGGCGAGTTGCTGGGCAGGACCCGAACAGACATGAGGACAGCTGGTCCTTCAGATGAAACTCTATCTGTGCCCCTGGAGGGTGCAGCGCTGGGACACGGGCGCTTATTTAAAATGGAAAATACTGAACTTTAAGTATGTGTAGCAACTTCTGTCTGCAATGTGCTTTTGTATTGTAACAAAAAAAACATCTTTGGGGTTTTGCGTTTGGGGCTCAGAATCAGTTATTCAGCCGAATGTTAATTCAAATTTCAGCAGCGCGACTGTCTCAGTCGACATGGTTGTAGAAAAACATATTTTTTCAATAGTTGCCTTGGATTTTCTTTTTTTTTTAAATAGCTTTTACCAAAGAACAGCTCCTGTGTTTGGACACATGGTTCCACTTTTGTAGGTTTCATTTTGTTTTTGTGACTCTTTGAGCAGTAGAACTTGATAAAGTGACGCTCCAGCATGCATGTTGCTTCGTCTCTGGTTAAGTGTGCTTTTCAAATATTTGTGTGCAAATGTTTGAACACCATTTATAATTACCCAGTTCATTTGTAACAGGCTGGATTTTATATTTCTTATTGTGTTTTAAGACTTGACTGTTCTGACATTTGAGGGAAAAACATGGTTAAGTAATAAAATATTTTCTGATTCAGCCTTTCATCATGTTCTCCACATTATTTATTTAGTTAATGTGTACAATTATCCAAAGATCCTTGAGTTTATTCATTATGAATTTATGCAAAATTAAGGCATTAAATGTCCTTAAAAATGTATGAAAGTTGTCTTTAAAAGGTCTTAAAATGTATCATCTAAACTGTTTTTAATTTAACTTTTTACATGTGATTTATGACATTTAGAAAAATGTACCCATTTTTATAATTCAATAATAAACAAATATATAAATATATTAATGAAAATATATCTAAAAATAAATAAATAAATGATTTAAAATACATATTAAATTTAAAAAAGTAGTGGTCTTTAAAATAAAAACTTATTTATTCTTACATGTATTCATCTATTTGTTTCATAGGAATATTTATTTATTGAGCTGATTATGTTGTTATGTATTTATTTAGCATATTCAATATCAAATAAATACATTTTAAAAAATCTGGCTATAATATGGGTCCGTGTATTTATCTGGCAATTGGATATTCCGTTCTGAAACGGGTGTTGAAAAACAAAAAAAAACAGTGGTTATTTGATTTTCGTTTTAAAATACAAAAATTAAAATTGAAATACAAGGCGTTTTTCCTCTTCATGATCAAAAAGGGATATACGAATTTTTTAAAAATGCTTTGATTTTCATTTTATATTTAGGATAACGAAAATAAAATCAGTAAGAGACAGAAACGAAAAAAGGTCCGTTTTTTCATTTTCTGAGACCGGAAGTGGTCATCAGCAAGTGTGGAGCCAAACGGAGTACGGTGCATAGACTGTAAATACATTTTTTTTCGTGAGTTTTCATGGTCAAAATGAGAGATCAGGTGGTCGATCTTAAAATAGAGCAATATTGATTTTTTTTATAGAGCGTTAAAGTTTCGCGAAGCCAGGGGGCGGGACTACTTGATTGACAGTCCGGTCTGGAATGATTGACAGGTCCTATGGAGGAAGCAGCAGAGACTCTGCTCTCCTCGTTTGGATTAATTCTGATATAATAACTGTTGGTTTATTTATCGGTGCAGCAGCAGAACATTTTCCACAGACAGTTTTCCTGCCCGTTGGCTTGTTTTAACCAGTTTTCTACCTTCGGCTGATTCTACCAGCAGACACTGAAAGGACTCTTAATAGTTCGGTAAGTAAATGTTTATTTTCGTATCGGTGCCGCTTTTAATGCACTTTATATGCAGCTTTAGTGTCAGATATAATGTGTGCCGTGCACTCTGGATGTTGGTGGAGTTTATTTCAGTGTGTGTTGACCAGAGAAGAAAGTTAGCATAGTAAATATTAGCTTTAATGTTAGCGATGCTAACCGAGCTAGCTGCTCAGTCATAGCATGATTAAAGCTAACGTAGCATTAAGCCAACGTAGCATTAAGCTAACGATGTTTCTGTTGTGTTTCATGTAAACAGCTGAAGTGTGTTGTGTTACTGTAATGTGGTGCATTTGGTTAATAAAACTGTTCATGGAGATGCTGGTTCACATTAATGTAACGTTTAGAAAACCTAAATGTGATTAAAACAGTAAGGTTAAGGTTCTGTGTTGTCAGTAGTCCTGAATATCTGCTGAGTCTCTGAAGTTAAACTGGACAAAACAGTAAATCTGCTCTCTACTCATTAACATTGTTTAATGACTGATTCACATGTTGTAGTACTTAAGTACTTATTCCTGCAGTGTAGATTGGAAAAATAACTTCCCAGAATATGACCAAAGTAATGATGAACACTACAGTTATTACATTTAAAGTACAGCACAGATAAGCTGGATAATAAAATCCTCTCCCCTAAAGTTAAAGTGACTACAGGCCTTTCTGTCTTTCAGTGCAGAGGAAATCTTTCCAGGGTCACTTTAAAGTGAACCTCTGCTGTTCATGCTGATACTGTGACGTCTGTCTACATCTCAGGTGTCTCATATTCACTGTGAGGATCTTCTGAGTGAAGCCAACAGAAGGAAAACCTCATCTGGTTTGTCCAACAAACATCACAGTATAGCATGTCATTCAACAAACGTCATAGTATAGCACGTCGCTCTAAAAACGTCATAGTATAGCATGTCGCTCTGCAAACGTCAGAGTATAGCATGTCGTCCAACAAACATCACAGTATAGCATGTCATTCAACAAACGTCATTGTATAGCATGTCGCTCTAAAAACGTCACAGTATAGCCTTTGATCTAAAAACGTCATAGTATAGCATGTTGCTGTAAGAACATCATAGTATAGTATGTCGTCCAAAAAACGTCATAGTGTAGCATGTCGTCCAACAAACATCACAGTATAGCATGTCGTCCAACAAACGTCATAGTATAGGATGTTGCTCTAAAAACGTCATAGTATAGCATGACGCTCTGAAAACGTCATAGTATAGCATGTCGCTCAAAAACCGTCATAGTATAGCACGTCGCTCTAAAAACGTCATAGTATAGCATGTCGCTCTAAAAACATCATAGTATAGCATGTCGCTCAAAAACCGTCATAGTATAGCATGTCGCTCTGAAAACGTCATAGTATAGCATGTCACTCTAAAAACGTCATAGTATAGCATGTCACTCTGAAAACGTCTTAGTATAGCATGTCGCTCTGAAAACGTCTTAGTATAGCATGTCGCTCTAAAAACATCAGAGTATAGCATGTCGCTCAAAAAACGTCACAGTATAGCATGTCGCTCTGAAAACGTCATACTTTAACATGTCGCTCTGAAAACGTCATAGTATAGCATGTCGCTCTGAAAACGTCATAGTATAGCATGTCGTCCAACAAACGTCAAAGTATAGCATGTCGCCCAACAAAGGTCATAGTATAGCATGTCGCTCTAAAAACGTCATAGTATAGCATGTCGCTCTACAAACGTCAGAGTATAGCATGTCGTCCAACAAACATCACAGTATAGCATGTCGCTCTGAAAACGTCATAGTATAGCATGTCGCTCTGAAAACGTCATAGTATAGCATGTCGTCCAACAAACGTCATAGTATAGCATGTCGTCCAACAAACGTCATAGTATAGCATGTCGTCCAACAAACGTCATTGTATGGCATGTCGCTCTAAAAACGTCATAGTATAGCATGTCGCTCTAAAAATGTCATAGTACAGCATGTCGCTCTAAAAACGTCATAGTGTAGCCTTTGGGCTAAAAACGTCATAGTATAGCATGTTGCTCTAAAAACGTCATAGTATAGCATGTCGTCCAACGAACGTCAGAGTATAACATGTCGTGCAACAAACGTCATAGAATAGGATGTTGCTCTTAAAACGTCCTAGCATAGCATGTCGCTCTGAAAACGTCATAGTATAGCCTTTGGTCTAAAATGGTCATAGTATAGCATGTCATCCAACAAACATCATAGTATAGCATGTCGTCCAACAAACGTCATAGTATAGCATGTGGCCCAAGAAAAGTCATAGTATACCATGTCACTCTAAAAACGTCATAGTATAGCATGTCATCCAACAAACGTCATTGTATAGCATGTCGCTCTAAAAACGTCATAGGATAGCATGTCGCTCTAAAAACGTCATAGTATAGCCTTTGGTCTAAAAACGTCATAGTATAGCATGTTGCTCTAAAAACGTCATAATATAGCATGTCGCTCTAAAAACATCATAGTATAGCATGTCGTCCAACAAACTTCATAGTATAGCATGTCATCCAACAAACGTCATAGTATAGCATGTGGCCCAAGAAAAGTCATAGTATACCATGTCACTCTAAAAACGTCATAGTATAGCATGTCATCCAACAAACGTCATTGTATAGCATGTCGCTCTAAAAACGTCATAGTATAGCCTTTGGTCTAAAAACGTCATAGTATAGCATGTTGCTCTAAAAACGTCATAGTATAGCATGTCCTCCAACGAACGTCAGAGTATAGCATGTCGTCCAAGAAAAGTCATAGTATAGCATGTCGCTCTGAAAACGTCATAGTATAGCATGTCGCTCTAAAAATGTCATAGTATAGCATGTCACTCAAAAAATGTCATAGTATAGCATGTCGCTCAAAAAATGTCATAGTATAGCATAGAAACAAAAAATCATCATGAATTTTGGCGCAAAAAAAACGCCATAGTATACTATGTTGACAAAAAAATGCGATTTTTCAACATGTAAAAACGTGCCATATGATGAAATAATGTCAAGGAGGCCGTGAAAAACACTCCAGAAATGTTTTCTTTGAAAAAAAGTCATCATGAATTTTGGCCCAAAAAAACGCCATATGTCGAAAAAAAAAGATAAGTCCTTTATTTCTCCCCACGCCAGGGGAAATTCACATTGTTACAGCAGCTTATGTAGCAATAGACGTAGTAATAGGAATAAAATAATCATAGAACAGTAGTAATAATATTTACAATATGTACAGGGATGAGAAATGAGGATGAAATAGTACAGTATTGACACACTGTAAGACAATGCAGTATAAAGTGGCTTAAAAAATAAGTTTAAAAAGTGCAAAGATGGAGCAGTGCAATAATGTCTGCAAATTTTATGGTTTGGGGTGGTAATGATATAGTCCAGTTCATGTTAACATCAGCCAGTGATGCTGATGTTGTACAGTCTTACAGCAGATGGAATGAAGGACCTGTGATAGCGTTCCTTCTTGCAGGGTGGATGTCTCAGTCTGCTGCTGAAGGAGCTGCTTAAAGACCCCACAGCGTCATGCAGTGGGGGAGAGGGATTGTCCATGATGGATGTGAGCTTTGCCAACATCCTCCTCTCACCCACCTCCTCTATGGAGTCCAGGGAACAGTCCAGGACAGAACCGTCCCTCCTGACCTTCTGTTTAGTCTCTTTCTGTCCCTTTCAGTGCTCCCTGCCCCCCAGCAGACCACTGCATAGAAGATAGCAGACGCTACCAGAGAGTCATAAAATGTCCTGAGCAGAGTCCTGCACACTCCAAAGGACCTCAGTCTCCTCAGCAGGTGGAGACGACTTTGGCCCTTCTTGTACAGGACCTCTGTATTGTGTGTCCAGTCCAGTTTATTGTTGAGGTGAACACCCAGGTATTTGTATGTGTCCACCATGTCAATGTCCAAACCATGGATGTTCACCGGTGCAGTCTGGGGTGTCCTCCTCCTGCTGAAGTCCACGATCATCTCCTTCGTCTTACTGGCGTTGAGCTGCAGATGGTTTTGCTCACACTAGTCAACAAAGTCAGAGATGACCGTCCTGTACTCCCACTCGTCCCCCTCAGATACACACCCGACAATGGCTGAGTCATCGGAGAACTTCTGGAGGTGACAGCTCCCAGAGTTGTAGTGGAAGTCCGATGTGTACAGGATGAAGAGAAAGGGGGAGAGCACTGTCCCCTGTGGGGCCCCCATGCTGCTGACTACCACATCAGACACACAGTCCTGAAGCCTCACGTACTGTGGTCTGTTGGTGAGGTAGTCGATGGTCCAAGCAGCCAGGTGACAGTCTACTCCCGCTCCTTCAAGCTTCACCCTGAGCAGAGAAGGCTGGATTGTGTTGAAAGCACTGGAGAAGTCAAAGAACATGACCCTCACAGTGCTGCCGGGGTTCTCCAGGTGAGTCAGCGATCTGTGCAGCAGGTAGACGACTGCATCATCCACTCCCATGTTCGGTTGGTAGGCGAACTGCAGTGGATCCAGATGTGGGCTCACCTGGGGACGGAGGTTCCTGAGGACAATCCTCTCCGTTGGTCTTCATCAGGTGAGAAGTGAGGAAAAAAATGCAATTTTTCAACATGTTGTGAAAATGTGCCATATGATGAAATAATGTAAAGGAGGCCATGAAAAACACTCCAGAAAGGTTTTCTTTGAAAAAAAAAATCATCATGAATTTTGGCGCAAAAAAAACGCCTGACTATACTGTCGAAAAAAAAATGCGATTTTTCAACCATGTTGTGAAAACATCCCATATGATGAAATAATGTAAAGCAGGCTGCGAAAAACACTCCAGAAAGGTTTACTTTGAAAAAAAAGTCATCATGAATTTTGGCGCAAAAAAATGCCATAGTATACTATGTCGAAAAAAAAATGCGATTTTTCAAACATGTTGTAAAAACGTGCCATATGATGAAATAATGTGAAGGAGGGCTTGAAAAACACTCCAGAAAGGTTTACTTTGAAAAAAAAGTCATCATGAATTTTGGCGCAAAAAAATGCCACAGTATACTATGTCGAAAAAAAATGCGATTTTTCAAACATGTTGTAAAAACGTGCCATATGATGAAATAATGTGAAGGAGGGCTTGAAAAACACTCCAGAAAGGTTTACTTTGAAAAAAAAGTCATCATGAATTTTGGCGCAAAAAAATGCCATAGTATACTATGTCGAAAAAAAATGCGATTTTTCAAACATGTCGTCAAAACGTGCCATATGATGAAATAATGTGAAGGAGGGCTTGAAAAACACTCCAGAAAGGTTTTCTTTGAAAAAACGCCCCCCAGACACACAGTCCTGAAGCCTCACGTACTGTGGTCTGTTGGTGAGGTAGTCGATGGTCCAAGCAGCCAGGGGACAGTCTACTCCTTCAAGCTTCACCCTGAGCAGAGAAGGCTGGATTGTGTTGAAAGCACTGGAGAAGTCAAAGAACATGACCCTCACAGTGCTGCCGGGGTTCTCCAGGTGAGTCAGCGATCTGTGCAGCAGGTAGACGACTGCATCATCCACTCTCATGTTCGGTTGGTAGGCGAACTGCAGTGGATCCAGATGTGGGCTCACCTGGGGACGGAGGTTCCTGAGGACAATCCTCTCCGTTGGTCTTCATCAGGTGAGAAGTGAGGAAAAAAATGCAATTTTTCAACATGTTGTGAAAATGTGCCATATGATGAAATAATGTAAAGGAGGCCATGAAAAACACTCCAGAAAGGTTTTCTTTGAAAAAAAAATCATCATGAATTTTGGCGCAAAAAAAACGCCTTACTATACTATGTCGAAAAAAAAATGCGATTTTTCAAACATGTTGTAAAAACGTGCCATATGATGAAATAATGTAAAGGAGGGCTTGAAAAACACTCCAGAAAGGTTTACTTTGAAAAAAAAGTCATCATGAATTTTGGCGCAAAAAAATGCCACAGTATACTATGTCGAAAAAAAATGCGATTTTTCAAACATGTTGTAAAAACGTGCCATATGATGAAATAATGTGAAGGAGGGCTTGAAAAACACTCCAGACAGGTTTACTTTGAAAAAAAAGTCATCATGAATTTTGGCGCAAAAAAATGCCATAGTATACTATGTCGAAAAAAAATGCGATTTTTCAAACATGTCGTCAAAACGTGCCATATGATGAAATAATGTGAAGGAGGGCTTGAAAAACACTCCAGAAAGGTTTTCTTTGAAAAAACGCCCCCCAGACACACAGTCCTGAAGCCTCACGTACTGTGGTCTGTTGGTGAGGTAGTCGATGGTCCAAGCAGCCAGGGGACAGTCTACTCCTTCAAGCTTCACCCTGAGCAGAGAAGGCTGGATTGTGTTGAAAGCACTGGAGAAGTCAAAGAACATGACCCTCACAGTGCTGCCGGGGTTCTCCAGGTGAGTCAGCGATCTGTGCAGCAGGTAGACGACTGCATCATCCACTCTCATGTTCGGTTGGTAGGCGAACTGCAGTGGATCCAGATGTGGGCTCATCTGGGGACGGAGGTTCCTGAGGACAATCCTCTCCGTTGGTCTTCATCAGGTGAGAAGTGAGGAAAAAAATGCAATTTTTCAACATGTTGTGAAAACATCCCATATGATGAAATAATGTAAAGCAGGCTGCGAAAAACACTCCAGAAAGGTTTTCTTTGAAAAAAAAAATCATCATGAATTTTGGCGCAAAAAAAACGCCTGACTATACGATGTCGAAAAAAAAATGCGATTTTTCAACCATGTTGTGAAAACATCCCATATGATGAAATAATGTAAAGCAGGCTGCGAAAAACACTCCAGAAAGGTTTACTTTGAAGAAAAAATCATCATGAATTTTGGCACGAAAAAAACGCCTTACTATACTATGTCGAAAAAAAATGCGATTTTTCAAACATGTTTTAAAAACATGCCATATGAAGAAATAATGTAAAGGAGGGCGTGAAAAACACTCCAGAAAGGTTTTCTTTGAAGACAACAATCATCATGAATTTTGGCACGAAAAAAACGCCTTACTATACTATGTCGAAAAAAAATGCGATTTTTCAAACATGTTTTAAAAACGTGCCATTTGATGAAATAATGTAAAGGAGGGCGTGAAAAACACTCCAGAAAGGTTTTCTTTGAAGAAAAAATCATCATGAATTTTGGCACGAAAAAAACGCCTTACTATACTATGTCGAAAAAAAATGCGATTTTTCAAACATGTTGTAAAAACGTGCCATATGATGAAATAATGTAAAGGAGGGCGTGAAAAACACTCCAGAAAGGTTTTCTTTGAAGAAAAAATCATCATGAATTTTGGCACGAAAAAAACGCCTTACTATACTATGTCGAAAAAAAATGCGATTTTTCAAACATGTTTTAAAAACGTGCCATATGATGAAATAATGTAAAGGAGGGCGTGAAAAACACTCCAGAAAGGTTTTCTTTGAAAAAAAATCATCATGAATTTTGGCGCAAAAAAAACGCCTTACTATACTATGTCGAAAAAAAATGCGATTTTTCAAACATGTTGTAAAAACGTGCCATATGATGAAATAATGTAAAGGAGGGCGTGAAAAACACTCCAGAAAGGTTTTCTTTGAAAAAAAAATCATCATGAATTTTGGCGCAAAAAAAACGCCTTACTATACTATGTCGAAAAAAAATGCGATTTTTCAAACATGTTGTAAAAACGTGCCATATGATGAAATAATGTAAAGGAGGGCGTGAAAAACACTCCAGAAAGGTTTTCTTTGA
The DNA here is from genome assembly GCA_027123335.1 of Amphiprion clarkii. Lineage (NCBI taxonomy): Eukaryota > Metazoa > Chordata > Actinopteri > Pomacentridae > Amphiprion > Amphiprion clarkii. The sequence goes on along the minus strand of CM049570.1, from coordinate 33,665,167 downwards.
AGAAAAAATCATCATGAATTTTGGCACGAAAAAAACGCCTTACTATACTATGTCGAAAAAAAATGCGATTTTTCAAACATGTTGTAAAAACGTGTCATATGATGAAATAATGTAAAGGAGGGCGTGAAAAACACTCCAGAAAGGTTTTCTTTGAAGAAAAAATCATCATGAATTTTGGCACGAAAAAAAACGCCTTACTATACTATGTCGAAAAAAAATGCGATTTTTCAAACATGTTTTAAAAACGTGCCATATGATGAAATAATGTAAAGGAGGGCGTGAAAAACACTCCAGAAAGGTTTTCTTTCCAAAAAAAATCATCATGAATTTTGGCGCAAAAAAAACGCCTTACTATACTATGTCGAAAAAAAATGCGATTTTTCAAACATGTTGTAAAAACGTGCCATATGATGAAATAATGTAAAGGAGGGCGTGAAAAACACTCCAGAAAGGTTTTCTTTGAAAAAAAATCATCATGAATTTTGGCGCAAAAAAAACGCCTTACTATACTATGTCGAAAAAAAATGCGATTTTTCAAACATGTTGTAAAAACGTGTCATATGATGAAATAATGTAAAGGAGGGCGTGAAAAACACTCCAGAAAGGTTTTCTTTGAAGAAAAAATCATCATGAATTTTGGCACGAAAAAAACGCCTTACTATACTATGTCGAAAAAAAATGCGATTTTTCAAACATGTTGTAAAAACGTGTCATATGATGAAATAATGTAAAGGAGGGCGTGAAAAACACTCCAGAAAGGTTTTCTTTGAAGAAAAAATCATCATGAATTTTGGCGCAAAAAAAACGCCTTACTATACTATGTCGAAAAAAAATGCGATTTTTCAAACATGTTTTAAAAACGTGCCATATGATGAAATAATGTAAAGGAGGGCGTGAAAAACACTCCAGAAAGGTTTTCTTTGCAAAAAAAATCATCATGAATTTTGGCACGAAAAAAACGCCTTACTATACTATGTCGAAAAAAAATGCGATTTTTCAAACATGTTTTAAAAACGTGCCATATGATGAAATAATGTAAAGGAGGGCGTGAAAAACACTCCAGAAAGGTTTTCTTTGCAAAAAAAATCATCATGAATTTTGGCGCAAAAAAACGCCTTACTATACTATGTCGAAAAAAAATGCGATTTTTCAAACATGTTGTAAAAACGTGCCATATGATGAAATAATGTAAAGGAGGGCGTGAAAAACACTCCAGAAAGGTTTTCTTTCAAAAAAAAATCATCATGAATTTTGGCGCAAAAAAAACGCCTTACTATACTATGTCGAAAAAAAATGCGATTTTTCAAACATGTTGTAAAAACGTGCCATATGATGAAATAATGTAAAGGAGGGCGTGAAAAACACTCCAGAAAGGTTTTCTTTGAAAAAAAATCATCATGAATTTTGGCACGAAAAAAACGCCTTACTATACTATGTCGAAAAAAAATGCGATTTTTCAAACATGTTGTAAAAACGTGCCATATGATGAAATAATGTAAAGGAGGGCGTGAAAAACACTCCAGAAAGGTTTTCTTTGCAAAAAAAATCATCATGAATTTTGGCACGAAAAAAACGCCTTACTATACTATGTCGAAAAAAAATGCGATTTTTCAAACATGTTGTAAAAACGTGTCATATGATGAAATAATGTAAAGGAGGGCGTGAAAAACACTCCAGAAAGGTTTTCTTTGAAAAAAAAATCATCATGAATTTTGGCGCAAAAAAAACGCCTTACTATACTATGTCGAAAAAAAATGCGATTTTTCAAACATGTTGTAAAAACGTGCCATATGATGAAATAATGTAAAGGAGGGCGTGAAAAACACTCCAGAAAGGTTTTCTTTCAAAAAAAAATCATCATGAATTTTGGCGCAAAAAAAACGCCTTACTATACTATGTCGAAAAAAAATGCGATTTTTCAAACATGTTTTAAAAACGTGCCATATGATGAAATAATGTAAAGGAGGGCGTGAAAAACACTCCAGAAAGGTTTTCTTTCCAAAAAAAATCATCATGAATTTTGGCGCAAAAAAAACGCCTTACTATACTATGTCAAAAAAAAATGCGATTTTTCAAACATGTTTTAAAAACATGCCATATGATGAAATAATGTAAAGTAGGGCGTGAAAAACACTCCAGAAAGGTTTTCTTTCCAAAAAAAATCATCATGAATTTTGGCACGAAAAAAACGCCTTACTATACTATGTCGAAAAAAAATGCGATTTTTCAAACATGTTGTAAAAACGTGTCATATGATGAAATAATGTAAAGGAGGGTGTGAAAAACACTCCAGAAAGGTTTTCTTTCCAAAAAAAATCATCATGAATTTTGGCACGAAAAAAACGCCTTACTATACTATGTCGAAAAAAAATGCGATTTTTCAAACGTGTTTTAAAAACGTGCCATTTGATGAAATAATATAAAGGAGGGCGTGAAAAACACTCCAGAAAGGTTTTCTTTGAAGAAAAAATCATCATGAATTTTGGCGCAAAAAAAACGCCTTACTATACTATGTCGAAAAAAAATGCGATTTTTCAAACATGTTTTAAAAACGTGCCATATGATGAAATAATGTAAAGGAGGGCGTGAAAAACACTCCAGAAAGGTTTTCTTTGAAGAAAAAATCATCATGAATTTTGGCACGAAAAAAAACGCCTTACTATACTATGTCGAAAAAAAATGCGATTTTTCAAACATGTTGTAAAAACGTGCCATATGATGAAATAATGTAAAGGAGGGCGTGAAAAACACTCCAGAAAGGTTTTCTTTGAAAAAAAAATCATCATGAATTTTGGCGCAAAAAAACGCCTTACTATACTATGTCGAAAAAAAATGCGATTTTTCAAACATGTTTTAAAAACGTGCCATATGATGAAATAATGTAAAGGAGGGCGTGAAAAACACTCCAGAAAGGTTTTCTTTGAAAAAAAAATCATCATGAATTTTGGCACGAAAAAAACGCCTTACTATACTATGTCGAAAAAAAATGCGATTTTTCAAACATGTTTTAAAAACGTGTCATATGATGAAATAATGTAAAGGAGGGCGTGAAAAACACTCCAGAAAGGTTTTCTTTCAAAAAAAATCATCATGAATTTTGGCGCAAAAAAAACGCCTTACTATACTATGTCGAAAAAAAATGCGATTTTTCAAACATGTTGTAAAAACGTGCCATATGATGAAATAATGTAAAGGAGGGCGTGAAAAACACTCCAGAAAGGTTTTCTTTGAAGAAAAAATCATCATGAATTTTGGCACGAAAAAAAACGCCTTACTATACTATGTCGAAAAAAAATGCGATTTTTCAAACATGTTGTAAAAACGTGCCATATGATGAAATAATGTAAAGGAGGGCGTGAAAAACACTCCAGAAAGGTTTTCTTTGAAAAAAAATCATCATGAATTTTGGCACGAAAAAAACGCCTTACTATACTATGTCGAAAAAAAATGCGATTTTTCAAACATGTTTTAAAAACGTGCCATATGATGAAATAATGTAAAGGAGGGCGTGAAAAACACTCCAGAAAGGTTTTCTTTCCAAAAAAAATCATCATGAATTTTGGCGCAAAAAAAACGCCTTACTATACTATGTCGAAAAAAAATGCGATTTTTCAAACATGTTGTAAAAACGTGCCATATGATGAAATAATGTAAAGGAGGGCGTGAAAAACACTCCAGAAAGGTTTTCTTTGCAAAAAAAAATCATCATGAATTTTGGCGCAAAAAAAACGCCTTACTATACTATGTCGAAAAAAAAATGCGATTTTTCAAACATGTTGTAAAAACGTGCCATATGATGAAATAATGTAAAGGAGGGCGTGAAAAACACTCCAGAAAGGTTTTCTTTGAAAAAAAATCATCATGAATTTTGGCACGAAAAAAACGCCTTACTATACTATGTCGAAAAAAAATGCGATTTTTCAAACATGTTGTAAAAACGTGCCATATGATGAAATAATGTAAAGGAGGGCGTGAAAAACACTCCAGAAAGGTTTTCTTTGAAAAAAAAATCATCATGAATTTTGGCACGAAAAAAACGCCTTACTATACTATGTCGAAAAAAAATGCGATTTTTCAAACATGTTGTAAAAACGTGCCATATGATGAAATAATGTAAAGGAGGGCGTGAAAAACACTCCAGAAAGGTTTTCTTTGAAAAAAAATCATCATGAATTTTGGCACGAAAAAAACGCCTTACTATACTATGTCGAAAAAAAATGCGATTTTTCAAACATGTTGTAAAAACGTGTCATATGATGAAATAATGTAAAGGAGGGCGTGAAAAACACTCCAGAAAGGTTTTCTTTCCAAAAAAAATCATCATGAATTTTGGCGCAAAAAAAACGCCTTACTATACTATGTCGAAAAAAAATGCGATTTTTCAAACATGTTGTAAAAACGTGTCATATGATGAAATAATGTAAAGGAGGGCGTGAAAAACACTCCAGAAAGGTTTTCTTTCAAAAAAAATCATCATGAATTTTGGCACGAAAAAAACGCCTTACTATACTATGTCGAAAAAAAATGCGATTTTTCAAACATGTTGTAAAAACGTGCCATATGATGAAATAATGTAAAGGAGGGCGTGAAAAACACTCCAGAAAGGTTTTCTTTGAAGAAAAAATCATCATGAATTTTGGCGCAAAAAAAACGCCTTACTATACTATGTCGAAAAAAAATGCGATTTTTCAAACATGTTTTAAAAACGTGCCATATGATGAAATAATGTAAAGGAGGGCGTGAAAAACACTCCAGAAAGGTTTTCTTTGAAAAAAAAATCATCATGAATTTTGGCGCAAAAAAAACGCCTTACTATACTATGTCGAAAAAAAATGCGATTTTTCAAACATGTTTTAAAAACGTGCCATATGATGAAATAATGTAAAGGAGGGCGTGAAAAACACTCCAGAAAGGTTTTCTTTGCAAAAAAAATCATCATGAATTTTGGCGCAAAAAAACGCCTTACTATACTATGTCGAAAAAAAATGCGATTTTTCAAACATGTTGTAAAAACGTGCCATATGATGAAATAATGTAAAGGAGGGCGTGAAAAACACTCCAGAAAGGTTTTCTTTGAAGAAAAAATCATCATGAATTTTGGCACGAAAAAAACGCCTTACTATACTATGTCGAAAAAAAATGCGATTTTTCAAACATGTTGTAAAAACGTGCCATATGATGAAATAATGTAAAGGAGGGTGTGAAAAACACTCCAGAAAGGTTTTCTTTGCAAAAAAAATCATCATGAATTTTGGCACGAAAAAAACGCCTTACTATACTATGTCGAAAAAAAATGCGATTTTTCAAACATGTTGTAAAAACGTGCCATATGATGAAATAATGTAAAGGAGGGCGTGAAAAACACTCCAGAAAGGTTTTCTTTGAAAAAAAAATCATCATGAATTTTGGCACGAAAAAAACGCCTTACTATACTATGTCGAAAAAAAATGCGATTTTTCAAACATGTTGTAAAAACGTGTCATATGATGAAATAATGTAAAGGAGGGCGTGAAAAACACTCCAGAAAGGTTTTCTTTGAAAAAAAAATCATCATGAATTTTGGCGCAAAAAAAACGCCTTACTATACTATGTCGAAAAAAAATGCGATTTTTCAAACATGTTGTAAAAACGTGCCATATGATGAAATAATGTAAAGGAGGGCGTGAAAAACACTCCAGAAAGGTTTTCTTTGCAAAAAAAATCATCATGAATTTTGGCGCAAAAAAAACGCCTTACTATACTATGTCGAAAAAAAATGCGATTTTTCAAACATGTTGTAAAAACGTGTCATATGATGAAATAATGTAAAGGAGGGCGTGAAAAACACTCCAGAAAGGTTTTCTTTGAAAAAAAAATCATCATGAATTTTGGCGCAAAAAAAACGCCTTACTATACTATGTCGAAAAAAAATGCGATTTTTCAAACATGTTGTAAAAACGTGCCATATGATGAAATAATGTAAAGGAGGGCGTGAAAAACACTCCAGAAAGGTTTTCTTTGAAAAAAAAATCATCATGAATTTTGGCGCGAAAAAAACGCCTTACTATACTATGTCGAAAAAAAATGCGATTTTTCAAACATGTTGTAAAAACGTGCCATATGATGAAATAATGTAAAGGAGGGCGTGAAAAACACTCCAGAAAGGTTTTCTTTCCAAAAAAAATCATCATGAATTTTGGCGCAAAAAAAACGCCTTACTATACTATGTCGAAAAAAAATGCGATTTTTCAAACATGTTGTAAAAACGTGTCATATGATGAAATAATGTAAAGGAGGGCGTGAAAAACACTCCAGAAAGGTTTTCTTTGAAAAAAAAATCATCATGAATTTTGGCGCAAAAAAAACGCCTTACTATACTATGTCGAAAAAAAATGCGATTTTTCAAACATGTTTTAAAAACGTGCCATATGATGAAATAATGTAAAGGAGGGCGTGAAAAACACTCCAGAAAGGTTTTCTTTCAAAAAAAATCATCATGAATTTTGGCGCAAAAAAAACGCCTTACTATACTATGTCGAAAAAAAATGCGATTTTTCAAACATGTTGTAAAAACGTGTCATATGATGAAATAATGTAAAGGAGGGCGTGAAAAACACTCCAGAAAGGTTTTCTTTCAAAAAAAATCATCATGAATTTTGGCGCAAAAAAAACGCCTTACTATACTATGTCGAAAAAAAATGCGATTTTTCAAACATGTTTTAAAAACGTGCCATATGATGAAATAATGTAAAGGAGGGCGTGAAAAACACTCCAGAAAGGTTTTCTTTCCAAAAAAAATCATCATGAATTTTGGCGCAAAAAAAACGCCTTACTATACTATGTCGAAAAAAAATGCGATTTTTCAAACATGTTGTAAAAACGTGTCATATGATGAAATAATGTAAAGGAGGGCGTGAAAAACACTCCAGAAAGGTTTTCTTTGAAAAAAAAATCATCATGAATTTTGGCGCAAAAAAAACGCCTTACTATACTATGTCGAAAAAAAATGCGATTTTTCAAACATGTTTTAAAAACGTGCCATATGATGAAATAATGTAAAGGAGGGCGTGAAAAACACTCCAGAAAGGTTTTCTTTGAAGAAAAAATCATCATGAATTTTGGCGCAAAAAAAACGCCTTACTATACTATGTCGAAAAAAAATGCGATTTTTCAAACATGTTGTAAAAACGTGTCATATGATGAAATAATGTAAAGGAGGGCGTGAAAAACACTCCAGAAAGGTTTTCTTTGAAAAAAAAATCATCATGAATTTTGGCGCAAAAAAAACGCCTTACTATACTATGTCGAAAAAAAATGCGATTTTTCAAACATGTTTTAAAAACGTGCCATATGATGAAATAATGTAAAGGAGGGCGTGAAAAACACTCCAGAAAGGTTTTCTTTCCAAAAAAAATCATCATGAATTTTGGCGCAAAAAAACGCCTTACTATACTATGTCGAAAAAAAATGCGATTTTTCAAACATGTTGTAAAAACGTGTCATATGATGAAATAATGTAAAGGAGGGCGTGAAAAACACTCCAGAAAGGTTTTCTTTGCAAAAAAAATCATCATGAATTTTGGCGCAAAAAAAACGCCTTACTATACTATGTCGAAAAAAAATGCGATTTTTCAAACATGTTTTAAAAACGTGCCATATGATGAAATAATGTAAAGGAGGGCGTGAAAAACACTCCAGAAAGGTTTTCTTTGAAGAAAAAATCATCATGAATTTTGGCACGAAAAAAACGCCTTACTATACTATGTCGAAAAAAAATGCGATTTTTCAAACATGTTGTAAAAACGTGTCATATGATGAAATAATGTAAAGGAGGGCGTGAAAAACACTCCAGAAAGGTTTTCTTTCGAAAAAAAATCATCATGAATTTTGGCGCAAAAAAAACGCCTTACTATACTATGTCGAAAAAAAATGCCATTTTTCAAACATGTTGTAAAAACGTGCCATATGATGAAATAATGTAAAGGAGGGCGTGAAAAACACTCCAGAAAGGTTTTCTTTGAAAAAAAAATCATCATGAATTTTGGCGCAAAAAAACGCCTTACTATACTATGTCGAAAAAAAATGCGATTTTTCAAACATGTTGTAAAAACGTGTCATATGATGAAATAATGTAAAGGAGGGCGTGAAAAACACTCCAGAAAGGTTTTCTTTGCAAAAAAAATCATCATGAATTTTGGCGCAAAAAAAACGCCTTACTATACTATGTCGAAAAAAAATGCGATTTTTCAAACATGTTTTAAAAACGTGCCATATGATGAAATAATGTAAAGGAGGGCGTGAAAAACACTCCAGAAAGGTTTTCTTTGAAAAAAAATCATCATGAATTTTGGCACGAAAAAAACGCCTTACTATACTATGTCGAAAAAAAATGCGATTTTTCAAACATGTTTTAAAAACGTGCCATATGATGAAATAATGTAAAGGAGGGCGTGAAAAACACTCCAGAAAGGTTTTCTTTCCAAAAAAAATCATCATGAATTTTGGCGCAAAAAAAACGCCTTACTATACTATGTCGAAAAAAAATGCGATTTTTCAAACATGTTGTAAAAACGTGTCATATGATGAAATAATGTAAAGGAGGGCGTGAAAAACACTCCAGAAAGGTTTTCTTTGCAAAAAAAATCATCATGAATTTTGGCGCAAAAAAAACGCCTTACTATACTATGTCGAAAAAAAATGCGATTTTTCAAACATGTTGTAAAAACGTGTCATATGATGAAATAATGTAAAGGAGGGCGTGAAAAACACTCCAGAAAGGTTTTCTTTGAAGAAAAAATCATCATGAATTTTGGCACAAAAAAAACGCCTTACTATACTATGTCGAAAAAAAATGCAATTTTTCAAACATGTTTTAAAAACGTGCCATATGATGAAATAATGTAAAGGAGGGCGTGAAAAACACTCCAGAAAGGTTTTCTTTGCAAAAAAAATCATCATGAATTTTGGCACGAAAAAAACGCCTTACTATACTATGTCGAAAAAAAATGCGATTTTTCAAACATGTTTTAAAAACGTGTCATATGATGAAATAATGTAAAGGAGGGCGTGAAAAACACTCCAGAAAGGTTTTCTTTCCAAAAAAAATCATCATGAATTTTGGCGCAAAAAAAACGCCTTACTATACTATGTCGAAAAAAAATGCGATTTTTCAAACATGTTGTAAAAACGTGTCATATGATGAAATAATGTAAAGGAGGGCGTGAAAAACACTCCAGAAAGGTTTTCTTTGAAAAAAAATCATCATGAATTTTGGCGCAAAAAAAACGCCTTACTATACTATGTCGAAAAAAAATGCGATTTTTCAAACATGTTGTAAAAACGTGTCATATGATGAAATAATGTAAAGGAGGGCGTGAAAAACACTCCAGAAAGGTTTTCTTTGCAAAAAAAATCATCATGAATTTTGGCGCAAAAAAAACGCCTTACTATACTATGTCGAAAAAAAATGCGATTTTTCAAACATGTTTTAAAAACGTGCCATATGATGAAATAATGTAAAGGAGGGCGTGAAAAACACTCCAGAAAGGTTTTCTTTGAAAAAAAATCATCATGAATTTTGGCACGAAAAAAACGCCTTACTATACTATGTCGAAAAAAAATGCGATTTTTCAAACATGTTTTAAAAACGTGCCATATGATGAAATAATGTAAAGGAGGGCGTGAAAAACACTCCAGAAAGGTTTTCTTTCCAAAAAAAATCATCATGAATTTTGGCGCAAAAAAACGCCTTACTATACTATGTCGAAAAAAAATGCGATTTTTCAAACATGTTGTAAAAACGTGTCATATGATGAAATAATGTAAAGGAGGGCGTGAAAAACACTCCAGAAAGGTTTTCTTTCCAAAAAAAATCATCATGAATTTTGGCGCAAAAAAAAAACGCCTTACTATACTATGTCGAAAAAAAATGCGATTTTTCAAACATGTTTTAAAAACATGCCATATGATGAAATAATGTAAAGTAGGGCGTGAAAAACACTCCAGAAATGTTTTCTTTGAAGAAAAAATCATCATGAATTTTGGCACGAAAAAAACGCCTTACTATACTATGTCGAAAAAAAATGCAATTTTTCAAACATGTTGTAAAAACGTGCCATATGATGAAATAATGTAAAGGAGGGCGTGAAAAACACTCCAGAAAGGTTTTCTTTGAAAAAAAATCATCATGAATTTTGGCACGAAAAAAACGCCTTACTATACTATGTCGAAAAAAAATGCAATTTTTCAAACATGTTTTAAAAACGTGCCATATGATGAAATAATGTAAAGGAGGGCGTGAAAAACACTCCAGAAAGGTTTTCTTTCCAAAAAAAATCATCATGAATTTTGGCGCAAAAAAAACGCCTTACTATACTATGTCGAAAAAAAATGCGATTTTTCAAACATGTTGTAAAAACGTGTCATATGATGAAATAATGTAAAGGAGGGCGTGAAAAACACTCCAGAAAGGTTTTCTTTCCAAAAAAAATCATCATGAATTTTGGCGCAAAAAAAACGCCTTACTATACTATGTCGAAAAAAAATGCGATTTTTCAAACATGTTGTAAAAACGTGCCATATGATGAAATAATGTAAAGGAGGGCGTGAAAAACACTCCAGAAAGGTTTTCTTTGCAAAAAAAATCATCATGAATTTTGGCGCAAAAAAAACGCCTTACTATACTATGTCGAAAAAAAATGCGATTTTTCAAACATGTTGTAAAAACGTGCCATATGATGAAATAATGTAAAGGAGGGCGTGAAAAACACTCCAGAAAGGTTTTCTTTGAAGAAAAAATCATCATGAATTTTGGCACGAAAAAAACGCCTTACTATACTATGTCGAAAAAAAATGCAATTTTTCAAACATGTTTTAAAAACGTGCCATATGATGAAATAATGTAAAGGAGGGCGTGAAAAACACTCCAGAAAGGTTTTCTTTCCAAAAAAAATCATCATGAATTTTGGCGCAAAAAAACGCCTTACTATACTATGTCGAAAAAAAATGCGATTTTTCAAACATGTTGTAAAAACGTGTCATATGATGAAATAATGTAAAGGAGGGCGTGAAAAACACTCCAGAAAGGTTTTCTTTCCAAAAAAAATCATCATGAATTTTGGCGCAAAAAAAACGCCTTACTATACTATGTCGAAAAAAAATGCGATTTTTCAAACATGTTGTAAAAACGTGCCATATGATGAAATAATGTAAAGGAGGGCGTGAAAAACACTCCAGAAAGGTTTTCTTTGAAAAAAAATCATCATGAATTTTGGCGCAAAAAAAACGCCTTACTATACTATGTCGAAAAAAAATGCGATTTTTCAAACATGTTGTAAAAACGTGTCATATGATGAAATAATGTAAAGGAGGGCGTGAAAAACACTCCAGAAAGGTTTTCTTTGAAGAAAAAATCATCATGAATTTTGGCACGAAAAAAACGCCTTACTATACTATGTCGAAAAAAAATGCGATTTTTCAAACATGTTTTAAAAACGTGCCATATGATGAAATAATGTAAAGGAGGGCGTGAAAAACACTCCAGAAAGGTTTTCTTTCCAAAAAAAATCATCATGAATTTTGGCGCAAAAAAACGCCTTACTATACTATGTCGAAAAAAAATGCGATTTTTCAAACATGTTTTAAAAACGTGTCATATGATGAAATAATGTAAAGGAGGGCGTGAAAAACACTCCAGAAAGGTTTTCTTTCCAAAAAAAATCATCATGAATTTTGGCGCAAAAAAAACGCCTTACTATACTATGTCGAAAAAAAATGCGATTTTTCAAACATGTTGTAAAAACGTGTCATATGATGAAATAATGTAAAGGAGGGCGTGAAAAACACTCCAGAAAGGTTTTCTTTGAAAAAAAATCATCATGAATTTTGGCGCAAAAAAACGCCTTACTATACTATGTCGAAAAAAAATGCGATTTTTCAAACATGTTTTAAAAACGTGCCATATGATGAAATAATGTAAAGGAGGGCGTGAAAAACACTCCAGAAAGGTTTTCTTTCCAAAAAAAATCATCATGAATTTTGGCGCAAAAAAACGCCTTACTATACTATGTCGAAAAAAAATGCGATTTTTCAAACATGTTGTAAAAACGTGTCATATGATGAAATAATGTAAAGGAGGGCGTGAAAAACACTCCAGAAAGGTTTTCTTTCAAAAAAAATCATCATGAATTTTGGCGCAAAAAAAACGCCTTACTATACTATGTCGAAAAAAAATGCGATTTTTCAAACATGTTTTAAAAACGTGCCATATGATGAAATAATGTAAAGGAGGGCGTGAAAAACACTCCAGAAAGGTTTTCTTTGCAAAAAAAATCATCATGAATTTTGGCGCAAAAAAAACGCCTTACTATACTATGTCGAAAAAAAATGCGATTTTTCAAACATGTTGTAAAAACGTGTCATATGATGAAATAATGTAAAGGAGGGCGTGAAAAACACTCCAGAAAGGTTTTCTTTGAAAAAAAATCATCATGAATTTTGGCGCAAAAAAACGCCTTACTATACTATGTCGAAAAAAAATGCGATTTTTCAAACATGTTTTAAAAACGTGCCATATGATGAAATAATGTAAAGGAGGGCGTGAAAAACACTCCAGAAAGGTTTTCTTTCAAAAAAAATCATCATGAATTTTGGCGCAAAAAAAACGCCTTACTATACTATGTCGAAAAAAAATGCGATTTTTCAAACATGTTGTAAAAACGTGTCATATGATGAAATAATGTAAAGGAGGGCGTGAAAAACACTCCAGAAAGGTTTTCTTTCAAAAAAAAATCATCATGAATTTTGGCGCAAAAAAAACGCCTTACTATACTATGTCGAAAAAAAATGCGATTTTTCAAACATGTTGTAAAAACGTGCCATATGATGAAATAATGTAAAGGAGGGCGTGAAAAACACTCCAGAAAGGTTTTCTTTGAAAAAAAAATCATCATGAATTTTGGCGCAAAAAAAACGCCTTACTATACTATGTCGAAAAAAAATGCGATTTTTCAAACATGTTTTAAAAACGTGCCATATGATGAAATAATGTAAAGGAGGGCGTGAAAAACACTCCAGAAAGGTTTTCTTTGAAGAAAAAATCATCATGAATTTTGGCACGAAAAAAACGCCTTACTATACTATGTCGAAAAAAAATGCGATTTTTCAAACATGTTTTAAAAACGTGCCATATGATGAAATAATGTAAAGGAGGGCGTGAAAAACACTCCAGAAAGGTTTTCTTTCCAAAAAAAATCATCATGAATTTTGGCGCAAAAAAAACGCCTTACTATACTATGTCGAAAAAAAATGCGATTTTTCAAACATGTTGTAAAAACGTGTCATATGATGAAATAATGTAAAGGAGGGCGTGAAAAACACTCCAGAAAGGTTTTCTTTCCAAAAAAAATCATCATGAATTTTGGCGCAAAAAAACGCCTTACTATACTATGTCGAAAAAAAATGCGATTTTTCAAACATGTTGTAAAAACGTGCCATATGATGAAATAATGTAAAGGAGGGCGTGAAAAACACTCCAGAAAGGTTTTCTTTGAAGAAAAAATCATCATGAATTTTGGCACGAAAAAAACGCCTTACTATACTATGTCGAAAAAAAATGCGATTTTTCAAACATGTTGTAAAAACGTGTCATATGATGAAATAATGTAAAGGAGGGCGTGAAAAACACTCCAGAAAGGTTTTCTTTGAAGAAAAAATCATCATGAATTTTGGCACGAAAAAAACGCCTTACTATACTATGTCGAAAAAAAATGCGATTTTTCAAACATGTTTTAAAAACGTGCCATATGATGAAATAATGTAAAGGAGGGCGTGAAAAACACTCCAGAAAGGTTTTCTTTGCAAAAAAAATCATCATGAATTTTGGCGCAAAAAAACGCCTTACTATACTATGTCGAAAAAAAATGCGATTTTTCAAACATGTTTTAAAAACGTGCCATATGATGAAATAATGTAAAGGAGGGCGTGAAAAACACTCCAGAAAGGTTTTCTTTCCAAAAAAAATCATCATGAATTTTGGCGCAAAAAAAACGCCTTACTATACTATGTCGAAAAAAAATGCGATTTTTCAAACATGTTGTAAAAACGTGCCATATGATGAAATAATGTAAAGGAGGGCGTGAAAAACACTCCAGAAAGGTTTTCTTTCAAAAAAAAATCATCATGAATTTTGGCGCAAAAAAAACGCCTTACTATACTATGTCGAAAAAAAATGCGATTTTTCAAACATGTTGTAAAAACGTGCCATATGATGAAATAATGTAAAGGAGGGCGTGAAAAACACTCCAGAAAGGTTTTCTTTGAAGAAAAAATCATCATGAATTTTGGCACGAAAAAAACGCCTTACTATACTATGTCGAAAAAAAATGCAATTTTTCAAACATGTTTTAAAAACGTGCCATATGATGAAATAATGTAAAGGAGGGCGTGAAAAACACTCCAGAAAGGTTTTCTTTCAAAAAAAAATCATCATGAATTTTGGCACGAAAAAAACGCCTTACTATACTATGTCGAAAAAAAATGCGATTTTTCAAACATGTTTTAAAAACGTGTCATATGATGAAATAATGTAAAGGAGGGCGTGAAAAACACTCCAGAAAGGTTTTCTTTCCAAAAAAAATCATCATGAATTTTGGCGCAAAAAAACGCCTTACTATACTATGTCGAAAAAAAATGCGATTTTTCAAACATGTTGTAAAAACGTGTCATATGATGAAATAATGTAAAGGAGGGCGTGAAAAACACTCCAGAAAGGTTTTCTTTGAAAAAAAAATCATCATGAATTTTGGCGCAAAAAAAACGCCTTACTATACTATGTCGAAAAAAAATGCGATTTTTCAAACATGTTGTAAAAACGTGCCATATGATGAAATAATGTAAAGGAGGGCGTGAAAAACACTC